>OY757920.1:96668166-96730666 GCA_963585895.1 Sepioteuthis lessoniana
CTATTTCTCCGGAAGCCATTTTGGTTCTTCCCCAGAATGTTGTCAATCTTGGATTTTATGCGGTTGCGTAGTAGGGCATTGTATATTTTGGATGTAAGTGTTATACCTCGGTAGTTCTTAGCTAATCCGAGGTCGCCCTTTTTAAGGAAAGAGAGAATGCATCCCTTCATCCATCTGTCTATCGGATTTTGATTATAGACTGCATTACAGTGTTGGAGCAGTATGTCATCGAATTGTCTGGTCTTCCATACTTCTGGGGGAATTTCATCAAGCCCTGCAGCTTTTCTATTTTTAATTTTTCTAAGTACTGAGTCGAGTTCTTCTAGACTAAACAGTCCCAGTTTGATGTCTAATTGCTTACTAATAATTCTCTTGAATGGTTCATGCGTAACTTTTGGTGGATTTCCTAGTAGATTCTGGAAATGTTGTTTCCACAGTTTTATTCGTTCTTGTTGATTTATAGCTTTCAGTTTAGCTTTGGCAGTTCTATTCCTTTTAATAGTAATAACTAGCATATAATTATAGGATTTCAAGTATCTAATGGAATTAAATTGTTTCAAGTAACTAATAATATTAATCCTGCGTACACAATTATTACTTCAAGTAACTATTCTTATAACAAATAAATGGCTATAGTTTTATGGTTTTCCAAGATTCCTATATAAAAGAATAAGATTTAAGCCGATATATTTTACCTACACATTGGGTTAATTGGTACAAACTCAACATTAGAATGAGCCTGGAAGTAATGGTAAGTAGAGTGTAACTCTACTCTCTCGTGAACTGAAGCTTAACCATCGGGTATAGTTTAATGAGATTACGGAAACATTCCTTGTGCAGAGAATACATACTGGGTTTTCAAAGTCTCGTTAATAGGCTTTTATATTCAACTAATTTGGCAGGAATAACCGGGCGTAATGGTTAAAGCACTTGACTGCGGCCTTAAAGTAAGATTTTGAACTCTAGTCGCTCTATTATATTCCTTTTCAGGCTAATATCCTAGGGGAAGAAGTACTGAACCCCTTTATATCCCCACTATGGGATGAATTGCATCATTACTGTTTTTTTACAAAAATGGCTTTGGCATTTGATAACACACGAAGGTTGGTATGCCATAAAACAAACTAAACCTTAAGGGATATTTTCATTGCTGTTCTTCTGTACGGATGGCTTTGGAATTAAATAAAACGAATGCTGTAAATGCCATTAAACAAACCAAGCCTCAACAAATTTAAATTATTTTTGTATATGTTTGATACATTTTTTTTACTTTGTGCTACCAAAGGAAAACCAGAAAAAGAATCTATTTTCCAAAGAAGATTTCATATTATGCCTAAGATCAAACAATGTACTGATCAGAATATAAACAACAGAACCAAAACGAATTTCAGTTTTCCAATTAATTATCAGTTTCTTGATGACCATTTTCGCAATAATAAAACTGTTATATATTTTAGAAACATAAGTAAATGACCGAACGATTTTATTTTGATCTTTCTTCTAATGAAAGAATCATGTTGAAAACAACTTAGAGGCAAGCTAAACAAAAGTGATATAAAAATACAAAAATACTTCACCAGCAGATTTCAGAGATATGAGAAAAGAACAAAAAAAAAATAATCAAATTGTCACTGACTGAAATGATAAGTTGACAAATAAATTCAACAAATAGACGAATTGAAAGAGTGAATTTTTTTTTCCGAATAAGTTTGAACTTTACTCAAATCGAGGTCATTGTTTTTATTCTGTAATTTTCATCCAGCATTTCATAAAATCTAATTTTAACTTTCATTTTGCAGCGTTAAAATCGATTATCGTATCAGAATTGAGTGTATGTGCGTGTGTTTTTGCGAGCACGCGCGACTTCTTTTTTTTTTTTCTCAACTGATTTCTTTTTGAACGATTTATACTGATGTTTATATTTGCAAAGTTTAATTTAGTGCAAAGCAAGGCTAAAATAATCGGACGATCCATGATAAACCCTGAAGTGCAGAGTCTATAATATAAAAGAAGGAGAAATTAATTCAAACGTGAGTCGTATGAAATGCGAGACAGCGAAGCATAATCCAGAATAGTTTAGGATCACTGCTAAATAATTCGTTGCTATTTAAAGGTTTACTAATCTAGTCTGTTTAAAACTTTAAAAATTGTTAAAAAGATATATTCTATGCTTAAAGTTTACTATCTTTCCGGCACAGATATTTTTCGAAGAGAAGGGTATGGTCTTCTTCAATCTGGCATGTGTCACTGCATTAGTTGATAAAACGAGTTTAAATGAAACATCCGGCTGTAATAGAGATACCTGCTTCTTGGTTTTCAAGTCAGTTTTTTCCCCGTCGGGTAGTCTGTATTACCTACCATTAAGGGCAAAGAATCCAGTCAACATTCCTCTTCAACTCCTAACGAATTCATTTATTACACTAATAGATGAATTCGTGAATTTATTAAAGCAGTAGCATATAGTAAAAAAAAAAAGAAGCTTTGTCCAAGATTTGAACTCAGGTCAATCCTTCTTTCTACGCCAATGATCGTTATAAAATCGTGTCTCTATTTCTAGATTTCACATTTAACTTTTTTAATAGGTCTTTGTTCGGAGAAAAATTGAAAAACAAAGTAATAAAAAGAGATAAATTTACTATGAAACAAAGTCGACACTGTAATATTTTGGTTGTAATAAACCATACTCAGGACTTGAAAGAAATTATGATACCAAAGGTTGATAGATCAAAGATGGATGTTCAATAATATACAAAAACAAGAGAAAATTATATACACAAAGAAAGAACATAGGACCGTTCAATCATTAAAATAGAATTGTACGTACTTTTTTGTATATATAATTTCCTCTCCTCCTTTGGTATTTTATTAAAGATCCGTCTTTGAACTATCAACACTTAGTATCACTATTTTTAAAGCCATGATAATGGTTTATTAAAACCGAAACGTTATAGCGTCGACTTTCTTTCACAATAAATTCATCACTTCGGATTACTTTGGTTTTCAATTTTTCTCCATACAGTAGGATTTTTTCCCATTATCTACTTCCACATCATTGTATGTATTCAGGTTAAGTTCGCATTAACATTAGTTAAAAGTTTGATTGGAATGAAATATCTTTACGGTTAAAGAGAAATCAAACTTTCTTTCATTCATGTTGGCTAAGTTTCTTAATGGTTATTAATAACAGGTGCGTTTTCTTCCGGTAAACAAAAATAAGAAATGTTTAAATTTATGTACGTCGATGACAAAAATTAGGGAGAAACATAAAAAAAATGCTCCTTTACGTCTGTCTACTTTTGTGAATGTGAGACAGAAAGTGATAAAAGAAAACTTTATCAACATCTTTCGGTTAATGTTTGAGAGAAGAAGAGAGATAGAAAAGAGTTTAATATATGTCTGAAGAATGACTTTGTGTACAGGTGTAAAAAGAGAAAAAGAAAAGACTAATCCAGTTAGTTGGTTTAATGGTGGCACCATTACTTTTGGGCAAGAATAGCCTGGAAGAGCCTATCCTTTCCAGATTTGGTTTGATTCTGTTTTCCTTCTACTAAACTGGTTGCCATACCAAGGTTAAAGAGCCTTAACTGTTTATTCTATATACCCATAACTGAGGAGAGTAGGGAGAGATTAATGTCATTACTTAAGGCATTAGCACTATGCGAAATGCAAAAGGCCTCGTTCAGGATCTGTTGCGGAGTCTATTTTCAACACCGATTGCCGTTACTCCACAAGCGCCTCAAAAAAGAAAAAGAAAGAGAACATTAACAAATTTAAAAAAAATATAACGAAAGACTTTACTTATGCGTTCATGTCTATATATTTGCACAGGAGAGGGAGATAAAAAGTTGGAAAAAAGATTATACCAATACATTTTTCTGTGTATATGATGTGTATTGGAAGAGAGAGAGAGAGAGAGAGAGAGAGAGAGGGGGGAGAGGAAATGAGACTTTAGCTCTTTCTTGGCGCATAATCTTATCACTTATTGTTGGCTGAATGCATCGGGGAGGATACTCAACACCTCAAAGCCGGGCCATAATTCTGCCAACGTCTGACACGTTTTCACACCAGCCAAGCTGATATTTGATAATATTACGCCTGGTCGACACGTATGAAAGCTCAAACTCTCTTTTAATTTTCTTTATCGCTATTTTGGGTCTTGGGACCACAAACCACCATCAGGTCTTTGCTCACAAACAAGTCATTCGTACACATACATGCATATATATATATATATATATATATACGTATTTTGACACAGTGCAATTTTATATATATTGGGGATTTCATTCATAGATGAACATTCATTTCTACAATTCATTCTTACAAACACTCCCTTCGATATACAATTGCTTTATGCCACCATAAATATATACTTATCTGCTACAAAGCGTGTGTTTGAGAAATGTTAGATATATACGAGTGTTTCAAGAAGGAAGTAGCTATCTTTTGTCACCGTGCTTTCTGAGGATTTTCTAGGTGAGTAAGTAAAAACCTTGGACACATCATCGAGAACTTCCGTAAAGATGGATGACATGAGTTATTTCGATACTCTACACACCCAATATCACATCATAACACTCCCATTTCACATTAAATTCGTCCCTTACAAAATCTTAGGATTTCTACACGAAAGAACTCTAAACAACACCTGTTTTAACACAAAATGAGGTTACAAAAGAACGCGGTTATTTCAGTTGGTAAATGCCAGGGTCACTGAGTATATAATTGCAACGTGATTATAAGTGTTGAATGACATTTTGCAGCAACTCTAATCATTACGATTGTGTCCTATAAGAAACACACACATACTCACTCTGCCACTCTCATAAATGTATGTGTGTGTGTGTGTATATATATTTATATGTACGCATTCATATGTATGTAGACATTTATGCGTATCTATGTATTTGTTTATCTATCTATCATTGCATCTATGTTAATATGCATGTATGCGAATATATAAACATATATATTTGTGTGTAAATAATGTGTGTTTGTGTGTGTATATATATATATATATATGGATATAATAATTTTCATAATTATAATCACATGTAACAAAGCTTCCATTTAATAGTCTATGACAGCTGTTTCATAGTCAATATAATTATTCAAATGAATTCAAAATTAGATTTCACAGGAAACGTCTATTTGAATAAATGTATTGAGCATGAAATAGCTTCAGGAAATAACAAATAAAAAAATTCATAATAAGTTAGTACTGCTATTATATTTATTAATATAGTTTGATTCCTTAATAGCGAATACTCAGTGTAAAATACAAAACAAAAGACCATACATACATATATGAAACTTAGTTATATATAACTTTAAGTTAAACTATTCTAAATCAGTAAATATAGTGCTCGATACACAACAATGCCGAGCAATATAAATATATTTCAACTATAAAGTAAAACGAGAAAAGTCAAAACTTTTGTGTCTGACAGTCTTTCATCGATGGTTAAAACAGGATGTATCCCTACATAGGTGTAAGAACACCCCCGATACCACCACAAAAAAGAATGTCCTGTGAATAATCACAAACGGTCTGATAACACCTTTCCATTACTCTTAACTCAAAGTCCACTGTTATTTGGAATGTTAGTAACTGTTATGAGCCCATCTATTGATCAAGTAGATCTGTTTGAAAAATGCTCGTATTCGATTGGACCGTTTACAAACAATAACAATTGCACGATGAATATAAGTGGACAATGAACGTGAATCGCTAACTACTCTGCATAAAATGACTTTAGATGGGTATAAATGTCTTTAAAATGAATAAGTCCCTTAATCTTAAATTTTAATTTCATCTATCCAATCATCAGATGAGCTTGTATGGACATGGTCTTTTGTTTTAATACAAGATCACCATACAACTGGACACATGAAAGTCATGAATTTTACAACGTTTTATCTTAGAGTTAAACTATATATATATATAAATATATATATATATATATATATATATATATATATATATATCAGAATAACGGTTTGAGAGTCCCTGTGGTGTAGTCGTCTAACGTGTTGGGTTGCGATATCGTTTGACTTTGGTACCTAATACTCCACAAGGTTGATACTCCTTTCAACAAAGAGACCGAAACCAACCAGAATAACGAATAAGCTGCTAGGAATTACTTGCTTTGAAAATCAGGAGATATAAAAACGTCCACCAGTATAAACCTATTAATCAATCTTTTAATTTATCAAGTTAACATTTCCCGTGAATAGGTTTATATATCAAAGACACATTTTTATCACTCAACCAGGAAATTAAGACCTATGCGTTTTATCACTTTGTTTCTTTGAGGAAACATTCACACTGTCAGTTCCACAATCGTTCGCGTAGAATCCCATGAACTCACTGGTTATATATATTTATAATCACATACCCTGGGTGTGGCTGCTCTATAGAGATGGTTTGTTGTAGATTTGTTGAGAAGATCAGGTGAGTTTGACTGTGTTTAGTCCAAGGGTGCATTCCAGTATCTTATTTAACGCAGTAAATAACCATGTTGAATGGGATCTAATACTTTAAAAATTTCCCCTACACGAAAAAAATTATACCAAAACGAGGTCTAATGTGTTTGCATATAAGGAAAATAATATAATAAATTCTGTTTAAGAACTCACTGCCAGATCAAATAGAAATCTGCCTCCACTCGCACGTTGTTATTTAGTGAGACACACGCGGGACACTGCTGGGGAAGTAGAGACGTACTCATAAGTGATGTACTCATGTGGACCCCTTCAAAGTGACGAGCAAAAACAGTACGTACAGCTAGAACATACACACAGCAGCTCTGTGTCGATACTGGATGTAGCCCGGAAGACCTGCCAAAAGCAATGGACGATAGGGAGAGGTGGCGAGAAAGGGTCAGAAATATCCGAGCTGATGATGCGACACGATGATGATGATTTTCACTATAGAAATTATGCTGACATATTCAAATTATTCTACCCAGAGTTATATTGAAGCCGTTATTCCAAACACATATATGCGTTTCATTGCACGTGTATACATAAACAAACTAAAATATCGTGTTCTAACAGCATTGCTTTGAATTATGTCTTGTTGGTTAGCATATCTGACAATTATGGATATCGTCAATTTGATCCTTACTTGTCTAAATTTCCGAAAACAGATTCTATACTTATTTTACATATACATTTCACCATACAAAATAATATACAGCGAGCTATAAACACGCTTTTATAACTACAAATGTAGCTACGGATAAAAATATTTCATAATTATATATATTGTCATCCACAGACAGACTGTTTCGTTCTATCAGAACTCTTCATTGTGGCTAGACACGCAGGACGCTCGAAGCCGAGATCGAAACCCATTCAACTTTACGTTAGACTAAGTCTCAGACCACTCGGCCAACAAGCGGACTACGTTGGCTAAGGGAATTTTTAAGGTATTTTATGTAGTAACGTCCGTTTGTTTACATTTTTATACCCTATTGTTTACCAGAGTGCTCAATTCTTTCGAAGAGCTTGGTATTATGCGCGCGGCGGCCAACAATTCCTTCGCCAGAGTGCTCAACCCCCCTTGGGGGAGCGTATATATTGTCATCCACAGACTGTTTCGTTCTATCAGGACTCTTCAGTGTTTCTAGACACGCAGGACGCTCGAAGCCGGGATATTAACTGTTTTTACATGGGCACCTTCGAATTAACGTCGAAACTGGTAATTACGCAGGGAAAATTCTATGACCTCATATTCGTTGAGATTTAGAATATGCTGAATGTATCCGCTACAGAGAAGTAAGACCCCAGCTCAAAAATGGTGGGGGTCATTGGTAGGTAGGACCCTAAATTTTATCTGATGGTGGGACTTATATTCTTGAGATCTAGGGAGTGCTGAGTGCACCTTCATTGCCATTACTCCAAGGTCTCTGCCATTATTCTGAACTGATGTATTAATAACTTTTCGGTTCCGATCTATAGGATAACTAGATCACTTTAAAGATTGTGAGCATTCGATAGAAACGTATGTAAAAAAATACTCTTAAGAAGTAAGTGCACGAAAAATATAAACGTACAATAAACACAATTCCTTAACCTATCAGCATAAAATTACCCTAGACGAGTAAACATGCCGTAAAAATCAATCTTCATTCCCCCACACCATCATTGTTTTATTATCTGATTATTAACAGTCGTCTTAAGCGATGTTTTCTTAATTTTTAAATGAATAAAGTAAAGTTGGTAGCTGTAGTCGAGGGTGACTCTAAATCTCCCTTTTCGGTAACTACTACACCAATGTGAAGGAGAGGGCGCTACTCTTTTCCCTGGATTGTTCCACTTTACCCTTAATCCGTACCTTATAATGCTGAGTGTTAAGCAAGGAGGCATCAATTACCATTTTTTTTAAGTCTTAGGTATGACTCGAATAGGGACTGAACCCAAGTCTCCCAGGAATGATATTTTTATGATAGGTTTTGGTCTATCTTGTTATCATTACTTCTTAGATGTAATAATTTCATTATTTTATGACGATTGTATTTTATTATGGTTCATAAAACTATTTGTAATTTTATCAACGATTTTAGGCAAAGGAACAAACAGCAAAATATTTGCACTGAACTAGATACGCATAGACCAATTCTTTTAAGTTTCTAACAGTAGATCATGCTATTATCTCAAGTTATCACACGTGATTTTAAAATTTCTTGTGTAATTGTAAGCTATAGTAAACTTGCAAAATAAATATACATGCCTATAGAGGTTTTATCTTGGATAAAGGTGGGCAAGCTATTCTCTCCTGTGTTTTGGAGTTCAATTCTTTCATGCAATTCTAAGTATACTACGTGTTTAGATTTGGTTTCTTTTGTTTAATGGTATATCAACTTTTTTATGTTATTTAATGCCAAATGCATCCTTCTAGAAGAAGAGTAGTGGTACTATTTAACCCATAGCTGGGAGGATAATGGGTTTCAAACCTTTCCGAAAGTTATTTGTCCAAAAGTGAACGTAATAGCGTGACTGGAGTTCGAACTCATTTACTACGAATTTCCAGTCCATCACTTTAATCATTACACCACGAGGACACCCCCGACTACGTGTTTTACAGTTGGCAGAAATTATGGAATTAGCACACTTAGAAAATGCTTACTTTTTTTTTTTTTATTTTGCAGTAAAAAATATTGTAACGGTTTACATGCAAAAGAATCTATTTTAGTTGCTGAACCTTCTAGCTTCATAAAATATAATTTAAACTAGATTAATTTTCTTTAATTAATGATATGATCTTTTTTTTCTAAACCGTCAAAAGGATATTATTATGGAATTATCCATTAGAAACAACCAATAACTTTCACTTTCTTCGCTGGAGATTGTCTTCTTAGATAAGTTTTATTATCCTTTCTATTGTTTCAATTAACAGTGCTTTTGCAAGAGCCATGTTTCCTTTCAACCACTTGTTGAGGTCTGTAAGAACCCTTTTTTGATATGCTTGTAATTCAAATTAGAAGAACCATTTTATTTTTCTCTTTTTCTTTTCTTCTATTTCTGTGACCTAATATATTTTATCAACAGTAAAATTAAGACATCGCCTGAATTACTGAATTGTGTTATGTTTATCAACTAAACTTTCTTCGAATACCAATCTAATAGTAATTCAAATACGCTCATGGTGAAACATTTATCAGCATAGAGAGTGGAATTGACTATCCTAGTTCAAATTCTGAACGATACTGACAGCATTTCAAATAGCACTACAGCCCAGTCGGATAGGATTGTAGAATACACCAACTGCATTTCTGAACAGGGGTAGGATCTCCCCCAACGAGTGTCTGCGATAACATTAAACTATCTGATGGTGCAGCTCCTGCTTTGGAGATTTTGATAATGAAGACTACTACTTCATTGCCATTTCTCCAAGTTCCACTCTGACTCGGAGTGGTCACCTGATAGGGTCATATTTATGTGTCGAACAGAAAAAATAAGTGTACAAACAAATGGCTAATGTTAAATGGTTTCAAGTATAGATATATCACATTCACATTCAACTGTGTGCAAAAAAGAGCTCATGTTCTTTTAAGAATGTCATTTACAAAAGGTGTTTACAAATCACACACACTATATATATAAACAAGATTTGGCATTAAATATCCTAAATGGCATAAAACCAAACCAAACATAGCTCTAATATCCTTGGGAAAGATAGGATCCAACTATCCTCTCTCCATCTCTGGGTAAATAGAAAGGAATCCTGTCATCCCTTCGTATGGCTATCAATCAAGTCGTACTGCAAGAGAAGATGGAGACCCCTAGCGTGTTCATACTCAAAACACACGATATGAGTTGCGCCTCCACAGACAATAGCCACGATACGAGGCCAATGAGTGAGGATAGTAACTTTTAGTCTATTTATTGTTGACTGTTTATCTAAAAAAAAAAAAAAAGAAAGAATACTTTAAATTACATTTAGAAAATATCGTACTCTTTGATTCGTTCGTAACGGCTGTTTATTTATTTTATCAAAACATTTTTTTCAAAAATACACAGATTCTGAGGTAAATATTTGAATCGCTGTCATGATCTTTGTTCGTACTCAGACGTCTAAGAACATAACTAAATTATGCTGAAACCAAGACAAAATAGATGAATATAAAATAAAGTAACCTCTCTTACTTTTATCATATATTTAAGATAAAGATTAACATAACTATAAATATTCAAGTAATATTTTTACTGTTTATGTTCGAATAATAATTTAGAAAGAGTACACTGGTGAGAGGGGTTGGTTCAATTTACGCATAATTGTGGATATTTTTTAAACAATCTTATTATTAGATTTACATTATCTTCTCACAATTAGAGGGAAGAAAATTAAAGTTAGTATAATAGATCAAATATATAGTAATTTAAAAGTACACTTGGACGTAATCGATTTTAAAACCCACAGCATTTAAATCTCATTTATATTATTCTTGTTCTCCGTAGCATCTAATTTCCGTTTTAATCGTTTTCACGCCTTTATTCTTGGTAGTTTGCCATCTTGGTGTCTTATTGCTTATATTTCACTTTCTCAGACATTTCCATTGACCTCGTTTTCGTTTACTGCTTCATCAGAAACAAATTCTAATTTGATGCTTTGTTTATAACATCTGGATATACGCTACTCCATTTTGAGCACTTTAAAATTTACCCAAACGAATTATCTTCCCACGAACTTGTCTTTCTTTCAGTATTTCTTTCGTTCATTAATGTCTGTCGTTGGAAAAATCTGCTTTTAGTTTTGAAACATTTTATTAATTAACTCAAGGTGAGGAATACTTAGCCCTTCACATGTTATGTTAGTGGGACTTAGAATACGCTGACTGTTATCCCTGCCGTGGGGTAGGATTTCCCAAAAAGTGGTGTCATGGGTATGATGGAAAATGACATCGGGTGAAGAGACTTTAATTCTGGATATTAGGGCAGTCAAGAGTACCTTATCATTGACTCTGACCATGCAGGGATTGTATCTGTTAGGGTCCTATTTATGGGTATAATTGAACTATTGAAAAAGATTCGTATTTAACGGGAATACTTAATGCCATAAATTAACATTTATTTGCTATTTCGTCAAGGTTATCATCTCCACTTTTTAATATCTTCTTACATCAACCTTTAAAAAATATGTGAACAGAAGTTATACGCTATAAATACAATATCTACACAGACCAAATTACGTAAAATAATTCATCTGATAGTTCCCCAAAATGCCCCTGAATTGCTTTTTTAGCTATTTTTTCTCTAATTATCTCGTAAAGTAAAGTTGGCGACCTGAAGGCTCTCTTTTCAATATCTACTACATGGAGGTGTAGAGAAGGGCGCTACTCTATTCCCTGGTTTGCTCCACTTTACCCTTGATCCGTAACTTATAAAGATGTGTTAAGCAAGGCGACATCAAGTACCATTTTTTGATTCTTTGGTATGACTCGACTTGGGATTGAACCCCGGACTCCTGGACCATTGGCAAACATGCAACTCATTAGGCCAATTATCTAGTTTTATCTTTTTTCATACTTTTGCTTTTTGTGATCTGATAAGGCAATTTATTCCCAAATATATATTAGTCGATTATCAAAAGTATCCAACTACTAACAAGATTAAGTTTTTGAAATCTCTCAAGAATATGATTTTACCGTTTGAAGAGAAATATATAACTGTAAATTATGTTTAATAAGAATAGTTACTTGAGGTTTGAATTGTTTACTAAGACCTAAAATTATATAATTTACGGCTAACAAATGATTAGAAGAAAAAAAAACCTGAAAAACAAGAAACCATATTATTCTGAGTATTGGGTAGGAATACGGGGAACCATGCAATTCTGGGAACGTTGTCTGTTTTATTTAGAAATGATTCTTAGAAAAAGCTTTAGAAAATAAATGTAAATAAGAAAGCAAAATGAAGCTAATTCCTTAGTTTTTGGCATGACATCAAGGGGTTAACAAATCAATCTTGCAATCATGAGCATTTTTCAGCCCTGAAAAATCATAACAGGCTTGTTAACATTCTAATTTGGGGTGTACGCCTATTAATTAAAATGGATTAGATCTCTTCTAGGAATGCTTTTAAAAAGAAACATGTTTCAAACAAAAATCTTTTAAGTATCACTCATTAAAAACTTTTATCTAAAATTGAAATTGCTTCAACAATATATATATATATATATATATAATCAGTAAGAATATTCGGATTATTTCCTTCATCTTTATTGTCATAATCATTACGTTTCGGCCGATGCATCCTTCGGCTTCCTTTTAGTGTTGCGTGTCGAACTTAAGAGCTTACCCAGAACTTCGAAGTAAACCTTTATTTTCCACGGGGGTAGGATCGTTGAAATTTCTTTGATAATGACCGGATGAAAGAATTAAGCAATAGTAAATATTCCTTGTTGATTTTTCTTGTAGTAGGGAATGAACCTATATATATATAATAAATATTTTTAATTATATTTACATTCATATCAATTTACATATACATGTGAGTATATATATTTTCTTTCGTGCATTATATATAATTATACATTATTTGCATATAATGTATATGCTTATTATATTGAAAATAGCGAAACATATATATTGTACACTTGTTATTTATTCATATTGCACATGAATTATACAAATGCATTTGTATATGACGTATTTATCATGCATATGTTAATTATACATATATCTGCGTATATATCTATTATTTGTTATATATATATATATATATATCAATTATACATGATATAAGTATGAATATTTTTATTATTATATATATTCAGTTCATACCATTATATGTGGAAAATATTCATATATATTATAGGCATATTATATGAATATACATTTATATCTTATGTATAATACGTCCATTATATATATGTGTGTGTGTGTGTGTGTGTGTGTGTGTGTGCCAATTCGGTTGGGGCACAAATTCACCGACTGCAACTCTGCAGAGGGGTAAAGAAAAACACCCCAAAGAGTGTCCTGTAAACACTAAACAATCTGATGCTGACGTTCCAGTAATGCTTGAGCTTGGGGAATGCGGGGCACCTCTTCATTGCCATCGCTCAAAGGTCCACTCTGGTCTGGAGTGGTAGCACTTGATAGGGGCCTATCTTTGGGTCAGATAGAACTTAAACGAGAATTTACTGTTTTTTTGTATTTAGACTGCGAGCTTATGCTAAACTGAATTATCAGAAATAAAACTGTTTTTACATTTAACTCTGTGTTTTGCCCAGTTGGATGGGGCTGTAGAATACACCCACTGCATCTCTCCAAGGGTTACGACTACCCTATATGACACTAAACAATCTGATGGTGATGTTACAGTAATGCTGGAGCTTTAGGGAATACGGAGAACCCCTTCATTGCCATCGCTCCCAGGTCCATTCTGGCCACGAATAGTAACACTTGATAGGGTCCTATCTATGGGTCAAATAGAACTAAACTGCATACTCATGCTAAACTGAATTGCTTGGAATAGAACTGTTTTTGTCATTGAAACTGTACTTACTTCAAAATTAAATTGTTCAAAATAGAATTGTTTCGATATTTAACTGTGTGTAAACAAACTATACTTATACTAAACTAAATTGTCTGAATTTAAACTGTTTGACTAAAGGTTCAAAGGTTGAATAGCTTGAAATAGAATTGTTTTTGACAAACTGTGTACTTATGCTAAACTGAATTGTTTGAAATAGAACTGTTTATTTGTAAAAAATGAAGGGTTGATAGTCTATAAAACCCAAACAAACATAATCTGTATTGTTTAAAATAGAACTGTTTTGATATTAAAACTGTACTAAGCTTAACTGAATTGTTTGAAAAAAAATGTTTTGACTGCGAACCAATGCTCAAGTGAATTGTTTGAAATAGAACTGTTTTGAGTTTTAACTCTGTGTAAACAAAAACTATACTTTTACGAAACGAAATTGTTTTAATAAGAACTGTTTAACTAAACTGAAAGACGCAAATAAAAATGTTTTTGACAATGGAACTGTGCACTTATGCTTAACAGAATTGTTTGAAATAACACTATGAACTGTTTTTGACATTGAAACTGTACTTACGCAAAACTGAATTGTTTGAAATAGAACTGATTATTTGTATAAAAATTGATTTTAGCATTAAATAACCTACAAAGGTTGATATGCCATAAAACCCAAACAACCTGCAGTGCTTATTAATTCCATATGAATGTATATTGAGAAATATCATTAGACATAATATATATTGTGGAGATAAAAGGAAAAGAAAAAAAAGCCGTTGTTCCTTGATTTTTAAAATTTTTTTTTATTAATCTCTACAATGTACAAATTATTAATATATTATGTGCTGTAAGTATATATATATATATATATATATATATATATATATAAATATATATATATATATATATATATATATATATATATATATATATATAAATTCGGTCCAGTTAAACCGGAGTTGGAAGTAATTCCATCAGGTCAAGAAAACTATTCCAAAGGAATTATTTTATCCATAAGATCTGAAGAAGTGCTGTTCATTTTTTGTGTTTTTTGATTTTATCAAAAAAACACATAACAGGATGGAAATGAATTTATAATCCTAATGCGACCGGTTTTGTTTTTTTCTTAAAGATATATATATATATATATATATAGTGTGTGTGTGTGTGTACGCATTATACACATATAATGCATGTATATTTTAGTTTACAGAAATTATATATTATAACCACAATCACCCAATTATACCTGACAGGAGTGATGGATAATAGGGATTTATGGCGAGAGGGTGCCTGTAATTTACACGCTCTCAATTCGAATTAATGATGGTTTTATACATGTGTGTGTGATATTTCATGGTTTGAGATAGACATTGATCAGTATACAACGGAAAATTCAGATCAAAATATGAATAATAAATTTTTTTCGGGCTATTAATTTATTGATGCACTTATATATGCAAAATAGAAAACTCTCAGCGAATGAAAAGCGTACATGCTCATTAAAATTTATTCAATCCGTCCTTGTGACAATACAGTTAACTACCCATTGGCGATCCCATGTCTGCACAAAATGTCACTTATGTAAATATAACTAGGTGTATACTGAAACAATCATTATTCCTTTGATTTCTGAAAAAAAGAATTTATGCTTTATTTGAATCTATTGTTATGGAATAGGAACATTTTGTTTATTTCTTTCAGAAATAGAATCTCTATTTTTATATGTAGGAGGTGAAAATTTCAAAATATAGTTTCAGGCTTTTTTTCCCTATTCTTCAAGAAAGTGCATGCACAAGTCATTTCTCTAGAATTCCATTGTTTTAATATCAAAAGTGCTTAGAAACAACCCACAGGTATAAATTTTACTGCTAAATCTTCTCAAACATTTCTTTTGACATGTATGACTTTTTCTTTCTTAGATGCAGTTTCTCTCGGCTGTATAGTAAATGTTCTCCTTTTTTTATAACTTGCATTAATTTTGCTTTATTATCACGTATATCTTAAACAACGCTCTCTTGCATATATATATATATATATATATATATTGTTTTTATAGCATATTAATATTCATGATTTATTTAAAGTCAAAGACATCCTTGTAAAATAATGGTCATAATATTTAACTCCTAGCTTGAGGAATGAAGAGGTTCATGCCTTTCCTGAGGCGCTTAGTTCGAATGTAAACGTAATTGTGGGATTAGAGTTCGAACTAACAACAATGTCACAGTCCAGCTTTTTAGCCACTATACTATAGGGACTCTCCCCAGCCCATATCTCTGACCAGTGTTCATATATATATATATATATATATATATGTGTGTGTGTAATGTTATATAATCATATTCATGATTTAAAAAGAAATATACTTTGCTTATCTTTTACGTACTCCGTATCTATTATATCTCTAACAATAACTCTGAACGGGGTGTCAATTGCAGTCATCGAGTGAAAATGTTAATACAATCATAATTATAATAAGTATAATGGACTGATATGCCCCAAATTCTTACAGACGACACTCGAGGTATTATGCAACTTCCAGTGACACCGAAAAAAGCTTGTTTATGGAAGTCTCCTTTTAACTCATTTTCAACCCTTTAAATCGGGGATTTACGTTGTGTATCCAACACAAAATTCAAACATATACATGTATGTATGGCCTCTTTGGGAATGCAGACAAAATGGAGTACATTTGTTATAATCAAAAAAGAGTCTTCTCCACTTTATATATATTCAGTGATCTTGAGATCAAGGTTAACAAGCATTAAAACTTGATGTAGTACAAACAAAAATGAAAAATAAGAAAGCCATCCTATTTCATCAAGATTGATGAAATACCACCAAATGTATGGAAGACAAGGAAATTCGATGACTTACAGCTCCGATACAACCAGAACAGAACAGAGAGATGGACAAAAGGCTGCATCCTCATTTTCCCCAAGAAAGTTGACCTCGGAATTGTCAAAAGCTATCGAGGCATAACCCTTACTTTCATTGCGGCTAAGATCTTTAATGCGCTGTTCAACCGTATCGAACCAGAAATTGAGAAAATTCTTGAATAAAATGAAAATGGTTATCGGAGAAACAGGTTCACATTACAGATTCTGACAATCCGTCGATTCTTAGGAGTTTGCGCCAAAGACCTCCAGGTGACACTCTTATTTGTAGTTTTCGCCATACACAGAGGGCAAATGGAGTAAATACTTCTAGCTTATCGTCTGCCCAAGGAAACTGTCACACCCATAACGATGCTCCATGAAAATAGTAAAAGTTCGCTCAACGGATTACGACAAAGACTTATTTGTCATTGTAGCTGGTGTTCTGCAAAGGAATACATTAGCCCCATATCTGTTCATAATCTGCCTTGACTACGTGGTTCGAGCGTCGAAAGAAAATGGCTTAACACTAAAAAAGGCAAGAAGCAGACGATACCCTGCAAAAAATATTACGGACACTGACTACGCAGATGACATAGCGCTTCTGACAAATACTTCTACCTAAGCTTAACCTCTGCTTCACTGTCTGGGGCAGGCAGCAGATGACACTGATCTCTGCGAATGCAGACAAAATAGAGTACATGTGATTTAATAAAAAAAGGAGACATTTCCACTCTAAATGGTGGTTCTCTGAAATTAATGGACATGTGCATATACTTCGGAAGCAGTGTCTTATCTACTGAAAATGACATCAATATGCAACAATCGAAATTATGGAGTACTATCGAAAAGTTATCGATTATACGGAAGTCAAACGTATCTGATAAAACAAAACGCATTTTTTTTCCAAAAAAGCTAAACGGGAAATGCTCAAGAATGCTTCGAACTATATTAAACAGATCGTGGAAGCAGCATCCCACAAAACAATATATATACAGATGCTTACTTCCCGTCTCTAAAACTATCCAAATAGCACAAACAATATATGCAGGACACCGCTGAAGAAGTAAGAACGAAGTAATAAACGGCATTCTCGTATGGACCCAATCACACGGACATGCAAGTGTTGGCCAACCAACAAGGACTTATCCACAACAGCTCAATAAGGACACAGGATGTAGTCTTGAAGACCTGCCGGAAGTGAGGCATGACAGAGACGAATGGTGAGAGAGAGAGTCAGGAAAATACGTGCTAGCTGCAGGTCATGATGATTATATATATACCATACAAGTAATATTCCTTTGTTTTATTTTTGAATATTTTTAGGGGTCTCATATATATATATATATATATATAGCATGAGCTAGATATGAGGCTCTTTTGATTGTATACGAAAATATCAATTTATACTCTTGATTTTCTCAGTTTAACTAAAAGCCAATCATATATGCACACTCACAAATATTTTGCAATACTCACATATGCATATACATACATTTATATGTGTTTCTTGTCTCTAGGAATGTATTTTTAGTGACATCTGTACGTATTTCTATTGAACTAATGTACTCATTTAACTTCGTAGGTAGATAAATATTTACTCACACATGTCAATTTATCCATCTTTGATCTCTCAATGTTAAACATTATGGGGCACAAAATATGAACACCGTAAAAACTGAATAATAACAAATGGTTAGGGCAAATAACATTCACACCACAAACGCAGAATCTACCAGAAAAAAATTATATTGATGAATGCAAACCAATAGAGAGTTTCCAATCACATGGAGATATTGATAAACAGTACATTTAAAAAGACAAAGAAAAACTGAAAACAGATCTAAAACCTCTGATTTGAAATTGAATGTTTCATGTTTTACCTTTCTGGAATTGGATGTTTCTGTTTTCTTCCAATTTGTTTGAAAATCTTAAGACTAATTATTGCGTTTTTACACACACACACACACACACACACACACGGATATATATATATATATATATATATATATATATATATATATATATATATATATATATATATATTGTAATGGTTTACGCACTTCTGTCCTCTGGGCTGGAACGCGCTTTGAACGGCCATGTTCACAGGTACACGGATCAGGTTGTGTGTGTTTGTTCCGGTGACAGTCGGTTGAGGCCGTCTGATATGGCTAAGTTTATCGCCTAATGCCTGAGGAGCCCTTTTTTAGGGAAATGCCGACGGGGTTCAAGGAATTATTGGAACAACCAGGTGTGTGTGGGAAATAGTCCTGCGCTTAGACGCACCTTAAAAAGGCCCCGTGTCATACTCACCGGTTTGGTGACGCGTGCGACAAATACATGTGCTGGTTTATGTTTATCACTAGCTCATTTCGTGAGTGAATGTTCGATCAAATTTTGCGGTATTATTAAATTGAACTCAATGTCGATTATATGTATCAACGACACTGATGAATGTGTAAAGCATCAAAGCCAGCGTCATAGACGCCAC
The DNA here is from genome assembly GCA_963585895.1 of Sepioteuthis lessoniana. Lineage (NCBI taxonomy): Eukaryota > Metazoa > Mollusca > Cephalopoda > Myopsida > Loliginidae > Sepioteuthis > Sepioteuthis lessoniana. Next base: position 96,687,526 of record OY757920.1, read on the forward strand.
CGCGTGATGTTTCAAGTAAAATGACTTTCCACGCAAAGAAAAGCCTGGAGAAGACTATATCTCGTAGAAACTAACAAAATACGCCGATGGTCAAACGCTTCTCGTCAAAATTCCTGCACAAGCTAAATCCCTGTTACATAGAACTGAGCAAGCAAGAGGAAGCAAAGACATCCCCGTGAACGTAAACAGAACGTCTTTTAAACGTGAAAGAGGCCTTTCCTCAAAAGTTTAAAGATAAGTTCAATTATGTCGGTAGAAAGTGATGTCTAATTACTCCAAGTAAAGGCGTGTTATCGATGATATTGAAATAAAACGTGAATTCTTCGAATCTGCAGCTGTGTCAAAACTACTATATAGATGCACTTCATGGACACTTACAAAACGCATGGAGAAAAACTAGAGGGGAATTGCAGAAGAATGATACGTACGGTTTTGAGAAAACCCTCGAAGCAGCATCCCCAAAACAGTAAATGTTCGACCACTGACTTCCCATCTAAAAACCACCAAGTGAGACGAATAAAACATGAGAGGCACTGCTGAAGAACCAAGAACAAAATCAAGTGACTTTCTTCAATGGAAGCCTACACTTTGACACACTCGTCTTGGCCAACCAACAAGAACTTAGGTGAGCTCAGTGTGGACCATGGATATAGTCTGAAGGAGCGACGGATGATAGGGACGGACAGAGTGTGAGAGGGTCCAAGAAACTTGTAATCTCAACATGATATAATGATGATAATGATGATAGATATATTACATATTTTTATATTATGTATACGTGTGTGAATATATTATATATATATGAATAACTACTTCATACATCAATTATTTATGATGATATATATAAATATATATATATATATATATATATATATATATATATATATTCCAGTACTCATAATTTATGTGTACATAATCAAGTTGTGTGGAAAACATATACTTCTTTGAATTTCTCTCGCCATTAAAGCCTCCGTTCTACATCCAATGTTCGCAAAAGTACTGGTCGGCTAAAACTCTCACTACAGTGTGTTGGAGACCATAATAGAACGTCACTTAGGTGTTGATCCTAACTTTAGAAAGAATGACACATTTATCCCTTTCTTCTTACTTCGGTGATTTGTGAGACAGAAGGCATGAGGATGTACGAGGTGCATACGATAAATTTCCAGACATTTTTCGTATGGGCACTTTTATTGATAGTACACACATGAAACTCTAGTCCCCTTCGAAGTAATCTCCTCCAGCTGCAATGCATTTGTTGTACCATTCCAACAATTTCTGCACGGTCCCATGGAAGTCCTCTTGGTTGAGCGTGTCAATGACCTTCGTCACAGCCTCTTTCATCTCCTCAATTATCTCATAACAACAGCCTCTGAGCTTAGGGAATAACCAAAAGTCACAGAGAGCAAGGTCTGAACTATAGGGAGGGTGACGAACTGTCTTGTTGCCCAACTTGGTCAAATAGTCTGTGACAAGGATGGAGTTGTGGACTGGTGTATTGTCCTGGTGGAAATGCCACTGACCCGATTTGAAGAGTGTTGGCTTCTTCCGATGGAATCTCTTCCTGAATTCCCTTAAAACATCAACATAGTAACCCTAACCCTAACCCTTTGGCTAATCAACTCTGGTGTATTGACTTCCTTACTCCTCGCCCACCTCTCATCATCCCTCACAGACCTTCTGACTTTCTTGAATCTCTTATACCACTCAAAAACTGATGCTTGATTCATGCAATATGGTTCAAAAGTGGTCTGAAGCCTTCCATACGTTTCTGTGGCATTTTTTCCAAGTTTAAAACAGAATTTTATCGTATATCGTTCTTCTAAAGTGTCAGATTGCATTTTTGAAATTTACCAGCTGTGACGATCAGGCTTTAGTAGGGTGTATCCAATTCCTGCTGTAGCTGTTTATTTTAGCCTGAATCATAGAAATTGGTCAGTCACCTCATAAGATGTATAGCAATCATCATCATCATATCGTGCTGGTAGCACGGATATCCCTGACCCTCTCTCGCCACTCCTCCCTATCGTTCATCGCCCTAGGTAGGTCTTCAGAACAACATCCTGTATCCTCACATAGCTGCTGAATGTACGTTCGAGCTGGTCGCCCTGCTTTTGCGCGGCCATGTGTGGGGATCCATAAGAGTACATCTCTTATGAGTTCATCTCTGCTTCTCCAGCAGTGTCCTGCATGTCTGGTTCGTTGTATAGCAATAACATACTGAATTTTCAAGGGTCTACGACAATTTTAAATGCCCATACTAAAAAAGTCTGGAAATTTATGGTATGCCCTCGTAACAACATCTGTTTTGTCCGATGTTGTTTCCCCGATTTGTTCAAAACGACTTTTAGTATTTTTGTGGAATTTCCAGTCAGGTTTTTCTTCAAACGTTAATTTCCAGCAAGTCCACTCATACAGTAGTACTAATAGAATCATAGCTTGAAAGAAATTTTGTATTTCTTCAGTAAGCTCAGATTTCCATATGATCGATGATCTGTCAAAAGCAGTCCTCACTTTTCCATTGCGTATGTTGATATCACTTTCTGTTGATGCGATATTGTTACCGAAGCATGTGATTTGGTCTACTAATTTTAGAGACTTCCGACTTGAGATGGTTCCTAGTTAAGGTGGTTTCTTGCTGTTTAAAACACAGGAACTGTTTTTGCGTGTACACTGAGGTCAATTCCTTCTACTGTTTGCTTTATGCTATGTAGTAGGGATCCGTCTTGACCAGGTTTATTTATGAGATGTGGTAAACTATGACCAAGTGGGTAGAGTGTTCGGCAATGGTCCGGAAGACCGGGGTTCAATCCCAGGTCGAGTCATACCAAGAACTTAAAAAATGGTACTTGATACCTCCTTGCTTAACACTTAGCAATATAAGGTATGTATAAAGGGTAAAGTGAAGCAGTCCAGGGAAAGAAGTAGCGCCCTTCCCTACACCTCCGTGTAGTAGCTACTGAAAAGGGAACCTTCGGGTCGCCTTCGACAACAGTCGCCAACTTATCTACGAAGTCTGTGTAATTCATAGTTTCTATGGAATATCTACCGCTTCTTGTCGTTTTCAATGAGAAACTATTTTCTTTTATTAGATCTGTTGACTAACGTTGTACGAACACGAGGCATAATATAACCATCTGCAAGACTTCTTTGACAATGATGAAAAATCACCATCAAGAGTGCGAGCCATTGCTTTCGGATTTCTATAAAGTATAATTATTGCTGTAACAGTTTATTTGATAAGTCTAGACGTGAGTAGTATTTGCTCCTTCTTTTCTGTTGTGTATAGAATCATATGTGGTGTATTACTACATTTCTTCTTGTTGCATATTGTTCTACCTTCGGCACTTGCTCTGGACGTCGTATTTTTACCCATTTTTCATTGAGTGGATTCGATTGATTTATCAATTCATTGATTTTAACGGCATTTTAAAATGTTCGATGTTATTTAATGCCCAGTGGTTAGAGAATGTTGTAAATTGTCGGCTTATTTTTCATTTTCTATGTTGTTTTTCTTAATATTCTTTGCTCATAGTTATATGAAATCGTGTATTCCAATCTAATACTAATATGAGGGTGTCCTCGTGGTGTAATGGTTAAAGCGATGGACTGCGGAATCGTAGTAAGCGAGTTCGTACTCCAGTCGCGCTATTACATTCACTTTTGGGCAAATACCCTTGGGAAAGGTATGAATACCCTTATCATGACAGCTATGGGTTAAATAGTACCACTACTCTTCTTCAAGGAAAATAGCTTTGGCATTAAATAACCTACAAAGGTTGACATGCCATTAAACAAAGAAACCAAACCTAATACTAATAATTAACAAACGAATCTATTTGTGATCCATCGATTTGACCCTGTCAATTACGTCCACCTCAGTTCAGTGTGGATCTGGATGTGTAAGAAATGAAGATGTCTGCTACACTCCAGGCATCTTTAAAACTGGAGCCTCAGGGCCAGATGCAGTTTGGTGTTATACCCAAAACAACCCCTTCTTCGGGGAGTATTCTAATCTCTATGCTGGGGATAAAGTCAGCTTATTCTGAGCCCCATTGACAGAGCTAATCAAGTTCGATCTCACTCGTTGTAGCTTAGTGCCAGACTGTATAAAGCTAATAAATCTAAGAAAATATTAGTTACCTTATTCGGTGGCCTATAAGCCTCACTTTCTCCAAAACCATTGTTCCAGAAAATATACCTGCTTCTAATAATTTCAAGGTCAGCTTTGGGTTATTGGCTTATGGAGTTCTAGTGTTGCATTGGCCCTTATATTAAACCGCAAAAATCACGGCAAATTTTACTAGGTGACGATCGCTTCGTTGCCAAAAACGGAAATTCTATCCTCGGGTTACAATGTATAATCGTGGTACTTACCGGTACTTCATCTAAGTTAACACTGGTCAGAAAAAAACATTAAGTGACCTCGTTTAAGCATTTATATTCCTAAACAAGTCTATTCAGGTTTTTAAATATAAAATATTGTCATTTAATTCGGACCAGAATAAATATGTAACTTTTAAAATGACTTTATAGTTGAGAGGCTACGAATGTTAAGCAAAAAACTTTCACCTTCCGTTCGAAGTTAAAATATTTTCTGAATTACGTTCCTAAACTGAAGTGCATTCTATGAGCCGTCAAATGCTTTAACATACGTAAAACAGATATACGTATTTCTCCTCAGATGTTGAGATGAACGCCTCATTGTCGAGATTTTGCAAGCTACAATGAATGTCATAAATCAGGCTTATCCAAGAAGAATCACAATTTCTCTCACTCAAGTATACCCTGTCTTAATATAGTTCCTGTCATAGATAGGAACGTTTTTAACGCAGGTGCACAAGACAGAAAAAGGCAATTAATCGAAAAAATCAGTTAGCGTAAAAGATCATGATTTTTATCAACTAACATGTTGGGTCTCTTTCTTTCGATTAAAAATTGTGATCCGGTTTCAACTGACATCACAGCTGGGACTCATAGAAAACGTGTCATATTAAAAAAAGAAAAATTGCGATCATCATCTTCTCCTGTTAAAAAATGTGATTTATTTCAGCAGGCATTTTTTCATGTGAACCTGTTTGTTTCTAATTTCGGCAAGTAGACATAAACTTTCACGTGAAGTAATTATTTTCCACCAAGTACAGTCATAAGTTTAGTATTGTTAATGTTTAAAATAATTAAGAGTGAAAAGAAACTATATTTCTATAAATCTATATTAGGTAGAAAGTTTTTATCTACAAAGTTATAACTGATATATACCTGGTAGATAAAAAAATATCAAATAAACCACATGTTAGCATACTTCCTAGGCTATTTGCAGTAATGCGGTAACATTATGTATATATATGAGGGTTGTTTGAAAAGTTCTAAGCCTCACTAAGATTTTATATTTGTCGTAACACTCTCACCTTCATATTGGCCTCTCATGCATAGAAATTATACAGAAACCTGGATAAGTTTTTCTACTTGTGTGTACATACATATAGGCTGCATATTTGCTACTAAAATATGTGCACTGGAAAGATGTACATTTTGCTGAAGAATAGTCCTTGTCTAGATTAAAAGATTGGGTTTAACATTGAAATATGAATTTCTGATGCACCTACGTTTAAACTGTGAATATACACACACACACACACACACACACACACACACATATATATATATATATATATATATATATATATATATATATATATATAAGCAGAAGTAACTAGTCCATGACTGGACTAAAAGTATTTTACGAACACCAAGGGTGAGACGGAAAGGAGAATGGAGCAGTAAAAAAATTATTAAAATATGCCCTTATTTGTAGTTGAAAGATTTGCCCTATTAATTCAAAGGAAAAGTATTCCTTGATTTCATGAATTGTTTTTTTTTAATTTTTTGTTTACCTCATCATGTCATTTCTAGCAAAATGTAACTCTGTAATGGAGAAAGGTTTAAAATATTTGATTTTTTTTTTTTTTTTTTTGGTCTTCAATAAATCTTAAATTTTTACAGTTATTGCACAATTGCAGAAAAGATTTAGTTTATAATTATCGAAAAAGCAACGTATTTTCAATTTAAATTTTCATTCATCCTCTAATGATTTAACGATGAAAGAATTTAAAAGGTCACGAACTACAGTAGTCTTTAATTTTAGTGGATTTTTTATTGCATTTATGATATTATTTTTAGAATTTAACTCTAAACACGTGAGTTGTTTGAAAAATTATCATATTCTTATTTTCCGAAAGATTTTTCTAAAACACGACAAAAATTTAATTGACTCTTCAGTTATAATGATGAAAAATTATTTTATTTGATTTACTTCCTTGATTAGTCCATAAAATATTACAATATAATAAAACAAACAAGAATTAAAAATGCGTCATTATTTATGGATGGAAAATTTTGCGTATTAATTATAATGAGCATTCCAATTTTTTTTACGCTTTCGAGGTACACAGAAAAAAAATTAATATAATTTGCGCAAAGAAATACGAAAAGGATGAGTTTAAAAGAACCAGCTTTTAAGTATTCAATAAGCAATGCTTTCGCTAAATTTTTTACCATCTAAATATGTAACATTATTTGGTGTGCACAATGAAAAGAAGTTAATTAAAAATTTGTCCTTAGAAAAAAGGCGAGAATTAATTTTGGTTTACATTAAAAAAATGTATATTAAAAAGAGTAGCCTTGTTTTTAAAAAAAATCATGATTTCTTTTAGTTCTCCAAAAATGAATATTTTTTTTTTATCAATTAGTTCTAAATTACAAAACAATAATTTTTGAAAAATCAGTAAATTCAAAATTCACTGAGGGAATGTGTGCGATGTTTAAATATGGTGAGTCTTAAGTAGAATTGAAGAGTTCCACTTTTTTTTTACTAATTTATGAAGAACTGTGAAGAGTTCCACAAAACGATTGATGATTAATTATCGAACTATATCATTTAATCTATGAATATTAAAAACTAAATACTCTACTTTTTATTATAAAAGACTAATGCATATTCACAATGATAGCTCTTATCAATTCGATACGCATATATTAAAAAAGATGTGATTCCTTTAACTGTAAATATATATATATATATATATATATATATATATATATATATATATATATATACACATCTAAATAATATATATATGGATATGTGTGCACACATGTTTACATGTAAGTATATATGTAGATACATGCTAGTGTATATGGGTACATATATATATATATATATTAATGTTTACGTAATATGCATATATATATATATATATATATATAGTCATCCACAGACAGACTGTTTGGTTCTATCATAACTCTTCAGTGTGGCTAGACACGCAGGACACTCGAAGCCGGGATCGAAACCCGTCAAACTTTACGTTAGACTAAGCTTCGGACCTGTCGGCCACCAAGCGGACTACGCCCGTGGTGTAGTCGTTATCGCCGTCGGAAATGAACACGGCGATACGAGTTCAAATCCTGGACGAGATTAATTGCATTTCACATAGCACTAATACCCTTGGGAAAGGTATGAATCCAATAATTCTCCCTCCAGCTATGGGTAAATAGTAGGACAGACTAGGTTCTTCAGCCATGGTTAGGCAACTAGTCTAGGAGAAGGAAAACTCTGAATTCAAACCTGTTAAAGTCCGCTTAAAAATTGACCTTGTGTCATATCCTGCCCGAGCGGAGGGGTTGGTAAATAGTACCAAGCGGACTACGTTGGCTAAGGGAATTTTAAGGTATTTTATTTTTAGCAACAGCAGCAGCAGCCTTTGTTTACATTTTTTTTTATACCCTATCGGCTACCAGAGTGCTCAATTCTTACGAAGAGCTTTGCATTACGCTAGGGGCGGCCGACAATTCCTTCGCCAGAGTCCTCAACCCCCATGTAAGTATATATGTAGATACATGCTAGTGTATATGGGTACATATATATATATATATATATGTATATATATATATATATATATATATATACATCTACATATTAATGCTTACGTAATATGTATAAATATATATATATATATATATATTCCTACAATATATGAATGTACATACATTGCCTACATTAGCTTGAACTCAGCCGTTTGTACATGTGAACTACAGTAAAAATAACTACATATCACAAATGAAATTAACAGATTAAACATTATTTCTTATAGGCACAGACACACACTCTCTCATCCAACTGTATGTATGTGTGTATTTACACGGCAATACGAACATTCATAATCACGAATCCCAGTGTAACTTCAAATTCATACATATTAATGCACACCTATATTCCCTGACGTTCACGTTTACCCTGGTTTTTCCCTTCCTTAGAACACTTGCTTTATCACTTGATCGCGTTTATCTTGTCTTGCTGAAAAAAAAAAAAACTCTTCCATTCCCTTCCGGCGATATCCGATTTATTTCTTTAGGCTCAGCCCAAGGAATTCTTTTTTCCTTATCGCAAGATCACTCTCCGAGAACCTGGGTTCTATTTTCCAATATCCTAAGGAATCTCTACCAAAATATTCGTCGTTGAAAGACAGAATAAAAATTAAGTAAATTGAATGTAATCTTATCAGATAAGAAATGAAATTACTATCCTGAGGATTTTTTTTATTTCTTGATTTCTTGCCCCTATGACCAAAGATATAAATAATCTTTGTTTGATCAGAGTAAAGTAAAAATGTTGTTAGTGGTGTGTGTGTCTGTGTGTGAGGGGGGGAAGCAGAGCGTTTTGATACTTTAATATTCAGACCTTACACAGGAGTCAAAATATATCCATATGAATTTTTATTTTCATACCCTATATCATATTATAAAGCCACTTTTAGATTGCGTGGGTCACTAAATAATGCAGTAAGCCCGAGTGTTGTTACCACGAGAAATTATTCCAGTTATTAAAAATTAATAACAATATTTCAACCAAAAAAGCTATAGTCTATTAAACTTTGATTTAAAACTTATTAAAGTAGATATTTAATTTAAAGACACAAAAGCCTTTAATCTTGCCCTATATGTCTTGATAATTACATTCTAATTCATGACGTCTATTTAAATTTTATTGATAGCTGCTATAAATAGCTGTTGTCATAATCTAAAAGAAGATTGTTATTCTTCTGAAAGATTTTTTTTCCCTTTTTGTAACATCAATAACCATCTTCACTCACATTGGTTTGATTTTAAAGCATTAACAATTTGTGTTCATAGCATTTTGTGAAAAATTGCAATGAACCCATTCATTGATTTGAGAGGTCACATCAGAAAAGATCGAAAAACTTGATCATTACTTAAAATTTAAGATTGTTAAAACGAGCGCATAAAGTTCACCGTCTTGAATACGATTAACTCTTCGTTTTAAAGGCGAACATAGAAGACGATTTAATAAACCAAAGAAAATAGTTTATTTTTCTCTCACGTTAGCAACATGAAACTGTTTTTTAAAAGCTAAACAGGCTTCAGTTTACAATTAATACGTTTTGAGATATCGTCATATAGTTGGAGCCTCACCAAGGTTTCCCCGGTAAACTTCAACCCTATGTTGTGTTTTCCGTTAAGAAAACATCAGTCAACGGTAACTTTTGGTTGAAAATTTGAAAAAAAAATGTTGGTCCGCTCCAAAAAAATAACCCTATGAACCCGAGAATATACTTTTTGTTTTAATTCACTCTTCCGGTGCATTCTCGTGGAGGCAGATGTTACTTCACTCCAAAGTTAGTACGTAGATTCTAGAATCGAATTGCTGATAAAATTGACACTTTTGATCAACTGTAATGGAGGGATGAATCGGTAACCTTTATAACCACCACTGTCCAAAGCGACCATCATCACCAACGCTGCTCTAAGCCGCCACTTGCCTGTTGAACTTTTGATATCTCCATTGAATATATGCAGTCCTGATTCCTGAAAATAAAACCGCCCTTCTCATGTGAGCCTCCCGGAATAAATGCACAAAAATGATATTCTTTTCTTCCTTAACTTTGACCACACTAGCTCTGAAATCATAAACTAACCTTTTAATCTACGTGGAAAAATCCTCTTTCAATTATATTATCCATTGAAATATCTCGACGTCCCTTAATTGTTAAGCTATTCAGTTAATATAGCTATACACGTGCATCCATATACATGGATACATATATACTTCGCCAATTCCGATACAAACCAATACAGATACACTGACACGCATGTGCATATACATATATATACACCATGCATATACGCGTAGAATTAGATAGAAACACTTGCATCTACACGCATAATTGCACCTACATATGTGCACAGAAAAACTTAGTGTCACACGTACACACCCAAACGTTGACAAATATCTGTTGAAGAGAAATATTTATTTCAAAGCTTTGCGTATGCTACTCAATGGAATCTAATCAAAAGACACCTGTTTTCCAGAAAAGTGTTGACAACTAGTTAAATACCATTACTCCCAGGTCCACTCTGACCAAAATTGGTTGTATCTGTTAAATATCAATCAGCTAACTAGATATGTTTCAAAATTTTCTATTAGGCAGGAATTCTTGATAGCATATTAAGTAAAGTTGGTGACCTTAGTCGAGGGTGACCGGAAAGCCCCCTTTTCAATAGCTACAACACCAAGGTGTAGGGGAGGGCACTACTCCTTTCCCTTGATTGCTCCCCTTTATAATTCTAAGTGTTAAGCAAAGCTGCATCAAGTACCATTTTTTGATTCTTTGGTATGGCTTGACCTAGGATTGAACCTCAGTCTCCTTGACCATTGGCGAACACTACTCATTTGGCCAATGGCCCGGTAGAGCATATAAATGCGCGCTAATTAATTATTAATATTTGTTACTTGAAGTTATATTTTTTAGGATTTATTATGAGTTACTTAAAATGATATACGAGTATACAAACAAATGATTCTTATTAAAAAGAAATAGTTACTTGAAACCAAATAGTTCTTCTTAAATATTAGTAGTAAGTGGGAGTATTTGTGGATAAGTTGTTTGAGATGGGAGTGTTTGATATCATATAACTATGTATAAAGAAATTAATGAAGACAAATTAAAAAAAAATGTAAATGAAAAAATACAAAATAATTTTGAAGAAATAGTTATGACTATAATCAAACGTTTAGAAATTAATCAATTTTTGCCAATTAATAATCCATAATGATTTTCTATGCTGTTAAATTAATCGAAACTTAAATCTGTACTTTTGGCTGAATATTTTTGTAAATGTAGTGGAAGTTAGAATGAACAGTTCTCTTTCAGAGTAAATAGCATTTATTTCGGGTAAACTTATCTGTCTGATTGCGAAAACTAACACTCTCCTGTCACTCACAGCTCTACGAAAACGAATCGAGCACTGCTATCGTCATATAAACTCTGCTAAATTATACACCCTGGCTTTCATTCTAACAAAAGTGGCAGAGTGAATATCATAGTTATATATATAAAACTCTCCGCCAAAAAAGGTCATTATATATCATAATCTTAGAAATTTAGTAAATTTTAACAGAGAATTCGAACAATTTCTTAGATTAATTTTACACACACATACACACATTTATATATAATATTCATGATGTATTTTACTATATTTATCTATAAAGAAGGATGAATAACAGTGATAGAGCCTATGTAAAAGTTTAGATAGCGTAGACATAGAAGCAACAAAGTGAATGTCTATATATATATATATATATATATATATATATATATATATCAGATGTGTTCGACAAGTCTAAAATCTAGGTTAGGCTTAGAGTATTTTGAAGAATGTTCGTATATATATATATATATATATATATATATATAATGTAGTTGTGCTGCAACAGATGTAATTGAAGTGTGTTTTCCTATGTCGGCATTTCGTTTTCATACGTCGATATTATATTCATTACGTTTCTACGTTATAACTTTTGAATATGCATCAACATTTACAATCAAAAATATCTAATGATCAAACAGCAAAGACTTAAGCGGATTAATAATTTCACCTTCTACATAATTGATGAAATTTTTTTTTTTTTTTTTTTTTAAATGCAAGTTAATCCACATCAATCAAATGCTCTTCTCACACCAATGCATCACATGTTTTTAGTTTGAGTGAAGATCAGCAACTGATACGTCTCACACAACCATTATCCTATGAAATGGCGCAACAGAAGTCGTCAAAATACAAAAAAAATGTTTTTTAATAGATATGTAAAATGCTGAAAACAAAATGACTTAATGTAGACTTATCCGATCGCAAGGTCGTTTCTACAGATTTTTTTTTCCTTTGCTGGAATATCGACTCTTGATTCAGAAAGTGAAAATAAGTACTTCTCCGGCAAAGCCGTTAAAACATGTACCCTCTCGCTATTCATTAATATCTCAAAGGGAGAAACAACTAACAACCTGTGAGACAGCGTTTTCTGGCATCAATGGTGCGAAAAGAGTAACAGAAACTGTATATTTTGTTTCATAGAATCGTTCATTCATACACACTCTCTCACACACACACGTGCACACATATATATACTTATTCATACATGTGTGTGTGTATATATATATATATATATGTGTGTGTGTGTGTGTTAAATACATCGCAGTTTCTCCATCACTCTCTCTCTCTCTCTCTATATATATATATATATATATATATATATATATATATATAAACTGCTAATTCTTTGCAGAAGAAGCCCATCTCCTCGATTCCTTATGTGTACCTGTGGAAGGGCGCATGACACCTTCATTCCACTATACCTGTGCAAACTCTATTGCATGAGTGACAAATAAATTAACTGTCTTTTTCGTTGACTTTTCCTCCCTGCCTCTTCATATGACTTATCAAACGAACAGTAGACCTACATACCTTTTCACAAATTTACTCGAATTACCGGTAGGTTGCTTCTGAAGCACTTTTGTAAAACGAGTCTTTGATATTATGCTAACGTTAAATATCTTATGCCAAGTAAATCCGGTTCTGGACAGATAGATCCTACTACAGATGTTACAAACATCTGTCTGGGACTTAGGTCAAGTCCTGCTCGCAAAGTTTTTGTTTCAATGCATATAATTAACAACGTACAGCTAAATAAAAGTTTTCACATAAACACACACACACTATAACAATAACAACGAAAAGTTAGATAAGGGCATATACATATATATATATATATAAGTACACATGCAAATGCGCAGATATGAATTAGTATAAAAACAGAATCTTATACACACTTACACACTCTCATTTATGTATGTGTGCGTGTGTCAGTGGCCCAATGCAAAAAGTAACTATATATGAGTAGAAACTAATATGGAAATGGACAGTTCACATATCTGGAAAGAAATATTAGTGATTATGTACAATTTGAATTGAACGGTGCCCCAAAAATCCCAAGCTGAAGACTAAAAACAAAAAGCAAGATAGGACATTGCGAAGTTTGCTAGTAAGAATATAAATACATCTAACAAACTAGCTCATCATGAGAAAAAAAACTGAAATGACTTTTCTTGGGCGCAAAATCAAAATGGCCGTTACTCCCACTGATGTTAATATAAGCGGATAAGTATCGTCGTATATATGTTGCCACAAAAATCATTTATCTATGATTATTCAGGCCTGCATTTTTAGTTAGATAATTGTGTTTTGTGCTTCGACATGAGAAGACTGACAATATAACTTTTCGTAAAAAAATAAGTAAAGCTGTTCTACGTAAATAGCTATGACTGTAAAGATTTTATGAATGTAAAGACAAATGTTAAAGTAAATCTTGGCTATACATCACTGATTCTACTTTGAATGTACATCAATACGTAAGGATATATGCGTGGTGCAATGATTATCATCGCAGGAAATGGACCAGGCGAAAAAAGATCAAATTATTTTGCGCTAATTCTCTCGGTAAAAACATGAACCCGTATCCTCTATATAAGTTACGGGTAGAATAGTTGGGTGGATACGATTATCTAGCTCTCGTGTAAAAACCAATCCTGGAGAAGGAAAACTAGATTAAAATCAGCGGTATTCTGCTTATAAACTGACGTTATGGTTCATATAATGCTTGATAGCGAAATTAGGTAAACAAATACACACACACACGCACCCACACAATTTGTAAAATGAAATAAAGAAAAGTTGGCGACCTTAGAAGAGGGTGACCCAAAGGCTCCCTTTACAATAGCTACAATACCAAGGTGTAGTGGAGAGCGCTACTCATTTCCCAGGATTGCTCCACTTTACCCTTGATCCTTACCTTATGCTGAGTGTTAAGGCGTCATCAAGTACCATTTTTTGAGTCTTTGGTATGACTCGACATGGGATTGAACACCAGTCTCCTAGACCAATGGCTCAGTGAGTAAAATGATTTAGTGTACCGCAGTAATGTGTCTTATTCAGTTGAATTCGTTGTACCAACAAGGAATAAATATAATTGATGAAAGAGCCGACGAATCTTCAAAGATCTTCTAATTTCATAACTTGAATATTGTATATAGATATATATACAATTTCCATTTTGTCACCAGATCTTATAGAAATTGTTAGCGAACATAGTTGACAGTGAGCCGAAGGCTCTCTTTTCAATAGCTACTACGCCGAGGTGTAGGGAATAGTGCAACTCCTTTTCCTGGATTGCTCCACTTTACCCTTGATCCTTACCTTATAATGCTGAGTGTTAAGCCAGACGGCATCAATCAGCTTTTTTTTTAGTCTTCGATATGAATCGACTGGGATTGAACGCCAGTCTCACGGAGCACTGGCGAACACTCTTCTCATTTAGCCATCGCTGCATATAGGGAATACACCCCACCACCCAAAAGAGGGTGCTATGGTTGCAACAATAATGAATAGGGTGGTAAGATTCCAGTTCTGAAGCTAAGGAAAGTTTGCAGTTCCTGTTCATTGTTATTACTTCCAGGTCCATTCTGATCTGAAGTGTCATTATTACTAGTTAGGTTCCATTCATGGGTCAAATATACCTGTTTACTAATATATAAATTTCATGCAAATGAGTCAAAATACCTGTGTTACTATCGGGTGAGCCAACCGTTGATGTCGTGTTTTTGTAAAACATTATTAAAGCGGTAACTGTTTGTATGGGGAGACCATAAGTTAGAAACCTTTGCTCCATCTTTCCTCTGAATATGTCAACAAACGGATTGAAGAAATTTGCTAAAAAATACTGTCACCTTGAAAGTTTTCGTATGTACTCCTTCCATGATTTTACAGAAAGTAAGAATCTGTAATGTTGTGGATCGGTTTCTCAAAAAACCATTCTGATTATTCTTAAGAATTTTCTCGACTTCAGACCGGATATGATTATGAAGCAGAACATTTAAAAATTTAGCAGCTGAACCAGTAAGTTATCATCATCATCATCATCATCATCATGTCGTGCCGCTAGCACGGATATCCCTGACCCTCTCTTGCCACTTCTCCCTATCGTTCATCGCCTCTGGCAGGTCTTCAGGGCTACATCCCGTATCCTCACATAGCTGCTGTATGTATGTTCGAGCTGGTCGTCCTGCTTTTGCCGGGCTATATGTGGGGTCCATAGGAGTACATCACTTATGAGCTCGTCCCTGCTTCTCCAGCAGTGTCCTGTATGTCTGGTTCGTCTAACTTGTATAGATTTTGTGATGGGAGGCAGGTGGCCGTATAGTTGGTGCCTTGTGGGGTGTTGCCGCCAGGATTTGTTCAATATTGCTCGCAACATTCTTGTGTAATTGCCGTCCAGCTTCTTCTCCAGCCGTTTAGTTAGCGTCCAAGTAGTGCATCCATACAGCAGTATTGACACGACCGCTGCCTGGAAGAAACTTCGTTTTATTTTATCGGTCAGGTCTGATTTCCATATGATAGATAGTCTATCGATAGCTGTCCATGCCTTCGTTAGCCGCGTGTCGATGTCTTTTTCGGTTGATGAGATACTGCTTCCTAGGTAGGTGGATTTGTCTACCAGTTTCAGGGATGTTCCATTTAGTGTGGAAATGTTGCCTGTTTGATTATAGCACATATATTCAGTTTTGTGTGCATTAACATGGAGGACAATGCCTGCGGTGGCTCGTTCCAAACTATGCAGTAGTGTTTCGGCCTGGTTGGGTTTATTCGCCAGTCGACTATTTTTAACCTAAAAAGTCATTTTCTTCGATAACAAAACACACGACATCCATAATCATTCAGTTAACTTGCACTGGCTTGTTACTGAACAACAGTTTATGACAGAGAAAAGTATTATAAGAGCCAATCAAGCGTGTAGAATTAGAAACCCTGGGCTACAACATGGTGGATATAAAGGAAGGCGGAGAAAGTCCAAAGTGTTTCTACGAGGTGCTTCACCTGATACTGGACGGAAGAATCTTATAAGTCAGTATTCAGGAATAAATTGTTCAATCTGGATACTACTGGTACTCATCTATAAAGGTGGCGTCTATTAATAAGAAAAAATAACCACTGAAAGGCGACCATTTACCTCTGTGTGTGTGTGTGTATAGATATATATTCTTCACATTCCCGTTTCTGTGAAATACTTGAAATTTGAGTCACAGATTTATAACGTCCACGTTTATACTATGTATCGGTTTGACATCTACTCTTTTATTATACCATCGAGCCCTCTAATCATCCAAGTACCTTTGTCATTTGCAGTCATTTTATATAACAAAGTATTCTAGTTTTAATATGATTCCTAGATAAATAGCCAAGGGCAATATCTACTATCCCTGCTTTCTTCTCATTCAGTACGAGATTATAATTACTTTTGTATATTTTGGATGGAGCAAATAACGGGTGTTACTTTCATCTTACGCAGAGTACCCAGATCATGTTACTCCCAAGCATAATTTGAATTTCTAAAGTAATCGAACCCAATATATTTGCGGTTAACATGCTAAAAACAGTTGTGTGTGTGTATATATATATATATATAGATATATATAGTTAGTCTAATAAGAGAAAAAAATAAGAAATGTAAAATGAATAGGTCCACAGAGAGATATTTTTTAAAATTATTTCTTTTGTATTTTCTTACAAGTGTTTCTACCTTCTTGGTATCTTCAGAGAATGTTTGATAATTTCCGCTGGATTTTGATTTATAAATACTGGGGACTATCCTGTTAGGGTTTTTTGTGACAGATTTTTTCCCGATGTTCCTTCTTGCTTTCTCTAACATTCTTTTTTTTCTTTTCTATGAGTATTTTTTTTTTCTTTTTATGTGGATGTGTTGCCAATTTCACTCTGAGTTACCGTGTTTTGTGTATGTGTTTACGGGAAGTGCTTCTCTGTTTGTGTATAATTTAGTTCTGTTGATTGTCGTTGAGATTTTAATTTTAACTTTAATTTTTGTCTCAGTGTGTGAGTGTACGCTTTTTGTTTCTGTGTATAGTTGATATGACAGTTTTTTTTTCTGCTGGTTTTTGTGCGTGTGCTTAAAATTTTGAATTCAACTGACAAATACTTTTTGCTTTTTCTTGGATATGTATATGTGTATTTAGTTTAAGTTCAATTCAGTAGAGGCTTAAATCATTCTATGACAATTTTTTTTACTTTTATTTGAAGAAATGTGTGGTCGTTACTTTGATATATAGGCATTGTTTTGAACGGTCCATTGCCACATTCGTATAGATGTTTAGATACATTTAGTTTTATATTTTCTGGTAATTTAACTTAGCTTTTGGGAAGTGATATTCTGGTATTGAGAGCTTATTTCGATCCGATGTATACTTCATATTTGTTACATTCGATTATATAGACTGCGTTTTTTGAATTGCAGCTTAAGTTTTTTAAATTATGAATTTTTGGGGGGAGGTGTTCAAATACATATGGTTTTCCTTTATAATAGTAAACCTAATGGCATGTCAAATATCAAAGACTAATTAAGGAAAAATACATCCAACAAAAAAAGTAGACAAAACAAAAAGCCCGCTCTTGGAAAATGAAAAAAAGAAAAGAATAGAGAAAAGAAAACAGAAGCAACACCTGCAAGAATTCTTTCATTGAAAATCCCAACAGGACAGTCAACACTATAAATATCGAAAACCAGCCTAAATTATCAACCATTCTCTAAAGATTTCAAGAAGGTAAAACACGTGACAAAAGGAACAAAATAAATGAATAAAATGCCTTTGTGGACATATTCATTTAATATATATATATATAGAGAGAGAGAGAAAGAGAAAGACAGAGAGAGAGTTAGAGACATTGAAAACATTCATTGTAGCTTGCAAAATCTCGACAATGAGGCGTTCATCTCAACATCTGAGGAGAAGTACGTATATCTGTTTTACGTATGCTACAACATTTGACGGGTCATAGAATGCACTTCAGTTTAGGAACGTATTTAAAAAAAACATTTTAAACTTCAAACGGAAGGTGAAAGTTTTTTGCTTAACATTCGAAGCCTCTCCACTATAAAGTCATTTTAAAAATTTCATATGTATTCTGGTCCTAATTAAATGTCAATATTGCATATGGAAGCTTATTGAATGCACCAAATGAAAACTAAATTTACTAAACACTGAAAATAAACAAGTAAATAAACAATTATTATTATTATTATTAATAATAATAATAATAATAATAATAATAAATAAAAACAAAAGAAAAATATTAAATTAATCAGTGGGTCGTAAATAAATTAACAAATATCGAAATTAAAGTAACCACATTGTATAAACTAGAACACCCTTCCCATTATGTACCAAAAAGTTGATCGTTGATCCCATCATGCACCACACAACAATATTAAACGGTTACCCACCATGTGGAAACCACAATATCTGTTGATTGCTTAAGCGTGAAACTGACACTCGCCAAGCACTGTTGACTGTGACTACGCTATCCTAAATTATACACACATATCTATCTATCTATCTATCTATTTATATTCTCATAGATATACATATACCGATGAATGGTTTAAACATTGAAGCATATATGTATGAAACACGAAATATAATACTAAATTTTATACCTATATACATGTGTAGGTGACATGGCAGATTTAACGTTACACTTCATCTGTCAGGTGGAATATCCATTTACTGTTAAAAAAACGAAAGAAAAAAACAGAATATATATACGAATAAACAATAAAACTAGTTTGATAGATATAAGCGTTTTTTGGTTGTTTTTTTTTTCTATTTGAAACAATTGCTTCTTTTTTTTTTACTTTCTCTTTTTATCGGATTCTTTTCGTTTGTTTATTTTTTTACTTTTTTTTTTTTTTGTCGCCTTTTACAAGGCACGCTAATTTCCAAACGTTGTTCAGCACGAGAATCAGGCGCCAAACGTGTCTAGGATTCGTTCCGCACAGGAAGACTTCGACATTCAAATGAATCTTATTTGCTGAGTTGTCGTGTGTTTGAGAAGGTTTCCCTTTTGCAATATTTTATTTTCGTTCGTTTTCCATTCTCTCTCTCCTGGCATCAATTTTCCAGAGCTTCCTTCTTTTTTTTTTTTTTAAATATCCACCGACCCCTTTGAATCCCGACACCAAATACTGTATTAGTTCCAGTGTCATTTTTATAATGTTCTTTCTGTTTTGTTTTGTCATTTTTTTTAAATTTTCAGTATAGCGATTTTCAACTCCTGTTTTATTTTCCTTTTTATCATGAATAGTTCCTGAAAATCTTGTGGCACTCCTTTACCATTAAAATTTTATTTACTGGCATTTACAGATTTTTGCATTAAAATGGAACAATTTCCACCAGCAGACTCAAAATTCTGAGATAGAAAAAAGAAAAATTGCACGCGTTTAAATCTGTTTTTTTTTTATTCTGATTATTTTTATTGCGGAGTTTAAATGGGTTTAAAATGTCTATTGGGATGTTGTTCATCCGTACAAAAAAGGAAAAATAATAAGTGCATTGGGGGAGAATTGTTGAACTGAATTTACACGATGAAAGAAGGCTGGTGCTTGATATTTAAAACATAGTAAATGAGTAAGATTCACACCGTAATTGGATGTCTACATATAAAACTTTACGTTGAAATATATTTAAAATCAAATCCCATACCTTTATTACATTTGCTTTTGCTCCTGTTATTTACATTTTTTTAAAAGTATATTTGATTGTTTATTCAAAATCAGTTTTGTTGACTTGATGTTTCCTGCTTCGCGTATCTTTTCGCCATCTTATTTCTACTTATTACAAACAATTTAAAATTTCAATACAGGAGCATAAAGATTACTATGTTTCATATTTTTGTTTTATCTTTGGCGTTCTTAATATAAAATCTCCGTCTTTTTAAAGCAACTGTCTATCTTCCCCTTAAGAAAGGCATTGGCAAATAAGGAAATAGACAGGCAGACAGATATCTGCCCGTCTATTTCTTTATTCTGCCAATCTGTCTTTTAGCATCAGTCACTCTTTCTCTCTTTCCATTTGCCCAGTCGGCTGGGGCTGTAGAATAAACCGACTGCTTCTCTGCAGAGGGGTAAGACCCCACCCCCAACGAGTGTCCTGGATATGACACTAAACAATCTGATGGGGAGGTTCCAGCAGTGCTAGAGCTTCGGGGAATGCGGAGTATCCCTTCATTGCCATCGCTCCCACGTTCACTCTGGCCCGGAGTGGTAGCACCTGATAGGGCCCTATCTATGGGTTAAATAGAACTAACAGCATACTTATGCTAAAATGAATTGAGTAAACTGAATAGCTTGAAATAGAAACGTTTTTGACAATTAAACAATACTTACACTTAGCTGAATTATTTCAAATTGAACTGTTTTTCGACATTAAAACTGTATTTACACTTAACTGAATTATTACATATAACTGCTTAAATAGTTTGAAATGGAAATGTTTTTGACAATTAAACTGTGTACTTATGCTAAATAGAACTGTTTTCAATAGAACTGATTATTTACATAAAAATTGATTTGCCGTTGAATAACCTACAAAGGTTGATATGCCATAAAACCAAACAAACCAAACCATCCCTTTCCATCTATCTAAATATGCTATTTGTCCTACACCTCACCAACCGGACGAGTGCTGCACAAGGTCTATTTACGGTGGGTCCGGGCGCAGGGCTGTAGCCTCCAAACGTACGGCATTCCTAAAAATGCCCCGTGACCCGTCGGCATTCCTCTAAACAAGAGGAGGCGCAAGGCTATAAACCTAGCCCCTCCGAGAAGGTTAACAGCCTGGAGGACGGCCACATAACGCTCGAGGAATCGGCCGCGAGACACAAATGCTGGGCTTTCCGGCACACACGCCAGGCAACCCCGACCAAATATCACTAGAGACAAGATACATCTGATCCGATCCATGCACACCCTACACAGATAGTCGAAGTGTATCTTATCAGCTAGTGTATATTTGTCTGTATGTCTATTTATCAGTGTGTGTGTGTAATATATATATATATATATATATATATATATATATATATATTTTGTGTGTGTTTATATCTATATATGTATATTTGTTTATATATCTGTCGTTCTATCGGAGGGTCTTTCTGTCTCTCTATCTACCAATATTTCAATCAGTATGCCTATTTATCTCTCCACTATTCTCAGTCTTTTAAGATCTATCGTGATTTACTCAGTTTAACTTGGTTTTGTACCGGACACCAAGCATGGTGTACTCAGTGATTATCAAACTCATTATTTCGTATTAATCTTTGGGGTCAAATCTCGAGCCACTATATCACAATGATTATTTCTCTCTCTCTCTATCTCTCATATATATATATATATATATATATATATAAAATCTCGTTCGCTTTATCAATAATGTGGTCTTAAGTAGATAAATGTAAAGTACTTACGCTAGGAGAATGAATCAACTGTATGAATAACTGGCGATCGTTAATTGATTTCTTCGTGAATAGATTGACGCATGAATCCAGATAATATTATCTGAATCAATAGAGCAAACACTCCTTCATAAGTATATGTATTGAACCTAACCCTACGACATATGGTCAGTTTTTTAAACGGAGTACAGCTGGTTTGAATTCAGTTTTCTTTCTCCTAGACCGGTTGCCCTAACAAAAGTACATCTCAGTTTTCCTAACTATTTACCCAAACCTGGGCAAGGGTGAATAAATGGATTCATGCCTTTTCCAATGGCACTAGCAGGTAACAAAACTCAAACAGCCTGTTCCAGGAATTTAATTTGGCTCATTTCCATCACGAACGGGATCATTACCGTTGACCTAATTGCGCTTTCTTCATATGTATATAAATCATGTACATCATTTGATCACGTATTTAGTCCTGATTATCTCTCTCTTTCTCTCTCTAAAACACACAAACATATGGTTTGGTCTCTTTCTTTCATTGCATATCAACATTTGTGGATTAAATTATACCATTTTGTAGTAGAACAATACTGGCATTATTTAAACCCATATCAAAAGATTTTCATACTTTTCCCGAGGACATTAGCGCTAAAATGAACGAACTTGAGTTCGAACTTACTTATTCTTTTATCCATATTTACCCAACCCCTCCGCTCGGGCAGGATATGACACAAGGTTAATTTCAAGCGGAGTTTAACTGGTTTGAATTCAGAGTTTTCCTTCTCCTAGAATAGTTTCCTCACCAAGGCATAGCTGGAGGGAGAATAGTTGGATTCATACCTTTCTCAAGGATATTAGTGCTATGGGAAAAGCAATCAGTCTCGTCTAGGATTTGAACTCGTGTCGCTGTATCCATTTCCTACGACGATAACCATTACACCAAGGGCGCCTCCTTACTTACTCTTATATCGCATGTTAGACGCTATGCCACGGGGTCGAGGATTTTTTGCAGCTGCTCATGGGTCTTCGTTTGTACATGGGTCCCCACTATAAAGCAACTTCGTGTCATTTATCGACTTGGTGGGAAGTCGATTAAATCCCCACCCAAATATGTATATGCAGAGAGTGAGAGAGAGGAGTTTCTGTCATTTCTGCTTTTGGTTTATAAATATATTTATAATACCTCCTCTATAGTCATGAAATATAAATTGTGAAGTGTTTTACATGAATAAGAATTAAAGAAGCCTAACTTTGTCCTGTAGTTTATTTTTACTATAAGTATATGTATATTCTGCTTTGACCCCAATAATGCAAATATCTTGGTGAAAAGCAAAAAATAGCCGAGGGAAAAGAATTGAGAAATTGTATGTTTCATATGTTAAGTGGCCTTTAATAAAAGGTCCAAAAGTGACGATAAGCAGTCAAACAAAATAGTATAATGTCTTTTGTTGAAGGTCGGGAGAAAAGTCTTATTCCCGATCTCAAGTCAAGGTTAGACAAGACAGCATCCAGGGTGGTAAAAGTTTATGGTTGTTGAGTGATCGGGAGAGATTCCACTTGATTCTGCTAGAACATAATCGTATTTCACCAAGACAAATGTATTTCCTACCTAGAGCATAATCGAGGCCTAGACAAATCGATTTCATACAAAAAAAATTCATACAAAAAAATTTGGTGATAAAAATTTTGTTTTGTAATAAATTCGCCGAAGCCGAAAAGGCCTTGAGTGAAAAAAGATTCTCTTTACTATTGATATAATTTTATTAAATGCCCACAAACAAATTGACTGCATATTTTGTTGCCGATAAATTAAATTCAACAAAAACTATCACACACCCACGTACGCCCATACACACACAGACACACACATATAATCATAGATACATACATACATATAATTTTAACATAAAAAGACGTATACTAAAAAATAACAGCCAATGTACGTAAAAACCTTTTCGAGGAGGAGGACTAATTTTTAAAAGGGTTATAGAAAACTGAAAAAATTTGGAAGGTGTATTGAACCGCTAGAAGAATATGTAGAATAACATTCACAATTAATGGCAAGATTATTCGCTTATTAGTCGGGTCATGAATTTTTCTGTTCCTGAAACTCATACGTGTTCTTATATCTAAAAACACTCACATGTGTGAATTTAAAAGTATTGTCTCTGCCGATGTGACTATTCGTCCAGTGAATAAATGACAAGAAACTAACTAAAGACGTTTGCAAACAGTGAAGAGAAAGTGGATTAATGTGTTCTATTTGCAATTATTGAAAACGGAAATTATTGAAATGCGAACGTGTATCTTTGGCGCCAAGACGTCTCGTCAAATGAACTGATGATTGCAAATAAGATTTCAAGTGTGTGGGAAAATGAAGTCGATTTCAGCGTTTCTTTCCACTAACGGACTGTTATGACGCTCAAGTCATTACAATCAAACAATAATTACCTCGTCTTTTCCTTTCTACATTTGTTTTATTCTTCTTCTCAACATTTCATAGCGCTAATTCCAATTAAATAGAAGACAACAATAAAAAAAAAGCAAAGATATACATTCACTTAAAAAATGAAAACTTGTCTCGCATTTTTCCAGTTGCTTAGTCACTGGTAAAATAGAGAAATCTTTAGGTCCCATTGCTATAAATGAAGTTAACAGATCTTTAAAAATACGAGTGTTACCTAAAAAGTTCATAGACTGACAAAGATATTCTCATGGCACATGACCAAATGAGGTCTAATTTTCAACATGGTGCCGCTCGCAATCCCTGCGCTTTTTTCAACAGTGACGCAGAACTAAGATCTCATTGGTACCAAAAAGATAATCAACGGCAGATACAATGCCATCATATGAACATTGGAGGTTTTTTTACCGTGATACAACTAAAAGATACGTTTTCTAAAGGGAAAAAAAGCCGAATTCATTTTCCTTGCCAGATTTCAGTTTACCAAAGTAAATATCATTTTTTGGTGTATACGAACAGTCTTCTCTTGAACACAGCCTAATCATCGAAGTTTAGAATAAGCTGACTGTATCTCCTACAGACATTACATAGGTAAATACGGCTATTTGCGAAATGTACATATAATGTTCATAACCACATCCAGATAACATAGAACGCTTTAAGAACATAGGAATCTCGAAATTCGAAAACACGTAACGACTTCTTGTTCAGGTACGAAACCTTTTTATTAACTTAGAGTTAAAGGTTTCGACATAAGGAGAAGAGACACAATCTCGCTATGCCATCTTATTCATTTGGCCCCTATCTCGTGCGGCACCCACGGCGCGCAAATTCGTCTCGCCTCAGCGAGCCCCAAAAGTCGACCGTCTTCGTCCAGTGTCTAGTCTCAACCCTCTAACTTTCTTCAAATATCCCATAAACCTCTGCGAACTTCCGGTGCGTGACGTCACCCGCACCCTGTCACCCCGTTCCGTCATCTCGGGCTATTGTGACATCTCTGAGTGGCACGTCCGCCCTGCGTGTGCGTTACCACCTACATCAAGGTTTGCACCTAACTAACCTATTCGCTGAGCCGAAAGGTTCTCAGCCTAACTAAACTCAAAGGCATGAACCGAAATCTCTTGGCCATTACGTTACACAGAGGGCTAAGATATTTCCCTTTGAATAGGAGTCCTGGACAGAACACCAAGCTGCATCTGATAGTGAAGCTAGCGTTCAGGAAATCTTGAAAGTGTAAGCGTATCCTTTCCTTGATATTACTTTCATGTCCCATAAAACCTAGAGTGGTAGTTCTTGTTATGTTTCAATAAATCTGTCTGAAGGAGATTAATATCGGATAGGAATATTTGATACCTCACAGCTTTAAATTATGCAGTAAACATAATTACATGAAGATATAATTGTTTTTAGTCACTTGAAACCACTGTGTGCAAACAAATGACTATTTTTAATAAAAATATTTAATTTAAATATAATTATTAGCATTTTTTGGAAAACTAGATGCCATACATCAGCACAAATTATTTGTATTAGATAGGAATGTTTGATATTAAAGAACAGTGTGCAAAAAAAATCTTAAAATGCAACACAAAGCTCGGACAAATACCCTTGGGAAAGGTATGAACCCCCCTTATCCTCCCAGCTATGGGTTAAATAGCATCTCTTCTGTTCTTCTATAAGGATGACATTAGCATTAAATAACCCACGAAGCTTGATATGCCATTAACCAAAGAAACCAAACCAAACCAACACAAAGGATGTAAATATAAATGTGCAAGTGGCTCGATTCCCTAACATCTAGGCATAAAATTACTGTATAGGAGTCGAGATACCAAAATAAGCCAAACTCTCTTGAAAAATTGGTGCAATACTGTTTTTTCTATCAATGTAAAAATTCTGTTTTATATTACCTTTGCTTGGATTTAGTAAAAAAATATGAGATCAGCAAGAAACATTCATCATATTTCTTTCCCAAAACTTATGAAATACTAGAACTATTAATATTCTCCACTTATTTCCGTAACTCCCGTCTGTCGTCGGTTTAAAGCAACAATTTAAATTCCCTTTGATTTTACGTGCCACGAAAGAATTAATTGAAATAGGAAATTTGTCTTCATTTGCTTCACTATTAACTAACAACATCCCACTAGGTACACATGTCAATATATCTCAGAACATTTAATTTATAATTGTTTCTCTCAATCTAACTCTGCTCTATTCCATCGTCGAAAAAGAATGTCATAAATATTTTTATCAATTGGTAAGTAAAAGTTGAAAATATACATTTATTTAATGCTACCAGAGAGAAGATAACAGAAAAGAAAACTGATTGGATTTGGTTTCGTTGATTTTTATGACATATTAACCATTGTAGGTTATTTAATGCCAAAACCTCTTTATACATATTTATTCAGTACATGATTTGTAAATACATTTTGTTTACAAAATCTTTAAATGAACCGGAGCTCATATTTTTGCACACAGTCATATGATTTCAACATTTCAATCAAATATAAATAATTCAATTTACTATTAATCATTTATTTGCAGACAGTTATATGGAAATACATATATGATTTATAAGGGAATAGTTTGCATGTAATTTCATTTTTATAAGTTAGAACTGCTTTGTTTGCAGACAAGTATTATTATTGTTTCTACACAGTTAAATAGTTTCAATTATTGCTATCTAACACTTACAATTCTATTCAATAATAATTATTAGTTTGCACACTGTGAAGTGGTTACAAGAATTATTTAGCTCATTATATTCAAATTTCCTGATTTGTTTTGTCACAGTTAAGGCTTACAAGTATTGCCATGTATCGCTAACAATTCAATTAAACATCAGTCATTTGTTACCATACAGTTAAATGATCAAACAGTTCTATTTCTAACAATTCAATTTAGCATAAATTATTTGTTTGCACTCAGTTTAAATGTCAAACAATTTTATTTGACCCATATTTGAACCTATCAAGTGTTACCACTGCCAGCCAGAGTGAATCAGGGAGTAAATGGCAATGAAAGAGTATTCCCCATTCCCCAAATCTTCAAGACTGGATCCTCACTATCAGAGTGTTTAATGTCATATGCAGGACGCTCGTTAGGGGAGTTGGTGGATTATACAGCCCAAGCCGATTGGACAGAAATAATTGTAGTTTTCCAGCAGTATCCAATAATTTATAAATGGAGCAATGTATAATAAATACCAAATGTAAAATCTCTCAATTTTCCATCGTCATGAGGTTCGTAAAATTCATAAATTACTATAGGCAGGGTGGAGGCCAACATTTTTCGAGAAGTGAGCCACATGAGATTTGGCTCATTATCCATATTTACCAACCCCTCCGCTCGGACAGGATATGACACAAGGTCAAGTTTAACGGGTTGTAATTCAGAGTTTTCCTTCTCCTAGACTAGTTGCCTCACCAAGGCTGAAGAACCCAATCTACCCAGCTATTTACCGATAGCTGGAGGGAGAATAATTTGATTCATACCTTTTCCCAAGGGTATTAGTGCTATGTGAAATGCAATCAGTCTCGTCTAGGATTTGAACTTGTGTCGCCGTGTCCATTTCCTACGACGATAACCATTTCACCACGGGCACCTACATTTGGCTCATTATCAGGCAAACTGAACAACTAAAAATTCAACGCAATTTTACGTTAAAGATGCTTCAACCATTTTCAATACGGGATGACATAGGCGGAAACATCCGCCTGAAAAACTGCGAAAAGTTGATTTTTTTTCTTTAATAAAAAAGTGTTTTTAGAAATAAAAAATATATCTGATCTCTTGACATGATATTATCCCTGATATCAATGTGATGAACATACGCTGATGCTATGATACATTACAGAATAATTAAAAGGAAAAAAAGGAATGCTTGAAAAATTAATCAATTCAATATGAATGTGAAGAAAAATTTGGATATTTCAACTTTCTGTAAATGATAATTTGATTAAAAGTATTTTCTTTAGGTCGTGTCATACCAAGGACCTTAAAAATGGAACTTGATACCTCCTTGCTTAATACTCAGCAATATAAGGTACGTATCAAGAATAAAGTGGAGCAATTCAGGGGATGGAGTAACTCCCTCCCCTACATCTCGGTGTAGTAGCTATTGAAAAGGGAGCCTTTTGGTCGCCCTCGACTACGGTCGCCAACTAAAGGTGTATATTCGAATAAGTGTAATTTTCTTCGTGAAATTAGGTGGGCCCATTCAGTAAGCACTGAGAGCTGCATGTGGCCCGTGAGCTGTAGTTTTTCCATGACTGCTATAGACACAACAGTGAACAGAAATTTGGAGCTTTTGTCTTTTATGTGAAGGTAATATTTTTTGTGAAAACAGTCATGGACCAGGATATGCATGAAAATCTTGCAACAAATCTTGATATCTTGTTTGTCTCAGTTGGCATCGCTAAACAATCTCGCGTCTGATTTTCAACAAGTAGTTTGTGTAGCTTGAACTAAAATCAAATCTGATGCTTCACCTCTCTCCTGTAGTTGCTTCATTTATCTGATGTCTAATTTTACTTTTACTGGCCTTTTTATAATTTTCTTTTACTTTTCATCAGTTCACAATCATTGGAATAATTTTATCTTTCTTTTTTGATAATCACTACGTTTTTACTTTGGTTAGCTTCATTCTCTTAAATTTTCTCTGTTTCTTTCTTCGGATCTTTCTTTTCTTTCAAATTTCATCTTTAAATTTTTACTAATTTTGCCTCCTTCATTGTTTCTTTCATCCTTCTCCATCCTTTGATTTTTCTTTTAATCACTTTTTCCATCTTTTTTTTCTTCTCTCTCTCTCTCTCTTCTTTATTTAAACATTTTAAATGATTTTTTCTTCAACTTTTTCTTTCTTTAATCCTGTACGCCCTCCCCTACACCTCGGTGTAGTAGCTATCGAAAAGGGAGCCTTCGGGTTACCCTCAGTCGTTTTAATGTCATTTAACCCTTACTCTACGATCGATCGGCGTCTATATCTTTAATCAACTTCGTTCTTATCTTCTTGTAGGTCGCCTCGAGTCGCTCTGATGTCTCTTTCGTGTCCCCATCTTTGTTTTCATTCGTTGTCTTTTGTCGTCATCTTCTGTTTTTCGAAATTCTTTGCTGGGATGGGGAATGATAACGTAGCCATTATTTCATGTATGCAATTTACTTTTATTTCTTAAAAAGCGCAATATCATTACACATCCGACGAAATGGAGTTAGAGAACAACATAGAACGTTTTTATGGCTTATGATGAGCGTCTCTCTTTAACTGACTTACCTATTTCTAACTCTAGAACAGTTTTTGCCATCTGTTTGAAACCATCCAATGAAAACCGTGGTCTTAGATTGACCTTGCGTTCAATAGCTGTCAATTATACTGATCGACATGCTGTGTTTTCAATGCGATTAACGACTTAGGACATAATCTGAAACGCTTCACTATATGTCAATAATAAATCTCACTAATCTATTATACAATAATCACCTTTTCTTTTTTACTATTTCTTTCTTGCATGATGGCTGAGTTGTTTTGCATTATTCACTGGAGATCTGTGTCCAAGTTCGAATACATAAAGCCAGACATTTTAATGGTGATTTTCAAAGCAATCGTAGTTTTCCTTTCCTTTCTTACTTTTTTTTCTCTTAATTTTTTTTTGGGGGGGAGGGGGTACTATTGCTCTTTTTTCGAACGCATTTTTTTTCTTTTTATCTTACTTTCAACCTTCTTTCTTTGGTTCTTTTTTTTCTATCTCTTTTATCTTTCTCTTATATCCTATTGAAAAAGTTTACACAGTTATTTATTGATTGTTCAATCAGTGAAATACCCTACATGGTCAACAAATCTTAGGAAAAACCACAGAAGCAAGGAAAATGATTCTCATAAATCTAAAGAAAAGAATCCCGAACATAGTTTAAATATTTTTTGCTCGATGCAAAAGGTCACTTTTGGACAATATTATCGCTGGCAAAATAATTCCAAAAAATAAACCGTTATTTGATTAAGTGCTAATTGAAACATCCCAATCCAAAGGAAATGACTTGGGGAAAGGTTTTTCTTGATGTTTGGTCGGATTCAGAAAAAAATAATTATGAATTGCTTGGAGCTGATCAAACATTTCCCATACAACTATACAGTGATCACTTGGTTTGTTCCACTTAGGCATCGGAACAAAACAACTCCTTGCTAGGGGCGAAGAAATCTATCGTTGATTTTTCTGCATTCCTATGCCCGTTCTTAAGCTGCAAATGCAACTCAGCAAACGCTCATTTGCTAGGATGAAGGATTTCGAGAAGAAACGTGTCCTCTAGGTCTTTTTCATTCAGGCTAGTGCATGCTTTATACCATGCAGCCACCTGTAATAGGGCGGCAATTCCAACAATTTCAAGATCTCGAAAAAGTCACCATAGAAATTTCTCTTCGATAGAAGATGGTATACACTCTTAGAAAAGAAAAATATTTCGACGACTGATAATGATTATATGAATTTAATGAATTGGATATTTTACCCGAATTACTGAAAAGTCTATATCAAGCTTCCGTATGTGTCTATGAAAATATGTATGTATTTTTCTTATATA
The DNA here is from genome assembly GCA_963585895.1 of Sepioteuthis lessoniana. Classification (NCBI taxonomy): domain Eukaryota; kingdom Metazoa; phylum Mollusca; class Cephalopoda; order Myopsida; family Loliginidae; genus Sepioteuthis; species Sepioteuthis lessoniana. The sequence goes on from OY757920.1 coordinate 96,718,268, forward strand.
TAAATAAAGATGGACTGAAAATTTCATATGATTTAGTCATATCTGCAATTGATGACTTTTTGATTTAAGCGATCCAAACACTGTAACACCAATGGAAGAAGAGTATGAAACACAACGAAGACTATGTTGAAAAATAAGCCTCATTTGGTCACACTCAAATGAGGGCATCTTGGTCAGTCTAGGAACTGTTCAGTCGACCGGCGTTGTGTATATATATATATATATATATATATATATATATATTCTAAGGCAAACATGAATCATTAAAGTTGGATGTAAAACGTCTGATTCAGTAGCGTAATTCTCTCGGGAATCAAGTGGTATAAGTAAATTCAGCAGTAGATACACTCATGTTTGACCGGCAAGATCTATGATAAACGGCAAAATGTTTACGTGTCTTGTAACATTTCTATCTCAACAAAACTACAAAACAAATATTGATATAAATTAGTATTCAGTACTGAAATGATTTATACATTTAAATGGTTTATATATTCATATACTTTATACATTTATCTATAATGTTCTTTTAAATCAATTTTATTCATAAATAACTTGTGAATAAAGTCGAATTTTAGAGAACATTGTTCCGTTAAGATTATGACAAGTTTTGTCATGTAGGCAACTGAATAAAAACAAAGTTGATGAGTCGGAATATGATACAGTCGTTTGACAAGTGTCTTGATATGATAGGAAGTAGAAAACAGATATATCGAAAATGCCGAAATAAACTGAAAGTGGTGTAAAAATTAGTGCAGAAATAAGATAGATAGTGGTGTAAAAATTAGATAGAGGTGCAGAGATAAGTAAAATCATCATCATCATGTCGTGCTGGTAGCATGGATATCCCTGACCCTCTCTCGCAACCCCTCCCAATCGTTCATTGCCTCAGGCAGGTCTTCTGGACAAAATCCCGTATTCTCACATAGTTGCTGAATGTATGTTCGTGCTGGTCGCCCTGCCTTTGCACGTCCATGTGTGGGGGTCCACAAGAGTACATCACTTATGAGTTTATCCCTGCTTCTCCAGCTGTGTCCTGCATGTCTGGTTCGACTAACTTGAATATTTTCGTGATGGGAGGCAGGTGGCCGTACGGTTGGTGTCTTGTGGGGTGTTGCCGCCAGGACTTGTTCAATATTGCTCACAGCATTCTTGTGTAATTGCCGTCTAGCTTCTTCTCCAGCCGTTTAGTAAGAGTCCATGAGTAAAATAGAGGAGTAAAAATTAAATAAAGGTGCAGAGATGAGATAAATAGAGGTGTAAAATGTAGATAGAAGTTTAGAAACAAGATTAAGGTACAAAAAAAAGAAAGAAATATATGGAACCAGAGAGATAGCAGATTGAGACAGATAGATAAGCATTTATGGAGATGTTGAATAAAATCAAAGAGAAATTGAACAATTCAACGAAAATTATTGTATATCATCATTATCATGTCATACCATTAGCACGGATATCCCTTGACCCACTCTCGCCACCCTTCTCTACCGTCCATTGCTTACGGCAGGTCTTTCGGAATACATCCTGTATCGGCACAGAGCAGCTGTATGTAGGTCCAAGCTGGTCGTCCTGCCTTTGCTCGTCCACGTGAAGGCGGAGATGAAAGAATGAAATTTTGAAAGTAGCAAGGAAATAAAAGTGTGGCGCTTCAAAATGAGTTTAAAGCAGAAAATAAAGGACAACGTGCCGCAGATATCTGCAAGAATTATACTTTCGTTTAAAGTACATTACTGCTAAATCATGACACAGAGAACAAACTGTATCGGTATTTTATCAGTAAGTCATCCGAGGTGATTTCTCGTCATTACATAGTAGGTAATCTAAAGTGCAACAACAGGTTAAATCAGCTGACAATGAAAAAATAAAATAAAAATAACAAATAATTTTTTTAAAAGATAATCGACGGAAATACATTCAGATTTTTATTAAGAGGAAATATTTTAAAGTCAATTAAAAACAATAAGATATCTTACTGCTTTCGATTTGAAACCGAGGAATCACAAAGTCGGTAATATTTGTTATGCATAGACATTTGTAATAATAGAACTGTTGGTCGATGTAATGTATTCATCAATTGAAAATAATGTTTGTATGTTCGTATTCTGTGATAGTGTGTGCATATTGATTATAAGATCTTTCATCAAGTCTGTTACTTTTTCCCTTCAAGAAACATCAAACGCATGGAGAAGAAACAAAGGAAAGCCTTATATATATATATATATATATATATATATATATATATATATATAAATGAGAGCATATTATAAACTAATATGAATTAAAGAAATACTGTATACTTCAAAGGAAAACTATAAATACAAATAATGACTGTAGCAAGTTGCCTCATATTAAAAATCATCCAATAAAAACGCCAAATGAATATGGTGTGAATAATATACTGTCGGTATAAGACTAAATCATTTAAAATCCCTGTAAATCTTCATTTAATTAAATATGTTTCCCGAGAAAATAAAACAATGAAGTATTCTTTATCATTCGTGTCTAGACCATTTCCAATGTTTAAACTTCGTTCCTATTTACTAAACTGTGCTGAGTTTGCCACAAAAGTTTGCCTCGGTTGTTTTTAGTACCTGCAGATTCTAAGTTGTCAACCCATCTAAGAACTGAGCAGCCTTAATGTTGTTTAACTTTTGTGATCTTATTTACTAAGCTTTGCTCATGCTGTCACATTGTTTATTTATAATACCTACACTTCTTAATGTGAAAAATCTGATGAAGAATTATTCTATAGTTTGGAGAAATAACAATGAATGAATTGTTCTTAATACCATGAAATAACCCACCCACCGGGCTGGCTGGCTGGCCGTCGTTCGTTCGTCCGTCTTGTGAGGACCCCGTTATTTCTTCTTTCTTTTTTCCTTCGGGTGATGTTTCAAGGTCCACCATGGTGACCGCACCAATTGAGGCATTACCTATACGGCGGGGATAACGTTCGCTCATTTAGTGAGGACCCCGTTATTTTTTTTCTAACATCCGGTTGGGTGAGCATTTCACAAGTTGAACAAAAAAAAAAAAAAAAAAGAAACCACAAAATCAGAGGGAGAAGGGAAGAAAAGACAAAACACAGATTTGAGGACAGCAAAACGTATGAAGGCGAGGTCTGTAATATTCTTGACTCTCTGTGCGTATTTATCTGTGGCTATCACGAGAACTTAACCAAAATCTTAATCATCTACTAATAATGCAGGGTCATCACTATCAATTCCACTGGCTGCATCTCTCTCCTGGCTGCGAGACCTTTCACTATCCGAGTCTTGAACTTAACTCCAAGACTTTCTTGCTATTTCTCTCTCACACCGCATCTTGGACTTGACTTCCTCGTGTCTTTAATTTGACTGACCGGTCCCGCATCCTAGACTTGACTGTACCGTGTCTTTTTCTTGACTGACGGCCCCACGTCTTGGAGTTCCATTGGCCCCACGTCCTGGACTTGACTGACCGACGTCCTTGTACTTGCCGCCTCCTACTTCTGTTCGCATACCTTCGCACCAATTCACACGCGCCAAAATAGACAGACAAAAGAAGACCTTCCGACAATCTGACGCTGCTTAAAATATGCTGAAAATAAGAATCCCTCTGATTCTGGCGGCCACTCAAAACCGAGTGAACCACACACTCACATCCTTATATATATATATATATAAACACATTAATGCACATTATGGTGGCACAACAGTTTTATGTTGTTTAATTTTTTAACGGCTTGATAAGTTAAAAACGTTTGAAGTCTTTTGATAATTTTAATTAGAATTCAACTTATGAAAAAACGTTTACAGTTTTTTAATGTCCAAGAAGAGAATATTAGTACATTTGTTCTGAATAATCGTTCTAACCAGACAATGTGGCGGGGAGCAAAATCGGATAAAAGAGATAGCAATCCGTCTAAATTTGAATGACATCTGCTGTTTCCCTATCATAGAATAATCGGTAAGTTACTGCTCCAGTCAGACAAAGCCTCAAGGATAAGGAATAGAAGTTTAAAACATACCGAAAGCATATATATATATATATATATATATATATATATATATATAATTATGTGTGTGTGTGTGTGTGGAGACATATATATAACTCATTTACAAACTATCAGTCGGTAGAAATATTCTCGAACAATATTTCACGAACCATCTTGATATTTGCTATGTCAATTTCAATTTAGTAAGTAATTATTTATATAAATTAACAAGTTGAACTGGCAATACTTTTGGTTAAGCCCTATTTTACTAGACACCATAATCTTGCTATTTTAGTCTCAGGGAAGTCACATGAATAAAAAAACAAATTAATTTAATGTAGAAATTATTCGCTGCATTTCTTTTAATAGAATAGCTTTAAAGAAATATGTCCGAGGCTTTGAACGATGTTAGGTTTGTTTTGTTGTAGATTATATTTTTGAGTGTGAATAATATGAGCGCCGGTCATCTTGAAGTCAAGATTGTTTAAAGCAAGGCACCTAATCATATACTTTAGTCGACTGTTTTACATTCACTATTACTTAAGTTAATCACACATTCATACGCTCATATGCGAATGAGTAGATAATCCAGAGTATTTTTGATTGATTAGTTGAATTATCGTTAAAGTCAATCAATCTTGTTTTTTTAATGCCTAGTGGTTAGAGAATTACCTACATTTTACAGTTGTATTCACATTTCCTGTGCAGTTATAAAGTTTTGTTTTAGTGCTATATATTTTGTTGTTTATTTTGCATAACACTGCACGTTTACAAGAGTTATTCTCTGATAATAATAGTTATTTGGTTTCAATAATTTATAATATGATTAATTATATGGTTTTCATGATCAATAATAATAATCCTTAGTAAACAATTATATTTTCAAGAAACTATTCTTAATACAAATAATTTACAGTTATATGGTAATATGTATTCCTATCAAATACGAATAATTGTTAAACATATATTTGACCTATAAATGTGGACCTAACAGGTACTGCCACTCCAGGCCAGAGTGGATCTGGGAGTAATGGAAATGAAAGCGTTCTCCATACTCAAAAGAACTGGAACCACTCAACGAGATTCAGTTTAATGTCATATCCAGGATACTCCATTATTATGGGGAGCACGTTTAACCCTTCATCAGGGGATACAATCAGTGTATTCTAATCCTCACCGACAAGGCTGAGAATATTTTTATGATTGTGAAAATGCAAGAAGAAATATTCAACTTGCTTGAATAATCAAACTAGACCAATTCTTAATCGAAAGAAAAAAATAGTATCTTTTCACAAATCGATTTTATTAGGAACAATAAAGGAAAACTTTAGAATACTCGCTTAAAAGCCGCCTATGGTGACCATCAATTTCAATGCCAAGTCAGATGTTAGTATAATTTGCATAATTAGAAAGTGCATGTACATAAATAAAAAGCAGGTATAAATCTATTAACTTTTAGTATATTTTTAATAAATAATAAAGATCGAAGTGAACACGATTACAAAACTTTTATAATCATTCTTAAATTTAAAAGTAAACTGGAAATTGCTTATATTACAGGGTTTTAAGATTATTGCTCAGACAAATATCTCGCTATCATGTGACATTTTTGCTGTGTTATGGTACATACGAAAATCGAATCAGTATAACATGAATATATAAACACACTAACATACTCGACATACGAGAACAAATATTGGGTTTGGTGGGGTGTCGTTATTAAAAGAGTTTACTTCATATGGCACACTATTATAATAGTCGAACATTCAAAGCAGTTTGTGACATCGGTTGGGAAACAAGCTTGCTAAGCATTATATTACAATATTCAACTCCTGTGTGTGCATGTGCACCTGTCTGTTTATGAGCTCTTCATTTGAATTGATTTTTTCAGTCTAACAACAAAATCAAATTCAAATTGAAAGCGCTTAATTAAAAGCGAACGAAACAGGAGTCATATGGCCGGCTGTCGGATAAATATAAACAAAGCATCTTTTTTATCTTGATACCAGTTCAACTCTCAATCATTAGAATGTATGATGCAAAAAGGTTTGGTGAATCTCGTCTTATTTACTGTATAATTCAATTTTTTTTCTCATACACAACTGAATATATAATCAATTAAAAATAGTTTCTTTATCTACCCTCAATTACCTATTAATAGTTTTGGTGTAGGGCTACCAAATTTGACATGCATATCTATTTGACTAAAGGGAATGTTTTAGCACAAAAATATAAGTTTATTCGGAAAATACTTGCCGATTTTAGAAAAAAAATAGCTTCTATTCGAAATTGTTTTAACTGTAGTTGTATAAAAGATTGATATTCTTAATGATTAAAGAATCCTGTTCATATATTTTCTTTCACTTTTTTTCTGAATTTGATTTTGACGTTTATATTTCCCTAATCCTGAACATGGAAAAGAAAGTGATGCGTTTAATTTTCAAGTTCGGCTTCAATTTGCTTCTTGACAAACCTCGGCCCCATGCGGCCAGAATGACAGTGCTGAAGTTCACTGACTTGGGATATGAAACTTTTCCATGTCTTTCTTATTCTTCAGGTCTCTCATTCAGTGGCTACCATTTTTCAAGCAAGTAAACACTTCTTTTACGCCAAAAATATTATGTTTCAAAGTAGAAGTAGAAACTGCATTTAAAGATTTCTTGGCATCAAAACCTTAAGGGTTATATCGTGCTGGCATAAATAAAGTAGCTAATCAATTCAAGAAATGAATAGATATTCGGTGGTCATATTCTAAATACACTGTGCAAATTAATCAATTTAAGTTTAAAAGTTTATTCTAAAACCGGTCGGTATTTTCAGAACAACCAAATATTTTCCCTCATAGAGAAACCAAGGTTCTTTACAAGTAACTTTGATTCAGGAATCCATCTTAACATAAGATATAACTTATCGGACAGAATGTCAGTCAAAATAAACTATTAACGAATCGGTTTCCTAGAATATTCGCACTGAGGTAAACATAAAATAAATTGACATGTAAAATTAATAGAATTATTGCTTACATGAAACTAACAAAACCAGAAAAATAAAATGCTTAAATCGATGTTATTCTTATTTCTAAACAAACATTTCCGCAGAACAATATTTGTCCGTAATGTCTTTGTAAAATATATGTAGATCAGGAAGAAAGTAAATATATTATCAAAAATACATTCTTTGAAGACGTTATCAGAATGCCTACAAATATTGATTTTTACTAAAATTCTTAAGATTTTCATATATATATATATATATATATATTGTTAGGATAGGGAATACGCAAATGGCGCTTACTGACGGTTGGGTTCTCGACTACGCGATGATCAGAAGAAAGTTAATTCGCTCTAAAATATGGATTCCCTTGGTGCTCTCTCTCTCTCTCTCCCTCCGACTATATCTGCCATTGCTCTTGGCATCTAGAGGACCTCTAAAAGCATCCAGTGTCCACACAAAGCTGATTATTGTAAGTATTTGCTGGCCGGCCAGCACAAGTGTTTCATGTATGGAAATCTCATTGGAGAACACCGCTTATGAGTTTGTTCCGGCTTCTCTAGCAGAGCTCAACAAGTCTTGCTCGTATTACTTAGATGGATTGTTTGATGGGATGCAAATGGCCATACAATATCTTTTTTCCAAGGTGCTACTTTAAAAATTTGTGTAAAACAACTTGCAGCATCTTTAAACAATTCCCATTTAGCTTTTTTAAAGCGCTTAGTTTAATCCAGGTCATGTCGCTACACAATAATACTAACACGCTTGCCGCTTGGAAGAAATATATATATATATATATATATATATATATATATATATATGTTACATGCACATATATATGTGTATGTATGTATTCATATGAGCATGCGTGTATGTGTGTGTGTGTGTGTGTGTGTGTGTATAATATATATATATATATATATATATATATATATATATGTACTGTGAGTAAAAGCCTAACACGGAAGGAACAGCATCTCTGAGCATTTTTGTTTTGCCAACACATTAACATATATTATAAAACTAGAAACATCGGAATTGTTTTTTATGTGTATGTGCGTGTATATATATATATATATATATATATAAGTTCATCAGATAATGTCTCCGAAAGAAACAATACTTACCAAATAATCATCAGTTCGAAAGAATTGATTTACTGCCTTGATATTTAGTTGCAAATTATGTATTCTTAGCGTAGACAAGTACTTCAGCCAGTACGGTATATGAAATTTACTAAGGTAAGCATTATCAGCGTCTACATGGTAGCTGAGATAGTAATCTCTTTCTCTCCGCTGCCTTGAGTCAAAAGTCAGTTTTACGGATGCTAATTTTCAAGGCGTTTAGTTAACACTTACTCGGAAAATTGGAGTAATCCAATCTTCCTCCTTCCAACTACTCTTAATTACAGTCAAGGTAAACTTAGTAAATTCTAAACTATCGTATGATGATTCTCAGGGTAGAACTGCTTTCATCACCTGTAAATTGACGTAACACGTTCTTTCTACATCTATGCATAATTTTTTTGGCTTTGATTCTACTAAGCTGTACTTAATAAATGAAGAGGCAATGAGGGAGGACAGATGGTATAGAGTAGCCAGACTCAGGAGACAAATTGAAGCCAAAAAACTTACTGAATTTTCAGAAAATTCTATCATATTGAAAACGAGAATTCATAAGTTGTCAGTCTCACAATTCATGTGATTTAACAGTAATAAATAAATAAACAAAACAATGCTTAACGCCGAATGAAAAGGAAGATAAATTTTAAATTCCTGATTATATTTCTCTCGGGACTAATGATAAAACGTCAATATATATTGACTTAAAAGTATGTATAATGTTTTCAGCTTATATATATATATATAGATATTCAATGAGGGTGTAAATTGATTTTTGACAACTGAAAATAAATTTTAAAGAAATTTTTTTTGCTAAAAAATGTAACTTGAATTTATTTGTAAACACCAACAGATAAAGAAAATTCTCAGTTGAGGTGAAGAGAAATGACGGTCAACAAGGAAATAATTGTTAAAAATGAAAAATCGTAATTCAATAAAGAGACTAAAACGAAATTTCAGTAAAGGAAAAAGTGAATGGAAAGACAAAACGTGTAATAAAATTAATATGAATACAAAAAGAATGAAACAAGAAAAAAAAATTACTGGGAAAATAGAAAATGCGCAGTAAGACATCAGTTCATTCTCGGAGAGAGTGGAAAGATATAAACTGAATCAGTCAAGAAGCTGATCGACATCGTAAAAAAAGAGATAGCTATGTTTTAAAACTTACAAGAAAAGATATTGAACATGATAGAGAAATAAGTAAAATAGCATACGATACGAAACAAAATAAGCGGTTTAGTTCGTCATGTTAAATGGGGTGCCAAATACCTTAACTCGGAAAGGCCGAGCAGACGGTGCTAAAAATGTTGTATGTCACCTACATCTGCACGTATGCATATACAAATATATGCAGAACATAATCAAACATAATGACGAACTTCAATGAACAAACGAACATCTTTATAAAAATATAATCTCTCACACTTTATTCTCGAAAGGGTGATATGTTGTGAGTAAGAGATGAGCTGGAGACAGGGATAGATTGCGACATTGACCCCAAGTTCTTCTGACCATTGGAGCACTTCTTCCTCATCTTGGCTGGGGTTATTCAACCGTGGGTCACTGAAGGCCACAAGCCCTCAGTCTGCAAGCTGATTCTCACGCTGGTATCCTATCTCCAACTGACTCGCCCCGGCACCTGGTTATATTATTTTCTTACATCCACCTGCTTCCGCTGTTCTTCTGCTTATTTACACGGGTGCATCTCTTGATTGACTGCTCGGTCGAGGGTCAATATATAACAAAAAGACAACTGGTTCAAAAGTATTAATATATATATGAACTCAACCCCTCCACCTCTAACAGGATGCGACACAGTAAGGATTGAACTCGATGCTCAGAAGTTTCAAGCGACTAACTTACCCAATGTGAGGTAAAATTATCTATACAAATAAAAAGAGTGTGTCAAAGTCCTAGACTGGTTGTCAGACTAAGAATAAAGAGCTCAATATATTTTTTTATTTACCAATTTCTGGGAGTGTGTGAATAACTGGACTCAAAACTTTTTCAAGGATATGAGTGGTATGAGAAATGCAATCAGACTTGTCAAGGATTTGAACTCGGGTTACTTTGTGCGCCTCGCACGTACTGATATATAAGATTACTATTGTTTCCAAAATATCTTTAACATAAAGATGGGATCAGAGAGATGGCTGGATTTTTTAGGTATGGCTTCTACCATCCATCAATGGTAGCGCTTTATTTACAAGACTTTCGATACATCCTCAATGACATCAAAACCAAAATATCAAGTGTAAATGGGTAAATAAACTTATAAAAAGAAATATAAAGAATGACTCTCACAAAGTAGACATTAAAATATTTTATCTTTAATAAAGAGATTTGTGGGTCTGTTCAATTGATTGCTTAATTTTAATGGCATATCAACTCGTTATTTTAGGCTTAAAGTTTAGGGAATCACGTTCACTGTATGCCCGTTCATTTTCATTTGATTGTATTGTAGTTACTTGAGTGTTTTTATTTTTGCTCACAGCCTTATGGTATTCAAATAATTTTTAAACAGATTTTTTACTCGTAGAAAAGACCCAATTGATAATACCACTCCGGGTTAGAGTGGGCGTCAGAGTTATGGAAATTAAAGCTTACTATACACTTGATATATCTCCTGAACTGGAGGCTCGCCATCTGATATCGCTTGGACGCTCCTTAGTTTGGGAGGAGTTCTTAACTCTCAGCAGATTATATTGTATTCTAACACTGGTCAACAGGGTGATATGCGTGTCCGAAGACCACAACCAACGGAATGTTAGATGGAGCATATTATCTTTAGTTTGATTTGGTTGGGTTTGGTTCAATGACTCGTTAACCCTTGTGCGTTATATAGTGTAATCAACAATGGTCGAGGGCGACCAGAAGGCTCCCTTTTCAATAGCTACATCAAGGTGTAGGGAAGGGCGGTACTACTTTCTCAGGATTGCTCCATTTTACCCTTGATACGTATCTTATATTGCTGAATGTTAAGCAAGGAGGCATCAAGTACCATTTGCTATGACGTGATTGAATCGCGACTGTACCCAAGTCTCCCAGTCCATTGGTGAACACTCTAACCATTAAGCCAATGAGCCGGTGATTAGTTTGTGTCGTTTAAATATAATATTAACGTCAAAGTTCATTAGCTTGCACATAGTTAAATGGTTCGAGTATTATTAACCAACCGTAATCATTAAGTTAAATATTAAATATACGTTTCAAATAGCTCGATCAAACACTGGTAATGCTATTCAGTATTGAACATTTGGTTGCACACAGTTAAATGGTTTCAAGTAATGCTATTTAACATTAGGAATACGTGATTAAAAGAATTACTATCTAATACAAACATCTTACACACAAGTGTTTGTTTTTCTAATAATAATAATTAACAGTTCTATTTGGCCCATAATTAGAACCCTAAGAGGTCACAATGTGCCGGACAGAAATAACAATGAAGGGGTACTCCAAATTCCCTAAAGATTCCGGACTGGAGCCTCAGCATCAGATATTTTAGTGTTAAACACTCATTGGGTGAGATCTTATTCTCTACAGAAGTGCATTAAGCGTATTCTACAGCCTCAGTCGACAAAGCAAATATCTTTAGATAGATATAAACAGGGCCTACGACTCCGAAATGACTTCAAAGAGGTTCACCTGAGATATTAAGAGAAGTTACCAGATGAGAAAATATGTAATTTCTCAGCAAACAGGGTGATACCATGTCATGAAAAGTACAGCATTGATATTTGACATCTTAGATGTTAGGATGGTCGAGGTTATATACATGTTTTAATTTTTTTTCATTGTGATTATTATCATTGAATGTTCATAAGAAATCGGTAAAAAAAAATATATATAAAAATCATTTAAATAATCTTCTGACCCTATCCAGTAATCCCTCTTTTTCTATTTCATTATTGATTAAAACCTGTCGACATTTTCAAACAATTTTAGTTATCGTTTGATACGACTATATAGGCACATACGTGTACATAAATGCTACCTATGTCCGTACACAACCGTTCCGTCGTCCAGTCGACTGTAGCTGTAGAATACACTATTGGCGTCTCTTCAGAGGTATAAGACTCCTCCACAACGAGTGTCTTGGATATAACATCAAACAATCTGATGGTGAGGCTTTAGTTATGCCGAAGCTTTGAGAAATGCTGAGTAACTCTTCATATTCATTACTCCCAGGTCCACTCTGACCCGGGATGGTAGCACCTGATATGGTCCTATCTAAGAGTCAAATAGAACTGTTTGACATTTAAAATAGGTGCAAACAAATGATTTATGTTAAACTGAATTGCTTGA
>OY757920.1:96735666-96763166 GCA_963585895.1 Sepioteuthis lessoniana
ATTATAAAAAAATATATTGGTGTTAGACATGAAGTATTATTACGACTTCTCATCGGCGGAAACAATGGCAGAAGCTTGTATTTCCAACACGAAGAAAGAAATACGAATGTTCTGATTTTACTATCTTTAATTAACAACTATTTATTTCATTTAACATAAAAAATGAATGATCAGAAATTTTCTGGAAAGATTATTGAAAGACTATAGAAAACGTTAAGGTTCTGATGATACTTATGCTATAGATATTTGACAAATGTTTAAAAAGTTTATATGTGATTGAACAAAATATATATGTAAATTGTTGTATATGTATTTATGCATATATTCTGTAGAAAGTCTAGCCAACCTCCTCACTATAAAAACCCGGTGGTGGTTTCGATTTAGTCACTGATTACCTGACTATGAAACAGGTAGTACTGGGTAATATAGAACCAAAATCGCTTTGAATGATCGGACCTTTTTTTTGTACTCATATTTTTGGATATTGCATCAAAGGGATCAGAAAATATTTGAGCCCTTTCATAAGAATTGTTTGTGGGGCATTATATAATTCAAGTGGAATGCTAAAACACTTGACACAGAAGCCCTTATAGGGGAAGAGCGCACAAGCATCGAGTATTTCACCATAACCGTCCGAATACCATGGACCTGTCATGCTGTGCAAAGGAGTGATAACAGAATAACAAAGCAACTTCTTTACGGTGAGTTTCACGCTGGAAAACATCGGCTGCGAAGAGGTATAAGGATTGCCAAAAAATCAACCAAATGGATTTAAAAATAAATCCTAAAAAAAACAACTGGCCTTGAAGAAGTCTAAATAAGAGAATGGATATGGTTGATTTTTGTACAAGTGTGGAGAGGGAACGAATTGATCGTGGAAACCTCATTCGCCAATTTTAGAAGGGAAACAACCGTGATGTTAGTGGGAACGTGTATGGTTAGAGATGTAAAAAACATGTCGTCAGATTTTGTTCTGGATATGTCAATCATCAAAAACCTCATGAGAGACAATATGTACACATGGGTTTCTCTACAGGAATAGACAATGTGACTTGTACAACGTGTAATGGAGCTTGTATGTAGGTATCTGGTCCCAAGAGGCATACAGAATTGCAATAGCATAAATTTCCACAAGCTAATACAATATATCTTGTTAGAAGGGCGTCCTCCGTGAGCCACATTTGATTCTAAATTTGTGGATCTGCAGCAGGGTGCTGATGGTAGGGATTTGAAATAATGAGGGACGGGTGTGTTTTGAAAAAGATTAGGCAGTAGCTATGCACACACATATATGTATGTGTGTGCATTTCAATCTATATATATGTGTGTGTGTATCAATCTCTCTCTCTCTCTCTCTCTCTCTACACACACACAAATATATATATATATATATATATATATATATATATATAGGCATGTATATGTGTATATAGATATGTATGTATTGATATATGTGAGTACATATGCATGAATATATATGTATATAGATATGTATGTATTGATGAAGATTTGTACATATACATATATGTATATTTGTGTGTATTTATGTGTACGCTTATATATATATATATATATATACTCACATGTGTACGTGTAAATATGGAAGTATGCAGTTTTATATACTCGTGGTATAATGGTTTCTGTCGAACGTAATGTACATTGTGACCCAAGTTCAAACCCTGGAGGAGGATATTTGCATTTTATAAAGTGCTAATACCATTATAAAAAGTAGAAGTACAATTATTCTCCCTCCAACTGTGGTTAAAAACAAGACAGGCAGTTTTTTTTAAACTTGATACGGTGAACGGTCTTGCAAAAGGAAAATTGAATTGAAACTTGATCTTGTGTTATATCCTTCTTGTAAGGAGGGGTTTGGCATATATATATATATATATATATATATATAATTTTCAAACACTGGGTCTAGAGCTCCAACATCAGTAGAACGCACCCCCTGTTTACTCGCAGGAAAGTCGATGAGGTTTGGATAAACGATTTAGATAAATGTCATAGTAATCTTTTGTTGGATATTTTTTCTCATTAATAAACGACCCTCTTAGAGACGAGTAGCTGACAGAATAATCTTTACGTGGCTGCTGACCAATGAATATCTTCCAGCCAACTTTGAATTCATTCGGTTTAGTTCACATCCGTCATGCTGTGCGTGTGTGTGCATACGTATAATGTCTGTTAATATATACGTATATATATATATATATATATATATATATATATATGTGTGTGTATGCTTGTATATATATAGGTATATATATAGCCCATTCAGCTGGTGTTATAGAATACACTGACTGCATCCCTGCAATGGGCTAAGATCCCCACTCCAACAATGTCCTATGTATGACATTAAACCACTTGATGTTGAGGCTTCAACCAAGAACTTTGGCGAATATGGAGTTCTCTTTCATTGTCAATTCTCCAACGTCCACATAACGTAGGTGGTACTATTTGTTACAGTCCAATCTATGGGAATTTTTAGCCATTTAACTAAGAAAACAAATAACATGTTAAATTAAATTGTCAATAATAGATTTTTTAATCGAAAAAAAATCTCTCAATATTGAACGAATGATTTTCTCGTTGTTTGCTTCTATCCGAAGAAACTCTCTATTATGAATTGCACTAACGTCTCTGGTTTGTCGCATTTAAATTGACAATACCTTTTTTAGGAGCTAGAGTGAGCAGATGAACAGTTGATATAAATACATGTCAACACCAGGATTAAGCCTGCAAAATTTCAATGACGTAAACGTTAATTTAGCTTATATAGAAAATGCTTTCCAGATACGTTTTTATGTAGAGCTTCTATTTTTAGACATTTTGTTTCGCTCTTGCAGAACGATTTCTTTGGCTATTAGTTCCAAATATCCCAAAATGTCAAAATACTCAATAGATTAAAAGAAATCACGACCGGAAAGGTTCTTTTGAGATGGAAATCCAAGTTCTCAGAAAGTAGGAATAGCACAAGAAAAGAAAAAAAAAAAAACAAAGGAAAATATTGATGACAAGAAACCATTGGATTGGTCCCCATGGTGCAGTGGATAAAGTGCAGAACTGCCACATCGTAGTAAGCGAGTTCGAACTCAAACCGCGTTATTACGTTCACTTTCGAACTCATAGTAAAAGGTGTAAGCCCCCTTCACCCTGTATGCTTCTGAAATACATTGTAGCACCTCTGTTCCTCCACAAGGATGGTTTGGGAATTGAATTACCGACGAAAGTTGATATGACATTGAACAGGGAAACGAGAAACAAATAATTTATATAAATAACTTATTCCATTCAATTGCCCAGTCGGCTGGGGCTGTAGAATACACCCACCTCAGCAAAGGGGTAAGACCCCCCCGCAACGAGTGTCCTAGATATGACACTAAATAATCTTATGGTGAGGTCCCAGTAATGCTGGGGCCTCGGGGAGTACGAGCACCCCATCATTGCCATTGCTCCCAGGTCCACTCTGGCCCGGAGTGGTAGCACCTTATAGGGTCCTATCTATGGGTTAAATAGAACTAACGACATACTTATGCTAAACTGAATTGTTTGATTAAACTGAATAGCTTGAAATAGATATGCTTTTGACAATTGAACCGTGCTTACATTTGAACTGCGTTCTTATGCTAAATTGAATTATTTCAATAGAATTGGTTTTTGACATTGGAACTATATTTACACTAAACTGAATTGTTTAACATAGAACTGTTCTGACATATAAATGTGTGTAAACAAAATTTGTACTTATACTAAACTGAATTAGCCGAAGTAGAATTGCTTAACTAAACTAAATAACTCGAAATATAAATGTTTTTTTTACAATTAAACTGTACTTAGATTTAAACTCCGTGCTTATGCTAAACTGAATTGTTCTAAATTGAACTGTTTTTGACATTGAAACTGTACGTATACTAAACTGAATTGTTATATATAACTGATATAATAGTTTGAAATGGAAATGTTTTTGACAATTAAACAGTGTACTCATGCTAAACTGAATTGTTTTAAATAGAACTGATTATTTTCATAAAAATGGATTTGGCGTTAAATAACCTACAAAGGTTGATATGCCATAAAACCCAACAAACCAAAACAAATCAACTATTCCATTCAATCATAATAAGAAATGTAGCATAAGCCGGTTATTTATGTGATTATCTTCGTACATGTGTAGGTGTGCACAAACGCACGCACACACATACATTGAAACATATCAGTTAGCCCAGCCATTCCCAATAAAAGTAGCTAAGAAATCTTCAACGTTCTCGAATCTCTACAACACTTCGTCAATAGTTACACTTTACTTAATATCTCCGTCAGACACAAATTCTCTACAAACCAAATACGCAGTTAAATTTCCTTAATCTTTTACCAAAAGCCAAAACCAAAACGGCACCTGACGTATACATAGAAAAGACTTTCATGACAATAACTCAAACACTTATCTCCCAAATGCATTGGCATACATCACGGACTTTTTAATGAATATGAAAAATATTCACTTTCAGTTTCTAACACATTGTTTTGCAATTAATTCTTCTTTGTCATTTCAGGCACATTTGATTCCATCTTTATGTTATATGTAGTTGGTATATCTTCGAGATGAGTTCTTATCTCTCTCTCTCTCTCTCTCAATATGCCGACAGTTTCTTCTGCAGAGGGGTAACTTCACTCAAAAAAAAAAAAAAAAAAGAAGAATGTCCTGGGTATGATACTAAACTTGATCAGGAGATAAGAATTCAGTCTTGGAGCTCTGAGGAATGTGAACTAACTCTTCCGTGCCTTTATCCCAAAGTCATCATTAACACGTTGATTAGCTAATTACCTATCTCCGTTCCCCGGAGGCTAATTTAAATGAATATCTACTTAAATGTAGAGAATTTACAAACTTTTATTTCGTCTAATACATTGGCTTCAGATTGCTCACGGAACGCATTGTTTTCATAACGGGTCACTAATCTAAGTAACCGGCTCAACATGGCTTAACTCAATTGACCAAGCGGAAGCCGATGCTTTAAACGTGACTCGACCTGTAGTCGCTATCACAGTTGTTATAATTTTACCATTCGTTTCTGATATTTTTTTAAATCCTGAATCAAAACGCATCAGTTTAAAATGACCTTTTTTTTCCCCAAAACATCTGTTGAGAAAGGTGAAGGGATTCCCCAGCTCCCCTATCACAGCACGTCGATATGATTCATTTTTGCCTTTTGGTGCTATTTTTTTATTCTGTTTTCTTTAGCGTGCATGCGTGCTCTAAAGAAGAACGTCTGCTACTCTACTAGGCATTTGTATTTTTTAGGAGAGCAAGGTAAACCGACGAGTAGGAGAAAAGAGTAAGAAAAACACTCTACCTGCTGACACGAGGGTTTATTTAGCTAAGTTAGCTCTGTTCACCTCGTTAGCAGAGACTCAGCTTACAGTGCTATTTTAAACCAGGTGTCTATTTTTGTCCTGCCCATTATGTTTGCTTGTCTTAGCCTACGGCACATTAAAGTTGTTCTTATCTGGTACCCTATTGAGGAGAAGTTCGAATCTATCTTGGGACTTTATAACGCGACTATATTAGCTCGCCAAAAGTCATATATATTTGATAAATATTTTTTTATAAAATCAATCATTCCTCAATTATGCTTTATTAAAGAAATAACTTGAAATATAATTTTCGATAATCTAGAGTATTTCGTAGAGAAGGCAAAACGTTAAGTTTCTTGCAACTTATCTCATCAGGCATATGAACAGTTAATCTATACGGTGTATTCAGTATCTTTGATAGTGATGCCATGTGTAATTCCTAAAGTTGGCCTTGATATCTCAATAGGCATACATAACCCCACTTTTCAAATGTGCTGGATTGTTTTATCTGAGTTTGGTGGAGAAGGGCTCTACACCTGATCTACATTTAGCTGAACGTCTTAATTGGTGATATTCTATGAGTTATGTATCAAGGCAGCAGTCCCTCATTTAAACAGATTCGATTAAATGATAAAGACACATGTTGTCTATATAATTCTTATAAGGATCCTTTCCAACTTCCAAACGAGTGTTTTAATTTTCGGCCGGAGTTGAGAGATAAATTCATCAACATTTTCTCCGGGCGTTTTCGGACCCTTCATAGCCCATCATCAGAGAGGTTGCCAAATGTAAAGAATAGTTTTTCTTTAAATAGTTTTTCCAATGGTAGAAATATTTTTTTATACTTGGGTACATAAACCTCTAGTTTGATTAAACTGAGATAGTAAGAAGGAGGATAGCATTGATAAGTTTTTGAACTCTAATTACGTCACAAAAATTTTAAACAGAACACTATAAATGGCAATAGAATATTTAAAAACTTTCGATCATTTTTCATTTCGTTTTTCTTCTTTTCTATTGTGTGAGTTATTAAACGAAATGTACATATTCGCGTGTGTGTATGTGTGTGTGTGTATATGAGAGGGAGGGAGTCAGAGTGAGAGGAAAGATTTAGAATTAAAATACTTGTCTGTTCTTACGGTACTCAACATTTCTATATATATAAGCATTAAGACCGTGAATCAAAAAGAATTAAAGGAGGGTTTTAAAAATACAAGTCCTTTTTTGCGTTATTGGTAGTTTCATGAGATGTTCTCATTTACTGGATGTGTAATGTCGAAAGACTCATATTACATGTCTGATGATTGAGAACATGTAGTGATAGCAACTTCGGTTAAGCCAACCCAAGGTTAATTCAGCCTAATACCGTTTAGACAGCCATTTATCAATCTATTCCCCCCAGCTGTGTAAATTGGCGGACATACTGTCTTATTTAGCCTTGATACTACAGTCAGTCTATTAGAAAACTCTGAATTCAAACAAACACTGCTCAATTTACAATGCACCTTGTATCGCCTCCTTTCCTTAGTGGAGAGGTTGGGTAAATGTATACAGCTTTAGGGATTCAAGTAATCATACCAACAAGCTTCTGTAATGAATACATAGTTAACTTGGCAGCGCTGTTAATGGTTACCTTGTAACAGATTAAGTAAAACTTTTTTTTTAAATTAGCTTCACTTATTATAGCATTTTCCTCTGGGTTCTAGATATTTATGCCTTACTCGTCACAGAAATATTAGAAGTAATTTATTTACAAAAAACTATGAAAAAAGAAAGAAAAAAAGATAAAGAAAATAATATAATGTTGTCTAAATATCGATTACCTAATGAATCAATCTGTTATGTGTGTGTGTGTGTTTGTTTATTCATTATTTTCTATTTCGTTTAACCTACCCATAATTCTATCTTGTTTGTTTAATACGACTCATTAGATTCTTACAGCTGTTAGTCGCTTATTTCAACTATTTTTTCTTCCTTTGTATTATTTTCTGTCTTATCAGTTTCTTTCCAGTTCTGCCTATTGTAGCTGTATTTATTTCCATGGTCAAATTTGAATTGCTCATCTAAATCACCCATTACTTTTAAGGAGTTTTCATTTTCAAGTGATTTTTTACCGGCGTAACATAATCCAACTAGTTTTTGAAGAACACAGAAAAGTTATAGTTTCCAAGAAAACCAGAAAAAAATATGGTAGATGTTAACTGTTAAGCGGATGAAGGTATTGGCTCATTGACTTAGCTAAAATGTTTTCTAGTCTGAGAGCAAAAACATTACACTTTCCGGGCTAACAAATTGAGTCCTTAACCAATCATCCTTAAAATTCTCTTAACATGAGCTCAAAAGTTTCACAAAAAAACATCGAATAATGAAACACGCTCAAGTTTCGCATCTTTGTAAACAAAAAACTTCTTTCTTTGTCAACAAAAATGCCAATACTTTACGAAATTCGAGAGTACTTCTCTATTATCTCAATATAGCCCCTCATAAACTAAGTATTTGACAAGATCCGAGACGGGAATATCATGTTAACTCTGTATAGTATAATAGCACTCAGTCCGAAGTATGAATTTACCTTGTATAGTAAAATGTAGCATTGTAAACAAGGGCTAGACTGAAGTAGTCGTGGAGTGCGAATAGAAAAGTTATTAAAAATACCAGTAATTGGGAAAGAGACAAGCTAAGTTAAAATTATGAGCTAGTTTGCTAAGTTCATTAACTCCTGAATGAAAACAATTAACAGTAGACAAGAATCCATTTTTTTTCTTCCCGTACAACTATGGGAGTAATAGACGGGTAGACAGGGTTCTTTAGCTCCTGTTTAAAAAAAACAGTCAAGGAAAAGGAAAACTTTAAATTCAAATCAGATTTACTAAGCATAAAAATTGACTTGGTGTCCCATGTTGCTCGTGGTTGAATGTCGGGTAAAAGAATATTTTTCTATCATATGAAACTAATCAGTGAACGAGATAGTTTCAAAACAGATCTTGTTCAAACGGAAAGATTTATTAGCTGCACTTCCGAATGGCAATGTGTGTTTCTTTCTATTTAATGCAGTTTTCTTTTGTATGAATCCAACCGAAAAGATGAGTAGATTCTTATAGTGAAAAGTAAATGTATATCAGATGTTATAACTCGTAGTATAAAAAAACCCTAAGCAATAACAGCTGAGTATACTATAGGCCCCCTAAGGCCTAGCAGCGTGGAAAATGGAACAGGTGAGCCGAGTTCAAATTCCAGCTTTGCGCTAATGCTCTTAAGAAAAGCATGCAGGCATACCTTCTAAGTCATGGTTAAAATAGCAGAGCAATTTAAGCCCTCTAGCCTTGGTTGGAAATCATTGTAGAAAAATAACAAATTCAAATTAAAATCAGGAGTAGAAATTTCATAGCATAATCGTTGTTGAACCGGCATTACTCTTAATAGTAAAACTTCAGTAGTATGCTCTAGAATAATCCATAGATTTTTGATATCTCATGAAATGGTGAGCATTATTCATTGACTCTAATGTTTTAAGTTTGAACACAGAAGAGATAAGATTGTATCGCTTTTAAAGTGCGGCAAACCCTTCATGGAACTTTCAAATACACATTGTTTTTTTTTTATGCATATTTGCCCAAGTATTTTGATAATGATGATTAGGAATGATTTATTCTAAGGCATATCAAACCCTTGAGTTATTTTATGCCAAAAGTTTTGAGAATTGCGTTCATTGTAGGTTCATTAAATTTTTTTGTATTTGTTTCAAAAGAGACATTTTTGCGTAAATACTTTATTAAAAAGATCAATTTGACCCACGAGGCTCTGACAAGTACATCCACCCGAGGTTAGAAAGATGCTTACATCAATGATAATGAAGGGGTACTCATCACTCCCTGGATCACCATCAGATTTTGATTAGTATAATACTCAGGTCATCTCTTTTGGGTGAAGTTGTCTTGAAGCTCATCAGAGGATTGAGTCAGCGTATACAAAGCCTCACCGATAAGGATAGCTATGTGTTGTGTGGCAAATACATAAGGAGACTATATTGAGTATTTAGTAAAATGCTCGTAGTTCACATCTATTTTAAGGATCTTTATTTTTTGAATCAATCGGTTTGAATAGACAATTTGTTGATTGCTATGCACTTTTATGAACCTCAAGTGATCAAAATGAAAGTGTTACGAATGCATTAGAACCCACGAAGATTTTTGAACAAATCGATTAAATCAAAGATAGAGCTTTAAAGAAAACAAAGCAATTTAATAAAAATTAAAATATGATGGAAATTAAAAATATATGATTAAATTTACGAAAGATTTAAACAAAAGAAACTCATCAATAAACAAAGAAGAAAAACCTGAAAAGTGAGAAACAATGAAAGAAAATATAAAGAAAGAGGACAATAAGAGAGAAAAATTGACAAAAGAGAGGAAGAATGAATTTAATAATTTACAGATACATAGAATAGATGAAAGAAAGTCTTGAAAGAATGAAGGATAAAAAAAACAATGAATAAAATGAAGACGTAGGGGGGGATGCATGAAAGAAAAAA
This sequence comes from Sepioteuthis lessoniana, assembly GCA_963585895.1. Lineage (NCBI taxonomy): Eukaryota > Metazoa > Mollusca > Cephalopoda > Myopsida > Loliginidae > Sepioteuthis > Sepioteuthis lessoniana. The sequence continues at coordinate 96,745,562 of OY757920.1, forward strand.
GAAAGAAAGAAAATCTAAAATGAAAGATTGAAATAATGCAAGAAGTTCTAAAAAGAATTTATTAAAGAGGATCTGAAATGAAAGGAAGGATGAATCTAAGAAGACAAAATGAATGAAAGTCAAGAACGAAAGAGCAAATGAAAATTTTAAAGAAAGAATGAAAGAAACAATCTAAAAAAGATGAAATACTGAAAGATCCAAGATAGAATGAAAGAATTAATTTTTTTAAAATATGAGGAAGAAGAAACAATGAAGACGTTTAAAGAATAAAATAATCAAAGAAAATCTAAAAGAAGAAAGAAAGAGCGAATAAAAGAAAAACTGACAAGAAATTTTGAATAAAAAACCACATTAAAAGAAAGAATGAATAAAAGAAAATATCATAAGAAGAAATCAATGAATGAAAAAATAGAGAGAATATAAAAAGAAAGAAGTGGAAAATCTTACAAGAAGAAATGAAAGAAAGTCTGAAAGAAAAAACGAAACGAAGGAAAAGCAAAAAAGAATGTCAAAAACAAAAGATACCATTAAGAAAGAAAAAAAAAAGAATGAAACCATGAACAAAAAGACAAAGTGTGAAATACTCAAAGAATAAATAAATCGAAGTAAAAAAATGGAGAGTAATAAGATAAAAAAGGAATGTAAAAGAATGAATTCTGGTTGAAAATGAAGATTAGTAAATTATGCTATTTGTTAATGTTCTAATTTTGATTTGAACGGAATATCCTGCAGTTGTTGCTATGCGGTGTATAAAATAAAGCTTAATAAAATCCCGATGTGTAAAAGACTAAAAGGAAAAGATAATGAAGTGAAAAAAAGTTTTCCCAAAAAAGAAAGATTCATCATCAAAGAAACAAAGAAAGAAAAAGAATGAAATATGAAGGTTGGTTGGTTGGCTTTTACGGCATATAAACAAGTATAGTTTTATTTTATGCCTATACGTTAGAGAATCCTCTTCATTTGTATAAACATTACTTAGGTATCTATTTCTTAATACAATCGCAACTATACATTTAATGTTACATTATATTTTTATTTGTTTAAATTCATTTGCTCACACACAATTATATAATACTGATTACTCCAATCTAATACAAATAATTTGCACTAAGTTGTATGGTCTCAAGTATTCCTATCTAATACAAATAATTTGCACACAGTTGGATGGTTTCAAGTATTTCTATCTTATACAAATAATTTACACACAATTGTATGGTTTCAAGTATTCCTATCTAATACAAATAATTTGCACACAATTGTATGGTTTAAAGTATTCCTATCTAATACAAATAATTTGCACACAGTTGTATGGTATCAAGTAACTATTTCTATCTAATTATAATAATTTGATTACACATTGTTACATGGTTTTAAGTATTCCTACACAATGCTATTAATTTTCAAACCGACCAATTTGACCCAGAGATCGTACCCTTGCAAGTTCAACGACTCCTGGTCAGAAAGAAACTGGGAGTAATGGGAATGAAGAAGTATTGCACACTTTTCAGCTTTCCAGAACTGGAAGCTGTCCATCTGATAAAATTTAGTGTGAAACACAAGAAGAGGAAGGAGTACGTAGAAAGACAAAGATTTTTTTTTTAAAGAACAGAAAAATGAAAGATATTCATAAAAAGAGACTGGGTGTTACACACCCTTCTAGTTTTATCCGTTTTCTCCCTTCATTATTTCTACAACTAACATTATAAATAGACTAGATTTATTGGTCTCTACAGAAGCTAAGCATGTGTCTAACGAACGTATGGTCGATTTGAAATGAATTAGCGATATTTTATATTTCCTTTTCTTTCTGGCTATACAAAATAAGTATATGAATCAAATCACAAGAAACCGGAGCATTTCTATAGTAAAATGAAAGAGAGAAATAATAAATCTTCGCTAAGAAAACCATCAGAGATCCGTTAACATATCCCTCATTATATTCGCGTGGTGAACGAATTACCTGTACATAGGTGGTGAATTCAATAAGTTTCCAGACTTTTTTTTTTTTTGTACTGGCATTCAAAATTGGCGTAGACTCTTGAAAATTCAGTATGTTATCGCTATACACCTTATGAGATGACTGACCAATTTTTATGATTTCAGGTTCAAATAAACAGCTACAACAGCAATTGGAACACACCCTACTAAAGACTGATTGTCACAGTTGGTGAATTTTAAAAATACAATCTGGACGTGAGGACACTTTAGTAGAACGATATGCAATAAAATTCTACTTTAAACTTGGAAAAAATGCTACAGAAACGTATGGAATGCTTCAGACTGCTTTTGGAGCATCTTGCATGAATCGAACATCAGTTTTTGAGTGGCATAAGAGATTCAAGGAAGGCACGGAGTCTGTGAGGGATGATGTGAGGTGTGGGAAGAGTAAGGAAGTCAATACAAGAGAGTTGATTAGCCAAAGGGTTAGGGTTAGGGTTACTATGTTGAGGTTTTAAGGGAGTTCAGGAAGAGATTCCAGCACTCTTCAAATCGGATCAGTGGCATTTCCACCAGGACAATACTCCAGTGTACAACTCCATCCTTGTCACCGACTATTTGACCAAGATGGGCATCAAGACAGTTCCTCAGCCTTCCTACAGTCCAGACCTTGATCCCTGTGACTTTTGCTAATTCCCTAAGCTCAGAGGCTGTCGTTATGAGACAATTGAGAATATTGAAAGAAGCTGTGACGAAGGTCATTGACACGCTCACAAAAGAGGACTTCCATGGGGCCTTCCAGAAGTTGTTCGAACGGTACAACAAGTGCATTGCAGCCAGAGGAGATTACTTCGAGGGGACTAGAGTTTCATGTGTGTACTATCAATAAAATTGCCCATACGAAAAAAATCTGGAAACTTATTTAATGATCCTCGTATCTCTACTTTAATTGGTTATTCAGCATTCTAATCTGATACAATTTTTTTTGTTCAAATTAAATTTGAACAATATTAAATCATGAGTACTGGCTGAAATTTATAGACTGGAATTTATTCTACCTCTTGATTTGAAGAATACTAATTTAAGTTTTAAGTGACTATTCTACAAATGATTACAAAACTTTTTTGAGAAAGTTTTTAGTATTTTGTTCTCTACTGAATAAAAAAAAAATCTGGTTGAGAAAAGTATGTGTGAGAAAAATACCAATCTTCTTTGCGTCGGGCTAAGCTCAGTTTATGCAAGTCCAAATTCAGTTTTAAATCAAACAGATTGGTTATTTATGAAATGTAAAGCTCAAAATCTTTTTGTTTTGTAAGTCTTAAGTTGTATGCAACAAAACTGATTATTTTAAGATAATTTTCAACACTTTGTTTTGTAAAGTAGTTGGATAGTGGAGCAACAATTTATATCTCATAATTTTTGCCAAGTGCATCTCCATTGTTTTCATTTTACTTTGTGTGCTCCAATTTTCCTTTTTAACACACCACTCGTGTTGAATTATATACTACGCTAATACTAATATACACGGTTTGGTTTGATTTGGGTTTTTTTGTTTAATGGCATATCAACTCTTTTTAGGTTATTTAATGCCGAAGCCATTCTCCTAGAGGAACAGTAGTGGTACTATTTAACCCATAGCTGGGAGGATAAGGGGTTTCATACCTTTCCCGAGGGTATTTGTCCGAAAGGGAACGTAATAGTGCGACTGAAGTACGAACTCACGTACGACGATTCCGCAGTCCATCGCTTTAACCATTACACCGCGAGGACACCCCTAAATATACACGGGGGACATAATCAACAGATAATTACGACTTAACAACAAACAAATACACTTCTTTATAAAAATATAAATCTCTCACACTTTATTTTTAAAAAAGGAATGTTTGTTGTGTGTGAGAAATGAGTGGAGGCAAGGACGGACTGCTATATTGACCTAAGTTCTTCTCTTGACCATAGCAGCACTTCTTTCGCTTCTTGGCTTGGGTTGCTCAAACAGGGGTCACTAAGGACCCAAAGCCCTCTGTCTGCAGCTGGTTCTCACTTTGGCAACCTGTCTCCAACTGACTCGAACCGCCCGGGCACCTGGTTATATTATTTCTAACGTCCATCTGCTTCCACTGTTCTTCCGCTTATTTACACCGGTGCATCTCTTGATTGCCGGCTCGGTCGAGGGTCAATATATAACACTCAGGCGATTTGTCAAACTGAGATCATTTAGATTACTGAAGTTTGAATTAAAAGTATCCGTTTATATTATCAGTATCTTCATCATCTTATCAGTTTTGCAGGGAAACTTTGAATGGTAAACTGTATTTTCACATTCAAACCTTGATTTTTTAGAATACACTAATTCAAGAGTTTAAAAGAGGGGTTTGCCAAAAAAAAAAGAAAAAAAGATTTATTATTGAAAGAAACAAAAAAATAAAAAGAGCGAAAAAGAAAGGTTGGTTAGTTGCTTGATTCAAACCATTTATCAATCAGTCTAGTGTTACTTTATGGTAAAAGTGAGATGAATGGGGACATGATTTCCATCATTTATAATTCTAGTCGTCTAAACAGCTGAGTGACTACTTTTTTGTATTAAAATAAACACGCATATGTAAATAAAAAAAACATCGGAATATATTTTCTGTTTCCAATTTTCCCTCATTTCGTTTTCCCTTTCGATAAATTTCGTTTTTACCATTTTTATATACTTCCTGCATAAATTGCAATCTTCTGAATATAATTAAAACAGAGAAAACAACACCAAAAGTTTAAAGTAATAACGGATATGTTCGACTATCGATTTAAAAACATTTTTTTATCTAAATAAAGAAACAATTATATGAAAAAATAAAATTGACATTCTTCTTTCTTCACATTACTTCACAAGCAAGCTTTTTCCGAAGAAAAGTTCTTTGAGTTTATATTCATTGTTCTGCCGCATGAAATGAAAAAGTAATTTTTGGACCACGTGTCTACAAGCAGCATGTTTGAGACTCTGATGAAGAACCTCACAAATCTGAAACAACAGGAAAACGGTATCTGGTTCCAACCATTCAGATGGAAAGAAATACATAAATTAATTTTTGACTTACAGAGAGGTTTGATTTGGTTTGGTTTTATGGCACATCAACTATAGTATGTTAAAAATGCCAAATCTAATTTTTTTTTACTTATAAACAGTTCTATTTCAAACAATTCAGTTTAGTATATGTATAGTTTTTGTTTACTCATAGTAAATGTCAAAATGTTCTATTCCATACAATTTAGTTTAGTACAAGTACTGTTTAGTTCTATTTGACCCATCAGTTGCTACCACTCCGGACCAGAGTGGACCTGGCAGTGATGGGAATGAAGGGGTACTCCGCATTCCCTAAAGCCCCAGCATTACTGGAATCTCACCATCAGATTGTTTAGTGACAAATCCAGGATACTCATTGGTGGGGGTCTTACCCCTCTAAAGAGATGTAGTCGGTGTATTCTACAGCCCCAGCTAACTGGGCAGCAACAGAGAGGTTAATCTTAACAAAAGAATCATAGTATCTTTATGGGACCTTTTTTATTTGCTCGCTTACTGTTTGTTTAACTGTTATTTCATTGAACTCCATCAGAAGATGGATATTTTATGATAAAGAAGTTACTATTCTATGCATTGTTTGCAATAAAAGTCCCGTATGGCTTTTGAATATTCTCTAAACTTAATAGAGATCGCCCCACGACTATTGATGTTTTCAGAGAATCCTAGTAATTTGCTCTGTGGTTTCAGATATTCCCAGTCACTAAAGACTGCGGTAAATGACTTTTTAGGCTAATCAAATTAGGCTGTGAAAATTCTAACCAATAAAAACGATTTCCAGAATGTGTTGGTTGGTTGGGAATTAACAAAAATAAGCATATTATTAAGATGAGATAACTGTTAAATTGACATATGTATTAAAATTAGAGTTTATTGGGAATTCTTTTAAAGCATTTGAATCAATCACATGCGTACTTTGACGAAATTAAAATTAAAATCTATGTAAACAAGAAGTGATACCTGAAAGTCATTAGATGTGAATTTATCTCTTCCGCTTTTCACCTTCAACGACTCAATGCATTAAAATGAAGTATTGACGTTGTTGGATGCTACTTAAACTCGTTTTTCAACATGATTTGATCGTGGGATTATACACTTTGAATAATTTCGTTAAAGTAGGCACTTCATTTCAACCCTAAAATCTCGTAACGCAACCTGGAAAAGGCAGTTTGTTGCAAGATCTCGGTGAAAATCGGCGAAGTCAAAGACGAAGTTAGAAGATGACGACGAGTTCACATCAAGAAAAAATAAAATAAAATCTGGCCCCAGATAAAATAATACTCACTTAAACCGTTATGCTGAATGTAACTGAATTAACGCCAACCGTATTTAATTAATGGGAAAGTAATTCTAAGTTTGCTTGTTTTTTTTTTTTGCAGTTTATTCTCTTAGAAGATGCATGCTTTATTAAGATATATGTTCCTGATAATTTCTGGCCTAAGTAAACTAACTGATGTATAAAGCTCTCCTTTGCTTTTTAATACATAAATTACATAATGTGTTTTATATTATTTTTATACATCATATTAAATTATTTTTTCTTTTTTTTTAGGTAAGTTCTTCCAGATTGACACTCAAAATCAACTGAAAAGGTAATATGATATATAAATGAAAAAATAAAGAAATCCTAAAAAATACAAATCTCTTCGTGGACCTACTCATTTGAAAAAAAAAAAAATTCTATATTTGAGATAGAATATTCATATTTATTCTACATTTTTCCCCAACAGTTTCAGTTGTTATGAAGGTTCGAGAACGTTGCCTGATTTTCAGGAAAATAAATTGTCCTTTTTTTTGAATCGTTCAAAAGAACGATTTTTCAATCGATAAAGGAGACAAAAATGAAGGTCTTCAACTGAATAAATTGTTCAAGAATACGTTGAAAATGAAAAAAAAAACCCAAAAAAAACAGACTTATATGACATTTCTTGAAATTTTCAGATTTTTTCGGGCTGCCTAAGAAACAGTTAACACATAAACACACACACATACACACGAATATATATATATATATATATATATATATATATATATAATGTTCAGAAAAATCGATCAAATAACGTGATAAATTCTCGTTCAAATGATCCCACATTTTATCAGCATGTGTAGTAACGACTCCATATTCTATCTTTAACATATTTTTTTCAGGTATAGAAATTCCATTCCCGGAAAAGGAGTTCTTTCTGCTCATGCTGTTAAAATTTGAGATCATTTGAACAAGAATTGGTCAAGTAATTAGATAACGAATTATATAATTTTTTTCTGAAACATCCTGCACATCTGAAATGATTCAAAGTTTTTGGAATCATACTGCACATGAGCGCGTGTGTGTTCAAATGCCAAAAATTCGAACATGCCAACTCCATTAAAATCGACACCATAATGTATCATCTTCCCTAGCAAGATTTGTATTAAAACAATATTCCATATAATACATAGTTTAGAATAACAAAAATTTAGCTCTAAAATTCACTTATCTATTATTTACTTATGACTAACAAAGTTTTACTTCACCCAAAACAGTGATATTTAAATATCTTTTAAGAGATACAAACAGCCAAATTCAGGAAGGACTTAAAATAATGGCTACGAAGGGTTTCTACTCAGAATCTAGAGCTCCAGAACTGTAGATGTTATATAGCGGTCGAAAGGTGAAAGAAGAATCAAAACACTCTGTTTTAAAACTATTTATCTCTTTATTCTTCTTGAAGTCAAAGCTTCTGTAGGTGCGAGAGAGACAGGTGGTTGGAGGAAGACAATGACTGGTTGCTATAATGACCTTTAACTTCTCTTGATTATAGGACGCTGTGTTATTTTCAGGACCCCCACTTAGCACTTTTTCTGCTTCTCGGCTGGAGGGGCTCAACCGGAGCCGCTGTTTACTGCCCCCACTGTGGGGCGCTCTCAGTGTCTGCAAGTTGGTTCTGACACGGGTCCTCACTGATCCAACTGACAAGCAGGCATCAGCATTTATTCCATAACGCCCACAAATTCAGATAAATCCCGTGACTGCTCACGCTTTTTTACACAGGTGTGACAATGATTCACTGCTCGGTCAAGGGTCAGTCTGTAATATAGTCTCAACCAGATATAATTAAGTCATCCTAGGACATTTAGGCGTGGTATTACCCCTCTGCTGGGAATAGAATAAGCATATTCTCAGCTATGGCGACAGCACGAGGATACATTTAAGTTAATGAATGATCAATTCAGCAGACATTAGGAAATATGACTCTATAAAATCAAAATGTGGTACTAAATGTTTAGTTTTATTTAGACTAAATAGTTTTTGTTTGTATTCTTTGTACAATGGTATTTCAACCATCTTGATTAATGCCAAAGCCATCGTTGCAGAAGAAAAATAGTTATATACTTGTGACAGGTTCGAACCTCCTTATCCTCTCACCTTTGGGTTATGTCTCGAAAGAAAGCATCATAGCATGACGGGGGTTTGAACTCACTTACTTTGTGGCTTCAGTTCAGCACTTTCGCCATAACGCCATTAAGTAGCACTATTCATATTAGTGTACCTGGGTGTGTACATTTTGCTGTATCACCCCGAGGATGAAAAACTACATTAATTCCTTTCCTCTTTCAACCCCAACTATCAACCTCAAAGCCACACCAACACTGCAAGCTAAAAAAAAAAAAAAAAAAAAAGGAGAAAGAAAATTGTGTCGAGCACCAAGTGAACTTCGCAATAACGAATGGATGGCAAAATATTGTGCTCAAATCGATGCGATAAACTCATTTATTTGCGTTTTGTCAAAATTTACAGGAGCGTCTTCTAGTTGTGTGTGTGTGTGGGGGGGGGGTCATCAGCGTTAACCTTTTTTTTCTGTTAATTCAAAATTATCCCGAGACAAAATCTTAAGAGTAGACTCGATGATCAAACGAAAATGCACCCTGTCTCATCTACGCCTGGTTACTCAAATAATTTATCATTTCGTTTCGCATCCTTTTTTTTAAATATAATTTAGCCCGGTATTTTTTGTTTTCTTTTGTTTTTTTACTTTATCTAACCCACCTTTTAATAATTACTTTTTTCTTTGTGTCAATTTTTACAGTACTTCTTCATTTTATATATTATTTTTATCAGTGTTCTTCTTTGCGTCTTTATTATAATATATATATATATATATATATTTCTTCTTTTTTGTCTACTCATTTACATTTTCTGTCTTATTTTATTTTTTATTTCATTTTATTTTTTGTAATTCTGAATTTATGAAACTGATGTTTTCTCCACTGTTTTATTCTAACGTCTTTATTTTTTAGAAAAATGTAAGCGTCAAGGAAACGTTTTTTTGCTTCTTTCTCACAGTACCATCATAAGATGTATAAGGCACACACACACCCTCTCTCTCTCTTTCTCTTTCTCTCTCTCTTGTAGGTGTATGTGTGTGTGTCTTTCTTTTTACTGTGTGTATCTTTCTCTCTCTCTCTGTTGTGTATGTGAGTCTCTGTGTTGTAGGTGTGTGTTTTTTGTTGATATATATCTATTTTATGTATGTGTATTCGTGTGTTGTAGGTATTTGTATGTGCTGTAGGAAGGTGGGTGTGCGGTAGATTTTGTGCACGTGTGTGTATATCTGAGTATTTGACATGCGTGAGTTTTTTGGTGTGTATTTGAGCGTGTGGAGGGATTGATTCATGAAATAAAAAGAAAATATATGCTGAGATTTATAGAAAAATAAATAGATACACACATGGCGCGTGGAAATGTTTTAATTCCTCTTTCTGATGGATGCTTGTTATGCGAGTCATTCATCCGGACAATCTTATATTTATAGAGTATTTTCCTGAATATTAACAATATCGATGCCCCCTTGCCTAATCTGTCATGTTTGGATCAAAATGGCAGCGGTGTAACATGTAATTATGAGTTGAAATATTCACTCTCTAACGTTTAATGTATGTTATTAACATTTACTACTGAGTCCATTGACGTGAAGGGGATTATTTTGAAAAGTAAACATTTATTGTGTGATATAAATGCTTTCACACCACTGAGCGAAAAACTTATAGATATAGTTGCATGTACACACATCAACACATGTATATTCTTCCGTAATTTCTGTGTCTTTGTGTTGTGTGTGTGTGTGTGTGTGTGTATGTGTGTGTGTGTGTGTGTGCCAGAAATAAATGTTACGAAGGTATTTTTAAGTCCATCTCTTAATATACAAAAAATATAAAATTGAAACAGTTTTTAAATAGTATTCTCTCTCTCTCTCTCTCTATATATATATATATATATATATATATATATATATATATATATATACTCGCTTCCGAGTTATTTTCTTAAGCATGTTTTTAACATAGTATTATTCTGTTTTTTTGTTCTTGTTTTATCATCGTAATACAAAGTATTACAATAAAAAATGTCGGGTAATTTTCGTATTCAGAAATTACGTTCGCTCTCAATTCGTTTTTATTCCTTTCCAAAACTGCCTTTTAAATATTCTGTTGTTATATTGAGTATATTAGGCTGACATAAGGACACTATAGCTAGGCTCCGTCACTTGGCCAATCTGACAATATTCAGATAGATGAATGTACTAAAGTCCACTCCATGCAAATTTTCTCAAAATATTGTACAAGGATAAAGAAAGATCCTCTTAAATTACTTGGAAACTATTTCAAGAGAAGATTCAAAATTATTTCAGTATCTCATCGGACTTCATTTATTATGAACATATTTTCATTTTCTTTTGGATTAAACTCTCTCATACATTACTATTAATAATTCTGACTTATATTACCTTTCATTTTCTTAAATTTAGTTGCTTTTCATCACAAGTTAGTTTGATCGTGACATCTACGACAGTAAAAAAAATACGTGTACCGGAAATAAGAATAAGGAATAAGCCCCCGGTGATACTTGAAACCGCGCTTTCTTCAGTCAGAAAGTCAAACCCGACTTGCCTTCGCCAAAGCAGATGACATGAGATCAAATCATACCGGCAGCCTTTTCCTCGTTCCTGTTTCTGATGTGAGTTGTTCCTCGTAGTCATAGAAATGATAATCCGAGTAATTTGCGATAGAAAGGCAATTGGAAATTGGATGGTAAAGGATAATACGAGAAAAAGTTGTTTATAATAATTGCTTTCTTTCTTTGCTTTTTCATGGCATATCGACTTTTGTGGGTTATTTATTCCTAAGGCAACAGTTTTAGAACACCACTTGTTTTATTTAACCCGTACCTTGGTAGAGTAGGTTCAAACCTTTCCCAAGAGAATTAAACCTAAAGTGAACTTTATACCAAGACTGGATTTCGAAATCGCTTACTACTATATTATAACCCAATACGTTAGCCACGAATCTCCCTTCTTAATTTCTTTATTTATAATTGGAAATTCATTTTTCATTCAGCCTAGTCAGCAGAGTCTGTAGAATACGCCGTTTGCATCTCTGGAGAGTGGTAACTCCCCACACAATGTGTGTCTCGGATATAAGCACTATGGTGAATGCGAAGTACTTCTTTATTGTCATTACTCCCAGGTCCACTCAGGGTCAGAGTGGAAGTAAGAGTAAAATAGAACTGTTTTACCATTTAACAGTCTACAAACAATTGACTGATGTTAATTTGGATTATAAGTGTTACATAACAATTATTGAAACCATTTAACTGCGTATTAATAAAACATTTTTGTTAGGTAGAAATACTTGAAACTATTTAAATGTTCACAAGGAAACGATTAATATTGAATAGAATTATTATTGTTAGATTGTAATGCTTAAGGCAATTTAACTGGGTGAAAACTAATAAAATCTGGTTTGTTTGAAATATTAATTACAGAATATTCTTATACAAAACGTCTCATTCGACTAGTGGGTTGAGTGTTCGCCAATAGTCCGGGAGACCTGGGTTCAATCCCAGGTCGAGTAATACCAAAGACTTTAAAAATGGTACTTGATACCTCATTGCTTAACACTCAGCAATGTCAAGTACGTATCAAGGGTAAAGTGGAGCAATCCAGGGAAAGGAGTAGCGCCCTCTCCGACACCTTGGTGTAGTAGATATTGAAAAGGAAGCCTTCTAGTCACCCTCGACTAAGTTCGCCAACTTTACTTATATATATATATATATATATACACTATTTGAGGGGGTGTCCGCGTGGTGTAATGGTACTATTTACCAACCCCTCCGCTCGGGCAGGATATGACACAAGGTCAATTTTTAAGCTGAGTTAAACAGGTTTGAATTCAGAGTTTTTCCTTCTCCTAGACTAGTTGCCTAACCATGGCTGAATAACCTAGTATGTCCTACTATTTACCCATAGCTGGAGGGAGAATTATTGGATTCATACCTTTCCCAAGGGTATTAGTGCTAAGTGAAATGCAATCAGTCTCGTCCAGGATTTGAACTCGTATCACCGTGTTCATTTACTACGGCGATAACGACTACACCACAGGTGTAATGGTTAAAGCGCTGAACTGCAGAATTGTAGTGAGCGAATTCGAACTCTAGTTGTGGTATTACGTTCACTTTCGGACAAATACCCCTGGGAAAGATATGAACCCCCTTATCCTTCCAGCTCTGGGTTAAATACTATCACTACTGTTCTTCTAGAAGAATGGCTTCGGCATTAAATAACCTAAGATGGTTGATATGCCATTAAACAAAGAAACCAACCATAAACAGAATTTGACATCAACTAACCTACAAAGACTAATAAACCAACCAACCATCATGCTTCATTTCCCAAATGGATACCACTCATAAAAGGAAGTTTTATATTGTTGAATATGATTTCAAATACTCATTAATTTTATGCTTTATTCTATGTTCAGTTACAATAGAACAAACTTATCACAAATGCTTTCCTTTGCTATTAGATGAAAATTATTTCATAAATGGTTTCAATGTGAGCACTGAACCTGTTAATTTTTTTTGTCTCTTCGATCATCAAACCATATCTGCTCTAACTTATATCTACACATTCTCAATCAACGCTACTGTATTTTCTTTATTTATAAGTATTATGCATTGCATTATTAACATGAAGGTATATATATATATATATATATATATATATATATATATATATATATATATATAATGGGACTTTGTATAATTAGACGATGAATTAATGAAAATTAACAATTCTGAATTGGCTATCATTTAAGTTTAAAAGTTTGCTTTGATTGGATTGGCTTGGTTTTATGACATATTAGCCATTATAGGTTATCTAATGTCAAATCCATTTTTATACATACGAACAGTTCTATTTAAAACAATTCAGTTACTTTGTAACTGTCGTTATGAGACAATTGAGGAGATGAAAGAGGCTGTGACGAAGGTCATTGACACGCTCACACTAGAGGACTTCTATGGGGCCTTCCAGAAGTTGTTGTTGGAACGGTACAAAAAGTGAATTGCTTCTGGAGGAGATTACTTCGAAAGAGACTAGAGTTTCATGTGTGTACTATCAATAAAAGTGCCCATACAAAAAAAAGTCTGGAAACTTTTTTAACGATCCTCGTATATTGCGAACAATTCAGTTCATCATAGTCATTTATTTATTCACTGTTAAATGTAAAAACAGTTTTATTTCAAACTATTCCGTTTAGCATACGCACAGAGTTTAGTTTTATTTGACCCATAGATAGGACTCTCTCAGGTGCCACCACCCTAAGCTGGAGTGGACTTGGCAGCGATGGTAATGAAGGGTACTCTGTATTCCGCAAAGCTCCAGTATTACTGGAGCCGCACCATCATATTGTTTAGTGTCATATCAGGACACTCGTTGGTGCAGTGTTCCACCGCTGCAAAGATGCCCTCAGTGTATTCTACAGCCCTAGCCAAAGTTTAAATGTTGATAATCGACTTAACTTTTTACTGAATAATCAATAGATATTATATTTCTCAAGACAAAATCATTAAATCAAATTCTATTTTGTAAGCATAAAAGAAAAAAATTATACTTTAATCCTTTGAATTCTTTGTCCTTTCAGTTTTACATATACTTCTTAATATCAATGAATTCACAAAGAACTAAGTACAAAACACATTAAAACTACGCTACTGGGCACAGACTAGTCCTTTTCTATCGTCATCATCATGTCACACTATCAGCACGTTTATCCCTGACCCTATCTCGTCACCCCTCCCTATCGTCCATCGCTTCCGGCAGGTCGTCAGGGCTACATCCCGTATCTAAACAGAGCTGCTGTATATAGTTTCTGCCTTTGTTCGTTCATATGAAAGGGTCCACAAGAGTACATCGCTTATGAGCTCGTCCCTACTTCTCCAGCAAAGTCCCGCATTGGTTCATCTAATTTTGATAGTATTCGTGATGGGTGGTAGGTGGCCGTACAGCTGCTGCTTTGTGGGGTGTTTCCTCCAGGACTTGTTCAATATTACTCGCAGCATTCTTGTGTAATTGCTGTCAAGCTTTTTCTCCAGCCGTTTAGTTAGCGTCCATGTACTGCATCTATATAGCAGTATCGAAACAACCGCTGCTTGGAAGGAACTGCGTTTTATTTTATCAGTCAGGTATGGCTTTCATATGACCGATAGCCTATCGATAGCTGCCCATGCCTTTGCTAGTCGCGTATTGATACCCTGTTTCGGTTGATGAGACACTGCTTCCTGGGAAGGTGAACTTGTCAACTAGTTTCAGAGGGCTACTGTTTAGTGTGGATATGTCACCTGTTGAATTAAAGCACATATATATTCCGTTTTGTTTGCATTGATATGGAGTCCAATGCCTGCAACGGCTCGTTCGAGACTATGTTGCAGGGTTTAGGCTTGGGCAGGTGTGTTTGCTAAAAGCGCTATGTCATCGGCGTAGTCGGCATCGGCAATTGTTTTTGCGGGGTACTTTCTGCTTCTTTCCTTGAAACCGTTTTCTTTGATTTTATCAATAGATTTTCTAAGCACGAAGTCTTTTCAAACTATCCCAAAATTTCTAGAAAAATAAAAGTTGTAAATATTGTCTACGTTACATGGGATTAATTTATTTTACCTGTTACAAAGCGAACCTGAACCTAATAACACGCTTCATCAATACAGAGAATAAAGAAAAATACTGCTTTTAATTATTAATGTCAGCTAAAATCTCCTTGGGTCAGAATTACAAAGCTTACGTATGGAAAGGTTTAAGATACCGTAATCCACAATTTCACGTTAAGTGATCTAATAGTTTCATATTTGGTCGTTTTGCAACCATTCAAAGATATATGTCGTTTCTTTTGTTGGTCGTCTCTGGATATTTTTTCGAGTCACCTTGACCGATGAGTAGTTCAGAATTTCTACATAAGTCGAAAGTTTATAATTATCGGCAAATGGTTAACGCTATGAGGACAAATATATTTTTAAAAAAAGACGTGTACAAGAGGAAAAAGTAAATTTATTGAAATAGGAAAAGATAATGAAATTAATATGATTAAAGAGCAGATAAGAAGAAATTAATAAAATGAATAATGTAGAGGAAATAAAGAAACACTGACAAAAATACACCGGGAGAGAAAATATATTTAAAAAATTTAAAAATTGAATAATATTAAAAATGTAGGTTACGGAAAAATCGGATAAAATATTCAGGAAAAATATAATAAAATTGATAAAAAAAAAGGCACTGTATGAAATATAAAAAGAGACATAGAGAAATGTCGAATTCGAAAAAATCAATAAATAACTTAAATACGGACGAGAATACAATAAACAGAAGCAGAGAGATATTTTGAAGAGAGGAAATATTGATGTCCATTTAATGTAAAGAAGGAATAAAAGAAGGAGGAAAAAATGAACGAAAGATGAAAGGAATGAAAAGGAATTGTATTCATACCAATGCTGTTTTTTTCTTGCTATGTTATATCCAGAAGAATACTCATTAAATTACATTAAATAGTTCCCACAAAAAGGATTGAGAATCATTTAAAAATCCACATCCTGAAGATTTCAATCTTCCGCAAAAAAAACCCGCAAATATATAGAACAAGATGTAAAATGAAGGGAACTTATTGGATAACAAAAACTATAAAGATTTAATTCTGGTTCATATTTAAATTTTTTAGCAAACAAAAATGTAACTTTCCGTATATTTAGATGTTAGTAACTTTTGATAATTTCTAGTTTTACAACACATTGAATACACCAGGGATATTTCTTGTATTATATATATATATATATATATATATATATATATATATATATAATATCCTGTCAGTGTCCAAGGACAATAAGTGTGGAGTATTTTTTACATAGAATATATGAGGAAAATCGTATAAATCAATGAGAGTGCTCAATGTATGGCTGTTGTTAGTTCCCTATTTAGTCGCTAGTGGATAACAAAATTCACATTCAGAGCGTATATAGTACAATTTGATGGAGACTCAAACTCAGTTAAGTTGTCATAATAAATTTATTTTGGCGAAGAATATTACTATACTCTCCGTCTCGTCAGATGACTCTTTACATTCGCTACTCTACGACAAGAGAGTAATATATATATATATATATATATATATATATATATATATATATATATATATTCAGTAAATCTTGAGTAGGGAACAATTCCGTCAGTACAAATAAATTATTCAAATTTCGAATATTTAATATTCCTGGTAAAGAGCTCAATGAAAATAAATTCACAGTGCAAATATTATTTCAAGAAAAAAAAACAATATTTGGAAACATTAAAATAAATTATTTCTATCCAGTTAAGAGCATTGATATTAATCAAAGACTCCAAAATTATTTTTAACCGGACTTCGTCAGATCCCACAAATTTTTATTTTTTAATAGATCTGATGAAGTTCTGTTAAAAATATTTTGGAGTCTTTGATTCGTATCAATGCTCTTAACTGGATGGAAATAAATTTATTATCCTAATGTGACCGAATATTGTATTTTCTTGAAAGAAACTATATATAAATATATATTATTATATAGTTAGGATAGCGAATAGATACTTAATAGAGCTTGCTAACACATTGATCACAGTTACCAAGGACCCTTGAGTCTGAGCTATCCTAACTTGAATATATACGGTCTATCAATGATAACCATCACTCCATATTCCTAAACAGAACAACACACACACATATATATATAGCGGAAGCAAAATATAGAATAATTTTTTAAACGTTCTTTTTAGTCTGATTAGTTCAGTTTTTGAGAAAATGTGATTAATGTATTTTTTTATGAATAGTTCTATTATTTAAGCACATTTTTTTTAAATTAAAATTCGCTCCAATATGAAATAGCATGAAAAGAAACGACAAAGAATCTATGATTGTTTAACGCCAAAATCAAGCCAAAGTTTCTTTGTCTATCGTATACAAAACAAAGAAATCTTTTTTCAGAAAAATAGTTTTTTTTAGGTAAAAGTAGAGTGAAAGATTAAACAAAAACCGAAAAGGCTTTTTAACTGTTGTCGCCACTACGATTAAGAAAAACCCCACAATGTCAATAAGAAAACACTTTAATGAATAGAAAGTCAACGAGAAAAATGTGAGGACAACGATTAAACAAGATTTAAGCCCAGACATTAACCCTCGTATTTACTCTATATGGAGCGTTTGAGAAAAAACAAAAATGCAACTTCCCATCGATATATTGGTTTGCTTAAGACTGCTATTGAGGAACAC
>OY757920.1:96770666-96773166 GCA_963585895.1 Sepioteuthis lessoniana
TGGAGCAATCCTGGGAATGGAGTAGCGCCCTCCCCTACACCTTGGTGTAGTAGCTATCGAAAAAGGGAGCCTTCGGGTCACCCTCGACTATGGTCGCTAACTTTTAACTAACTATATATATATATATATATATATATATATATATATATATATATATAGGTATATATAGGTATATGTATATATATATATATATAGGTATATATATATATATATATATATATATATATATATAGGTATATATATTTATATATATATGTATAGGTACATATATATATTTAGTTACATATATATATATATATATAGTTATATATATATAGTTATATATATATGTATGTATATATATACGTAGTTATATATAGGTATATACATATATATATATATGTATGTAGGTATATATAATTATATATATAATTATATATAAATATATATATATATATATATATATATATATAGATAAATATATATATATATATATAAATATATATATATATATATATAGGTATATATAAATATATATATATATACGTATATATATATATAGGTATATATATGTATATATATATATATATATATGTACATGCATATATATATAGGTATATATATATATATGTATATACATATATATATATATTGGTATATATATATATATATATATAGATATATATATAGATATAAATAGGGGTATATATATATATATATATAAAGGAATATATTTATAAATATATAGATATATATGTATATATATCATCATCATCATCATCATATCGTGCTGGCAGCACGGATATCCCTGACCCTCTTTCGCCACTCCTCCCTATCGTTCATCGCCCTAGGCAGGTCTTCAGGACAACAACCTGTATCCTCACATAGCTGCTGAATGTACGTTCGTGCTGGTCGTACTGCTTTTGCGCGGCCGTGTGTGGGGATCCATAAGAGTACATCTCTTATGAGTTCATCTCTGCTTCTCCAGCAATGTCCTGCATGTCTGGTTCGCCTAACTTGAATAGTTTTCGTGATAGGGGGCAGGTGGCCGTACAGTTGGTGTCTTGTTGGGTGTTGCCGCCAGGACTTGTTGAGGATTGCACGCAGCATTCTTGTGTAATTGCCATCTAGTTTCTTCTCCAGCCGTTTTGTTAGCGTCCATGTAGTGCATCCATATAGCAGTATCGATGTGACCGCTGCCTGGAAGAAACTGCGTTTCATTTTATCGGTTAGGTCTGATTTCCATATAGTCGATAGCCTATTGATAGCTGTCCATGCTTTCGTTAACCTCGTTTCGATGTCCTTTTCGGTTGATTCGACGCTGCTTCCTAGGTACGTGAATTTGTCTACTAGTTTAAGAGGGGTTCCTTCTAGAGTGGAGATGTCCCCCGTTTGGTTATAGCACATATATTCCGTTTTATGTGCATTAACATGGAGGCCTATGCTTGCTGCTGCTCGTTCCAAACTATGCAGAAGTGTTTCGGCTTGGTCAGGTGTATTTGCCAGTATCGCTAAGTCATCGGCGTAGTCGGCGTCGGTAATTGTTGTTGCGGGGTATCTTCTGCTTCTTTTCTTCGTCAGTTCGAAGCCATTCTCTTTGATTTTGTCAATCGATGTTCTAAGTACGTAGTCTAGACAAATGATAAAGAGATACGGAGCCAGCGTGTCTCCTTGTAGTACTCCTGCTACTATGTCGAAGTATTCTGTGTCTCCATCTGGTGATCGTACTTTTACTTTAGTGTTTCTATAGAGAATCGTTATTGCCGCTACGGTTTCTTTAGGTATGCCGTACGCTAGTAGGATTTGTTCCATCTTTCCTCTGTGAATGGAGTCGAAAGCCTTGGTAAAATCGACAAATATTAATGTCGCTTGTAGGTTCTTTGCCCGTACACCTTCAAGGATTCTGCGGATGGTTAATATTTGTGAGGTCGTAGATCTATTTCTTCGGAAGCCATTTTGGTTTTTTTCTAAGTATGTTGTCGATTTTGGGTTCTATTCTGTTTCGTAGTAGGGCATTGTAGATTTTGGCAGCTATGGATGTAAGTGTTATGCCTCGGTAGTTTTTGGCTAATCCGAGGTCCCCCTTTTTAGGGAAGGGGAGTATGCATCCCTTCGTCCATCTATCTATCGGATTTTGATTGTATACTGCGTTGCAGTGTCGGAGCAGTATGTCGTCGAATTGTCTGGTCTTCCATACTTCCGGGGGAATTTCGTCCAGTCCTGCAGCTTTCCTATTATTAATTTTTCTGAGAACCGAGTCGAGTTCTTCTTGTGTGAACGGTCCAAGTTTAATGTCTAATTGTTTGCTAATTATTCTGGTGATTGGTTCAGGCGTTATTTTTGGTGGGTTTCCAAGTAAGTTTTCGAAGTGCTGTTTCCACAGTTTTATTCTTTCTTGTTGGTTTGCTGCTTTAAGTTTTGCTTTGGCCGTGTTCTTTCTTCTGCTCACTTCGTTTATTGTTTGCCAGGCAATTCTAGATTGTCTATCTTCCACCGAGTCTCTAATCTTATCTATCTGTTT
>OY757920.1:96778166-96840666 GCA_963585895.1 Sepioteuthis lessoniana
TAAAAATATTCATGTAAAACAATCCATGTACATTCATTTGCTCATAATGTAATGGTCCAGGTGTGTCATACAAACTCACACACACAGACACACACGTATATGTATATGTGTGAATATGCTTGAACAATACATAAATCGTACTTGGGTGCGTGTGGGTGTTACCCGTTGTATAGGAATCGATCTGCACTTTGTGACGCAAGTTATTCTAGTTTTCCCCCAAAATAAGCAGGAAACAATAATAGTTAAGTCGATTGGCTTAAAAGATTGGAAATGATTTGGCCCTGGTTTGTGTTAACAAACACAAGAATTTATTCATTTGCCAAGATGGGAAGAAAGGAACATGTTGAAAATGGCTGTTAATGGTAACAATGATTGCAAATGCGTATATAATCTTGGTGCATTAACTTCTGTTGCTCTCTGTGCTGAGTAACCTGGTCCGTCAATCAGTAAAGCGAGCAAACAAGGATTGCCGCTATTGCATCCAGAAAACAAACGGAGCGTCCCTTGTACCTATTATAATCACTATCGCTCAAAAACTAATATCTTTTTTCTAAACATTTTTGCAAATCAAATAACATTGATCAATGTTTTTGCAGGGATCAATAATTTGTGTTAAACTATTAGATTTCTGAGTGTGTACTTTTGGCTCTTAGTTTGGGTCATGTCACGGAGTGCTTGGCTATTTCTAAAGTTATCAAGCGTATGAAGATTGTCGAAAACTGATTGTACCAAATTATGAAACGAAAGGGAAGGAATATGGCATACTGAAAGAAAATATCAATGTGTTTTATTCCAGGAATCAGAGTGGATCAAAAGGATAGAGCTTTCAAAAAGTAAATAAATAAATACGCGCTAACCGTAATGCTTATCTTCATTTTGAAGGTGCCCGTGCTGTAATGGTTGTCGTCGTATGAAATGGACACGGCAACACGAGTTCAAAACCTGGACGAGACTGATTGCATTTCACATAGCACTAATATCCTTGGGAAATGTATGAATCCAATTATTATCCCTCCAGCTATGGGTAAATAGTAGGACATACTAGGTTCTTCAGCCTTGGTGAGGCAACAAGTCTTTGAGAAAGAAAACTCTGAATTCAAACCTGTTAAACTCCGCTTAAAAACTGACCTTGTGTCATATCCTGCCTGAGCGGAGGGGTTGAGTAAATATGGTAATGCTAATCATCTTTGGAAATGGGATCAGCTCACCGGGTTCAAATCTTGGATGAGGCTGCGCAGGTTTTACTAAGAGCTAATGTTCTTGTGAAAGGCTGGAAGCTCTCTATTACTCCTCCATAGCCTATGAGTCTACAGTAGGGTAGACTCTGTTATATATATATATATCCTTGGTAAGGTAACCAGTCTAGGAGAACACAATTAAAAATTAAAACCAGTTGTACTCCCCTTTTTAGAAAATTACCTTGAGCTGTATCCCTCTTGTGGCGAAGGGTTGGTAAATATAAACTTGTATTTCTATCATCTTTCTGCAACATTTTATCGCCCTTGTAACCCCATTACTCTACGACAGTTAAATAAGCATCATGGATCAGAAACTTTAGAAAATATATATATATATATATATATAATCCTGATGGCTGCCATAAAAAGTAACCTAGATGGCATGAAAGAAATACTTGTCAAATTAATAATAATGATAATAATTCATCCTAGAAATTCTAATACTACAGAACTATATATCAGTCTGAAGACGTGTTCAGTGCAAGTGATTTCGAGTGTCCAGATACATGTGATGCAATTAGTACGGTGTCTTCGATGTGATTTATATGTGTAAAACAAGCTCGGTATTTATAATGAATTCATGATTTACTGAAATGCGACAGAAATGAGATCTATCATTTTTTACCATATCTTTTTTTATGAAGCATTCTTAAATCATCTCGCGAGAAGTTATGTAAAATAATACATTTGAAATTTAATACATTCTTTGATGATTTTTTAGAATCCAAATATGTTTATTTGATAATGCAACGAGTTGCTGGTTCATCTGGCAGAAGATTTCTTCTTCTAAAAAAAGTATTATTGATTGGTTGATTTTAACAGCATCTAGGATTATTTTATGCCTAGAGGTTTGGGAATTGTGTTCATTGTACATTTATATTCATATGTTTTGGCGTAGTTGTTTCTTAACAGTTTTCTTTGCACAGTTATATCAATTATTTTATTAAGACTGATGCTTTCACACAGCAGTCAATTTTCAAGTATTCCTAACTTATACTAATAAGAATATGATTTCAAGTAATTATTTCGATTATTAATTGTCATTTGTTTGTAAACTGTTAAATGCTTTCAAATGACCAAACTTTAATAAACAATAATAGCTATTCTTGATAAAATAATTTAGAGGTATTTGCCATTAAGTATACCTATCGAATACGATAAATTTCTGATCAAAATCGCTTGAATAAAAAATGGGACGCTAACAAATAATACTAGTCCGGGTCAGGGTAAAACATGGAATAATGACAAGAAAGGGGTACTTCACTCATCCCAGATATCAAGGAATGGAGCCTTACCATCATATGTTGTTTAAGACACACGTTTTTTTTTAATTCTATTGTTATTTTTTATTTTTTAGCTTTTTGAAAGGACATCTTAAGATTCTACAAAGGATACGAACAAGATGTTCATTGCCATACTGACAGGGTGGTAAAAAATTATATTTGATGCAGGAATAGAAAATATAATAATTTTTTTAAAAAAGATTTTACGACCACTTTATTTTACATCTGAAAATCGATATCTTATTTTCTTAAATTACTATTTAAGGATAGAAATCCATTCACATGACATGTACAATGAACAGCATGATTCTCAACGCTTTTTGATATGGATAATTTGGAATTAAACGTAAACTAACAAGTCATCAGAAAATTCCTATGCTTGTTTCAAACTAGATTGTATTTCGTGAAGTTTTTTGCAGGGAAATCAATTTGAAATATTGAGACTACACAGCTGATATGGGGCTGCCGAAAAAAATATATATTAAAAAATGTCAGTTTATTTAAGATTTGGAAGAGGGATAGTAGAACGACTTTATATCTGTGTATTTTAAGATTGAGCATCACGGAGTAAACTCTCATCAGAAATGTTATTCCAGCTGTTGCTTTGTCCCAGTGGAATGTATATATTATGGTTCAAGAGCTTGTTTATATTTGGGACCATACTTAGCACATTAAGCCAGCTTCATTTTAGGTGAGGTCAATATTCTCATCAAAAAAAAGGAGAGAAAAAAGAAGAAATGTCAAAGAACTGTTAATCAAATAAAAACTTTCTCTTTTATGATGACACTTTTTTCCTTTTATATAAGTATATATTTACCCAACCCATCTAACACGAGCAGGGTGTGACAAAAGGGTAAATATTTAAACGAAGAGGACCTGGTTTGAATTCAATTTTCCTTCTCCTACAGTCTAACCAAGATGAAAGAACTTTGTCTGCCCTACTACTTACGCATAACTGTGTGGAGAACATCTAGTTTCATGCCTTTTCAGATGGCTTTAGCGCTAAATGAAATGCAAACAACCTCTTTCATGATTTGAACCTAGGTCACTGATTCCATTTCCTACCAGGAAAAGTGTTACACCGTGCATGCCCCCGTCTTCCTTTTGCTTAGATGAAGCACAAGGCAGAATGAAGGGGGGCACCCAATGAGACTCGAACTCACTCTTGCATGTTTGTTAGTCAAGCTTGCAAACCATTACACTACTCGAGGCGTCCCCCACCTCGTCTGGTTTGTATGCATGTACACGTATATATGAATGTTAGCTTAACACTGAAAAAGTTGCATATTGTACAAAGGTTTTGTTTACGCAAAAGCGTTAACATCCTATAACTGAGGGAAAAAAGCAAATATTCAACCCAGTTTGGAATATTAATAATCAACTTAATAATTAACAATAATTTATTGAATATTTTCCACATACAAACACTAGATTATTTCTCAAGAGAGACATCTTTTATACGATAGCTATAGACATTTTCTTTCTTGCTTTTTATTTATTTGCAGATAATTAAAAGAAAAATTCCAACGTCTTAGAATGTAACACAAAATTGAGATTAAAAGCCCCCATAGGCGTCGTTCAAGCCAGATTACATGAATGCAATCTGATAGTACTCTGTATTACCCTGGTAGAAGTATAAGCCTTCTCTCAAGAAAGAGGTTTCCTGGGTATGGCACTAAACTGCATCTAATGCTGAAGGGTCAATTCTGAAGATCTTAAGATTAAAGCTTCGTTGTCATTACTCCCTGGTCCACTTTGACCTGTTATGGTATTATTTGTAAGTCCAATAGATCTATTTAAAATTATCCGTATTCAACACTACTGAGTACACAAAAAATGTAAACATGAATGCACCATGATCAAGATTCCTTAACCCATGACTAATTGACATGCTATTAAAATCAATCACTAATCAATGCTGGGCAAAATGGTAGTTCAGGTTTTATTCTTTGATTGATATCGATAAACTGAGAAATGTATAATTATAAATTTTGAAAATCTAAATTCGTCTTTAAGATCTACGGAATGAAAATGATACTCAACGAAATCCATACAAGAAATGTATTTTTTTAATCAGCTGAATCAGATAAAAATTCTACCAAATGATGTTTGCTGGAGCTTCATAGTTGCGGTGGCGATTTTTCCCTTCTTATTTTGCTCTATGGTTTGATTCGGAAAGGAAAGTTTCCTGGGAGATCTATCATCACTTCTATCTTTCTATGTTCTTTGTTTTTCACCGCTAGATATTTGATAATAGTTTTATAGGAGTTGTTATATATATATATATATATATATATATATATTGTATAGTGCTGTCCATCTCGCTGGCTAAAAGAGCTATGGACTGAATAGTCAGGCATTTGAATTGGACAAGTTTTAAAAAAAGAAAGCATCTTAAGAAAAAGCAGCACAAAAAAATTGAATTCTTATCCTATGGGTTGAACACCATCGGTTGGTCTTTTTTACGACTGAGACTGCGTGTGATCTAACGTGGTGCCTTCAATAAGTTTCCAGACTTTTTTGTACATTCATTTAAAATTGTCGTAGACTCTTGAAAATTCAGTATGTTATTGCTAAATAACTTATGAGATGACCGACCAATTTTTGTGATTTCAGTTTCAAAGGAACAGCTACAGCAGGAATTGGAATACACCCTAGTAAAACCTGATTGTCACAGCTGCTGCATTTCAAAAAAAGCAATCTGGACGTGAGGACATTTTAGAAGAACTATATGCAATAAAATTATGTTTTAAACTTGGAAAAATGCCACAGAAACGTATGGAATGCTTCAGACTGCTTTTGGGGCATCTTGCATGAATCGAGCATCAGTTTTATTACTGGCATAAGATATTCAAGGAAGGCAGGAAGTCTGTGAAGGATGATGGAAGGCGTGGGAGGAGTAAGGAAGTCATTACACCAGAGTTAATTGGCCAAACGCTTAGGGTTACTATGTTGAGGTTTTAAGGGCGTTCAGCAAGATATTCCGTCGGAAGAGGCTAGCACTCTTCAAATCGGCCCAGTGGCATTTCCACCAGGACAGTGCAACAGTCCACAACTCCATCCTTGTCACAGACTATTTGACCAAGTTGGGCATCAAGACAGTTCCTCACCGTCCCTATAGTAGAGGCCTTGCTGACTGTGGGTTTTGGTTATTCCCTAAGCTCACAGGCTGTCGTTATGAGACAATTGAGGAGAGGAAAGAGCCTTTGACGAAGGTCATTGACACGCTCATACAAGGGGACTTCCATGGGGCCTTCCAGAAGTGTAATTACGAATGAACTCAGGTTTTTATAAGTGAAAGTTTGAATATACTTTTTCCAATGAATATTTGCACTTTTTGAAAATCCTTTATTTAATTTTTTGCAACTTTTTATTACGTCATTGCTTATTAGCAACCTTTCTCTTTGTTCTCACTCACCCGCCCCCACACACTCACTTCGAATCTATCCCTCTCAGTCGACACTTCACGTAATCGAAGATGTTCTAGATGGCAATTAAGAGTATCACTTCCTAGTAAACATCGTAAAAGTCTTCCTGTATGCAACGGAAGCTCATCCGACAGATCTTAGTTAATTACGTCTGTCTAAAGAATCAGAAAATCAGTTTTTAAAAAATTCAAAGACGAGACTCTAAGTAGGAAAGATACCAGCAAAACAAGTTCAAAGACGAATTTAAGAACGAATTTAAAACTGATTTTAAAAACGAATTAAAATGCTAGCAGATTTACCGCTACTGCCAGTTTTGCCCTTCTGTGATCTTCATACAACATGAAATAATTTTTTCATCTTACATAAAAATTTATTTCACCATTGTAAAATAGCATGAGTGTGAAATCAACAGTCACGCTACATTAGCTTCTGCTTTAAATTCATTTTTTTCAGTAGTTTTATCTGTCACTCGGAAGGCTATAGAATTACTGCAAACTGACGTTGACATTTTATCAACATGAACTATATATATAATGCGTCGTAAAGCAAGAATAACTATTTAACTCTTCAGTGTTCACGAATTTAATGTATCTAATTTTCTGGGAAAATATTTATGCAAATTACTTTGGATTTATTTGGTCTCATTTGGTAACCATTCAGGGTCTTCCTATACAAAACTTTATATGATTTAGAAGTCTTTTCATACCATTTTCCAATCACATATTGAATGCTTCTTAGTAAATTTCATAAGCCTTAACTATCAATTCTTCTTTAGAGGGAACATCTTTATTTCTACATTACTCCGTGAAGAGATTGAACTTTCGACTTCCAGGATACTAAATGTTGCTTTAATTAATTGGGCCATGTCTACGTTTTAAAATACGAATTATAGCCAAGTTAATGATTATCTACTTTTAAAAAATGATGGAATTAGTACACCCTGATTGGTTTCATTGCCTTTGATTTTTTTTTTATGTAAAGGCATATCAACCTTCGTGGGTTATTTGTAATGCCAATGCCATGATTGTAGAAGAATAATAATGATGATACGTGGTGCCTTCAATAAGTTTCCAGACTTTTTTTACAAGCATTTAGAATTGTCGTAGACTCTTGAAAATTCAGTATGTTATTGCTATTCATCTAATGAGATGACTGAATAATGTTTATGATCTCAGATTCAAAGGAACAGCTACAGCAGCAATTGGAATATACCCAACTAAAGTCTGATTGTCACAGCTGGGGAATTTAAAAAATGCAATCTGGACGTGAGGAAGAATGATGCGATAAAATTGTTTTAGAGTTGGAAAAAATGCCACAGAAATGTATGGAATGCTTCAGACTGTTTTGGAGCTTCTTGCATGAATCGAGCATCACTTTTTGAGTGGCATAAGAGACTCGAGGAAGGCAGGGAGTCTGTGAGGGATGATGAGAGGTGTGGGGGGAGTAAGGAAGTCAATACACCAGAGTTGATTGGCCAAAGCGTTATGACTAGGGTTACTATGTTGTGGTTTTAAGGGAGTTCAGCCAGAGATTACGACAGAACCGGCCAGCACTCTTCAAATTGGCTCAGTGGCAATAGTCACAGACTATTTGACCGAGATGGGCGTAAACACAGTTCCTCAGCCTCCCTACAGTCCAGACCTTAGTCCCTATGACTTTTGCTTATTCCCTAAGCTCACAGGCTGTCGTTATGAGACAATTGAGGAGAGGAAAGAGGCTGTGACGAGGGTCATTGACACGCTCACACAAGAGGACCTCCATGGGGCCTTGCAGAAGTTGTTGGAACGATCCAACAAGTGCATTGCAGCCGGAGAAGATTACTTCGAAGGGGACTAGAGTTTCATGTGTGCCCTATTAATAAAAGTGCCCATACGAAAAAGTCTGGAAACTTATTTAATTATCCTCGTATTTAAACCATCGCTGTAGGATAAGATGGTTTCTATCTTTACCAAGAGTATTAGTCCAAAAGTTCTATCCTTGGAAGCCGCTGTCTAACATTTTAGGCACTACACCACGACAATTAACACACTTAGAGGAAAGAAATATGTAATCAGAATGGCATAGATAGAAGAAAAAGAAGAAGAAATGAATATCGGGAAATAGGGAATAAAAAAGTAGGAATAAAATAATGTGTAAAAAAGCAGTACAAAAATTTAGATTTTTATTGGAGGTGGAGTAATCAAATCAATAACAGATAAGACGCAAGACACTTTTTGCAGTAAATAAACTATTAACAGAAAAGACACAAAACGTCGTTTATTTAATAGCTGAACATGCGGATTTTAAATATATACTTTACTCAAATTTGGTCGACATTAATATAAATTTGGAATAAGCCAATGTTGAGGAAAGTATCATTGAATGATTTTGAGAATTTTTTTTTTTTTATTGCGGACTTTTTGTTCTCATTTTAAGAGTTTTTATGTTGTTTCTTCTTTCACTGCGTTTCCGCCAAATTTCACCTCTGGTGATTTTACCGCGACCTCGGATAGGAATGCTGAGTCTTGTAACCGTATCCCCAGTAATTACTGCCTTCCATAGTTGTTGTCTATCGCACCACGTTTTTGACCAAGTAAACCACTGGCCGTCTTGGGTAGGAATTGAAACCGCTATCTTCTGACAATGCTCACCTGGAACCCTAGAGACTGAACGCCTCTATCCACTGCGCCAAGGGCCCCGAAGGGCGATCCAGGATGGATTTTTGGGTCCTATAAATCCAATTATTTGTTCTCCTTATCTGGTCTTCCATAGTCGGGTCCATACCGAATTTGTAATTGTATTTAATTGGAATCATTTTGAGATGAGGTTTCTTAATCTGAGAATGAATTTTTTTAAATTTTTTATTTATTGCGGACTTTTTGTCCTCATCTTGGTAGTTTTTGTGTTGTTTCTTCTTTCATTGAATGATTTTGTAATTTACAGTCCCAGTAGAAGCTAAGATATGCAAATCGGTCTCCAGTTAATAGCAGTCCCTAATAATCTCGACAAGTGGTTGGACACACCTAATTGAATTAAAACAAAGGTAATGTCAATTGAATCAGTGGAAAATATCGTAAAATTAAACGATTGTGTGTTAGCATTATTATTTAAAAAATTATGAATATTTTTTATATCAATTTTTTAAAATTATTTTATTATCTGAACATTAAAATAGGTGCAGGTAGAATAACTAGGCTTTACCAGATAAGAAATCATATACTGAACCTTAAAGATGGAGGAGAAAAAAATAATATCAAAGGTCACTTTTAACTATTTAACATTTTTTAGACAACGAGTGTTCCCTTTTCTTATTTGTATTTGTGCACCAAACTAGTAGGACTTATACGTAAAAGGTCAGAAATCCAGCTATGGATTCCCCATTTCTATATCACTATTGCCTAAACGCTTGTTTAAATAGAGATTATGAAATTTCATTTTTTTCAGTAAGACCCGTTAGTAAATATTGAGTGTGAGGGCCACAGGATTAAACTTTTACGCCGAAAGGTTAAATATGGTAATTGTTACAAGGAATTATGAATCCACGGAATACATATCATCATATCAAGTCATGTTAAGTAACAATTTGCATCGATTTTTGTACAGAATCATGATTAACTGAAGTGAGTGACACTTGAAAAATTTAGTGATTTAGTTTGGTTTTTGTTTGACGCATTTTTCCGAAAAGAAATAATATAGATAATTGTTTTATCTAGCCTGAAGAAATACCCCTAAAACTAATTAGTAGTATTTGATTAAATAGGAAATAATTATTTTGATTATCCTGATTATTCGACTGATTGATTTTGAATGCGAACGGGCAAAAAACCTACAGTCAATGCACCAGAGTTGATTGGCCTAAGGGTTAGGGTTACTATGCTGAAGTTTTAAGGGAGTTCAGGAAGAGATTCCGTCGGAAAAGGCCAGCAGAAGGTACCCCGTTAAAACAATTACCGAGGCCAACTACATAGCGATTCTGGCAAATACACCCAACCAAGCCGAAACACAATTGCATAGTTTGGCACTGGCCTCCATGTCAATGCACACAAAACTGAATATATGTGCTTAATCAAACAGGCGACATTTCTACACTAGAGGGAACCTCTCTGAAACGGGTAGACTATTTACCTACTTTGGAAGCAGTGTCTCATCAACCGAAAAAGTTATCGACACGCGGCTAACGAAGGCATGAACAGCGATCGATAGGCTATAGATCATATGGAAATCAGACCTGACCGATAAAATGAAACACAGTTTCTTCCAGGCTGCGGTCGTGTCGATACTGCTGTATGGATGCACTTCTTGGACGCTAGCAAAACGGCTGGAGAAGATGTTAGATGGCAATTACTCAAGAATGTTGGGAGCAATCTTGAACAAGTCCTGGCAGCAACACTCCACAATACACCAACTATACGGTCACCTGCTTCCCATCACGAAAACTATCCAAGTTAGACAAACCAGACATGCAGGACAGTGCTGGAGAAGCAGGTACGAGCTCATAAGGGATTTACTCCTATGGACCCCTACATATGGCCGAGCAAAAGCAAGACGACCACCTCGAACATACATACAGCAGCTATGTGAGGATACAGGATGTAGCCTTGCAGACCTGCCAGAGGCAATGAACGATAGGAAGAAGTGGCGTGAGAGGGTCCGGGATATCCGTGCTAGCGGCACGACATGATGATGATGATATGTCAACCCGTCTAAGATGATTTCATGCCTAGAAGTGAGGGAATTGTGTAAATTGAACGTTTTTATTAAGATATTTTGTGTTGTTTCTTTAGATTATTTTGTTGATAGTTATGTATCACACACGTCTAATACAAATACGTTATACATAGTTCAATGGTTTAAAGTATTACGTCTTATACAAATACGTTATACATAGTTCAATGGTTTAAAGTATTACGTCTTATACAAATACGTTATACATAGTTCAATGGTTTAAAGTATTACGAATACTATTTGACGCTCACTTATATGATTTCATAGTGCTTCTTGCAAAAAGCCACCCACCCAAGCCTAAACCCTGCTACATAGTCTGGAACGAGTCACTGCAGGTATAGGCCTCCATATCAATGCACACAAGACGAAATATATGTGCTTTGATCAAACAGGTGACATCTCCACACTAAACGATAGCTTTCTGAACTAGTACACAAGTTCACCAACGTAGGAAGCAGTGTCTCATCAACCGAAACAGATATCAACACGCGACTAGCAAAGGCATGGACAGCTATCGATAGCCTATCGGTCATATGAGTAATCAGACCTGACCGATAAAATAAAACGCAGCTTCTTCCAAGCAGCGGTCGTGTCGATACTGCTATATGGATGCACAACATGGACGCTAACTAAACGAATGGAGAAAAAGCTTGACGCCAACTATGCAAGAATGCTGCGAGAAATACTCAACAAGTCCTGGAGACAGCACCCCAGAAAACAGCAGCAGTACGGCCACCTACGACCCATCACGAAAACTATCAAAATTAGAAGAACCATACATGCGGGACACTGCTGGAGAATTAAGAATGAGCTCATAAGTCATGTATTTATGTGGACCCCTTCACATGGACGAGCAAAGCCTGGACGACCAGCTAGAACGTACTTATAGCAGCTCTGTGTCGACACGGGATGTAGCCCTGAAGACCTGCCGGAAGCAATGGATGATAGGGAGGAGTGGCGAGAGAGAACCAGGTATATCCATGCTGATGGTGCGACATGATGATGATGGTATGGTTTCAAGTTATTATTTATATTTAATAACAATCATTGGTTTATCCAGTTATACTGCTGCAAGTAACTAACAATAATGATAACCATCCCAAGTAGATAATTATATCATCAAGTAACTATTCTTAATACAACTATTTTAGTTTTATGTTGTAAAGTATTTCAACGTTATAATAGGAAAACAAATCTATTCGACCAATAGATAAGAACCTAACAGTTACTTACTCTCTGGATGAGAATTGACCGAGAAGTAATGTCAGCGTAGGAATAATCCACAGTTCTCATCTCACCTGAACAGGATTCTTGCCATAAAATGTAGTTTAAGGCCACATATACGGCACCCGTTTTGGTAGTCTTACCCATCTACAGGGGATTCAATCAGCGTGTTATAAACCCCACCGATAGAGCTGACAAATGATTCGGTATTTTTCTTTTAATGTTTGGAAGGATTATTTATGCTGAGTAAAATGTCTTCCAACAGTGTATTGATCATTTTTTTAGAGAATCTTCGATAAAAATCTATCATAAATTAATTCTTTTAGATTTTTCTTCTTGATTCAAAAAGCATCAGGGTTAGTCAAAAGTTTTGCAAGATTATGGTAGTATATGGTTGTTTCTGGCACGTATATCACGTTATTAAATTAGCCGGAGTGGGTATCCTCTAATGTTTCTTGTGTCGTGGTAGTTGATAGTTGGCATTGCTTTACACCGAGTGTGATCTGAAAGCCTGACAGATAAACTTGGAACGTGGTCCATTTTCGGAATTTAAGCTCTTCGATTTCGAACTGGACCGACACGCTGCAGAAACAACCAAAAACCTTTTTAGTACGAAATTTAAAGGCGTAGTTAATCACAGTACAGTAAGCAGATTGTTCGCGGAAATCTGCTCCGATTATCAGAATCACGACGATCAGACAAGGTTAGTTTCGCTTAAAACCATGAATTTTCAGGTCGTGATCGGATGCATAAAAGCAAATATAGTATTATCACTCTGAGAGTATCAGTGGAGCTCGGCATTTCACAGTCCAGTGTTGTTTATCATCATTACGAGCTCGGCAAAAACATCCTATGTTATCGAGTTGCTCAAAATATTGCACTTTTCTCCTCGCTGTATATGTCTGTAAAATTTGGTCCCTCTGTATTAAATCATTTGGTTTTCTTTTGAGAGAAAAAAAAATTAAAAACTTCCTAATTATGAATGTATATTTGCATTTGGATATTTACAATTTGAAAATCTCTTTAAAAACGGTAAGTAATTGGAAAGGTGTTACTTTGAAGCTGAACAAGTTTTGTGATAAGCGATTGAATTATTGTTGGCTTCTATCTCATCGCTGAATGTCTTCTTATCTACGTATTTATTTTCACCCTTAATGGTATTTGTTATTTTTTCTCATTTTTATTTTTAACAAGAACAAATTTTCTTATCATTTTAAATGTAGATAATAATAGAGAAATTCAAACAGAGTGCTTGTTGTGAAATCACCCTCGGCAATGGCTCCTGAATTATTGTATGTCTGTGATAAAAATAAGAATAACCTTTCGTTTCTTTCTTCAGTTTCCATTATTTCGTAATCTCTTTTTCTGTCTATTTTTGTCTAATAGATTTAACGGACAAATGTTCCAAGAAATGTATGCAGCGCGTTTTTAAATAAAATACAAGTCCAAGTAGAGTCATAAATGGCTAATACGGAAATAAACTTATCACATATTCGAAAGCAAAAAAGGTTTTATCATTTAATTATTTCTTTATATTTCCGTTTAAATAATAAAACAGGCTGAAAACGTTACTCAGAAAATAACACTTGCTGCTTAAAAAAAAAAAGGATTACGTTTATGTTGAACTTTACGAATCCTAGAGCTTCCATCTACGCTTATATTCTGAGTCTGGCAAATGACTTCTGTAATTGGGTACCCTGTTAGCGTAGTAGGAGAGGGGGAAAAGACAGTGATGGTGTTGGTAGAAAGCATCAAAAATGTTTTTCTCATTGTTGGCGAGTCTGATAAAATTCTGATTGTATTTTGTTCAGATATGTAAGATCTCCAATCTGCCGGTTGATATGCCATAAAACCAAACCAAAACAAAAAAGTGTTGTATCGAGCATGACACGAAAGTCCATAAGATGTTAAGCCTCCTGTTCCGAAGATCTGGACAGTATGGAGACATATCTTCATACCAATTACTCTCAGTTCCACTCAGAATCAGAATGTTATTAACCTGTTATAATCAGATCTATTGCTCAAATAATTCGTATTCAATAGGAATGTGTGGGGAAAAAAACATACACAGAGTAAGATAAAAGATAAAAATACACATCCAACTGAAAAGATTAGCAAAAACTGATGAGAATTATTCCTTACAAAATGCTGTTATTATAAATTTTAAATTAATCAGGATAATACCACGCGTCATGAATGCTGTAAAGAAATACGAAAGGATTTTCTAGATGAAGTCAAATTAGAGGTGCAAATAATCTTCAAGGAAGCGGGGATTTCTGTGGCGTAGTGGCTAAGGTGCTGGACTGCAAAACCATAGTAAGTTTGTTCCGACTCCCCACACAGACACTAATGCGTTCACTTCTGGACTAATACTCTTAGGAAAGGTATGAAACTTCTTACCCCACCCCAAGCAATGGGTTAAATAGAACGATTACTGTTCTTCTACAAAGATAGCTTTGGCATTAGATAAAACCCAAAAGATTTATATCTCATTAAACAAATTTAAGTTAATGGCATTCCGGTCTTCATTTTTTTATGTTTAGAGGTTTAAGAATTGTGTTGATATTTACATTTATGTTTACATTCGAGTAGTTGTTTCTCAAGGTTTGTTTACACATGGTCCAATCAAATACAAATATCTAAACAGATCTATTTGACCCATAGACTGGACTTTTCTAGCTACAACCACTTTGATTCAGAGTAGACCTGTGAGTAATGCGAAGCAATGAGTGTTCTGCTCTTGCAAATTCTTCAGAAATGGATCCTCAACATCAGATGCCGTTAGTGTTATAAGATGTACATAAAGAGTTAATATGCCAAATGAATTGTTTAAACTAATTTTTGATCCAGTTAATTTCAGTTGTTGATACCTCATAAACTCACCAAGTAACACTGATTTTTCTTGTAAAATCTCCAGTTTCAATATTTCGAGATTTCCTTACTTGGCTTCTTCATTCTATCAATCAATCCATAATCATCTGTACGCAAACTTACAATAGATAGCAACAAGCTTCTTCAACGAGCATTTTTCCATATACTTACCTATCTACACACTTACCAACAATCGCTATTGCATCAGTTTTTGCAACTCCCCGCTTGACATCATTCAGATAGGATTACGCCCTTCTTTCTCGACCGGGCGAATAAGGCGTGACTGGCGAGCACTCAAACTAATAATTAAGATTTACCCCATAAGCTCACTTCAATGAAGTAAGCAGACAAAACGTTCATTTTGAAATTACATATATTGATCTACTGTTTCTCTTCTCCGTAATTTCTAGATGATAATAGCGCAGAGTCACGACTTAGACACATCTATATTTCAACCGGGACCATTTTAATATGTACAATTGAGATGTCTTAACTGTGCACCCGTACACGGTGATGTACCAGGTGTGCTGGAGATGCATCTTTGAGAGGCATTATTGAAAACGTTCAGAAGATTTTCATGAAGGAATAATGGTGTGTTAGATTAGATAGGCTCCTAGCAAACTTTGCTTGTCTTTCAAGATTGATTACGGAGCGGGAAAGTAAGCTGTCACGCAAAAACATTGTTCTTGGTTTTGAGGTAAGAAGCAAACGACTAGAATTTTATACGAATGTGTCCACATCAAGACATGTAATATAAGCAGATTCTGGTTAGTTTAGTCCTTAATACAAGTGGGTGTGGGCAAACGGCAAGTGAGTGCTGTTTTTTTACCAATTCTATTAGCAGTTATTTATTTACCCAACCCCTCCACAATGAGCAGATAGGAAACGAGTTCATTTTTTGAGTGGAGTACATCTGTTTTCGCCTTTTTGATTAAATCACATCTCCACACCAAATGGTGGCTCTCTGAAACTAGAAGGCAAGTTTACTACCTCGGAAGCAGAATCTCATCTATGGAAAATGACATTAATACCCGACTAGCGAAGGCATGGACAGCTATAGATCGGCTATCGGTCATAAGGAAGTCAGACCTATCGGATAAAATAAAATACAATTTTTCGAAGTAACAGTCGAGTCTATAATACTCTATGGATGCACCACTTAAACACTGACTAAGTGAATAGAGAAAAAGCTTGACGGCAATTGCACAAGGATGCTACGAGGCATATCAAACAAATCATAGAAGCAACATCCCACTAAAAAGCAGCCATACAGTCCCTACCACCCATCTGGAAGACCATCCAAATTAGACGATGAAGACCTTTGGGACACTGCTGGAGGAACCTGGACCAACGCATAAATAACGTTCTCTTAAGGACCCCTTCACACAGACACACAAGTGTAGGACGACCAGTAAGAATTTATCTACAACAGCTCTGTATGGACAGAGGATATAGCCTGAAAGACCTACTGGAAGCGATGGATCATAGAGACGGATGGTGAGAGAGGGGAAAGGGGAAATCCGTGCTACCAGCAGGATATTATAACGATGTTGACTGCTATTTTTTTTTCAGAGTTTTTCATTTTCACTCCGATTAGACAGTTGTTCCGGTTAAACAAAGCAATGGATAAGTAGTTTACATAGGTAGGTTTCTTTTATTGCTTTCGGATAAGATATTATAATTATAATTATCATCAATGTAATCCCCTTAACTCTCTCTCTCTCTCTCTCACCATCTCTTCATATCATCAATCGCTCCTGGCAGGTCCCGTAGACGGCACTATACACACTGAGATGATGAATATAGATTTTTGCTGGTTGCTCAACACTGTTGTTTGCATATCTTGAAGCCCATAGAAGAACTTCACTTTAGAGTTCGTCCCTGATTCTCTTTTAGTACCAAACATGTCTTGTTCGTCTTACTTAGATGGTTTGTGAGATCGGAGGACAGTGACAATGCAGCTGTAGTATTGTGGAGTTCTGCTTCCAGGATTTATTCAATACATCACGCCGCATTCTTCTGCAGTTCCCATCTAGGGTTTTTTTTCTCTAAATTCTTCATTAAAATCCAAGTGGTGCAGTCATACTGACATGGTCTCAGCATAAAGGAATAACCGTTTTATTTTATCACAAAGATTATATTACCATATTATCGATTAACAAGCAGTAGCAACGAACTTTTTTTCTATGTGTATGTTGATATTGTTTTAGTTGATGAGATATTATTGCCGAGGTATGCGAAACGGTCAACTGATTTCAGAAGTTTTCATTTAATATATAGATAGCGTCTTTGATATTTTTGTTTGAGATCATTTTCTTTCATTTATCTATTGACGTTCGATATAATTCATTTGTTTCTGCCTCCCACCAGACAGGACATGACACGAGACCATGAAACGAGATCGTTTTATTGTGGGGGGTATGGAGGGGGGTGTCAGGAAAAGGCCGAAACTCGTGCCCTATTAAATCTATTCTTATCATCTGTTCACTTAATGCAATGTGAGCCAGATGAACCCTCTGGACTTGGAATCACTCAATATATTACGTGAGTCCGGCACGTTTGCCTATTCAAAGCTTAAACTACATCAGTGTGGTCTAAGGCTATGCTATGCTTTCAATAACAGCTTAACATCTTTTGCTATACGAGCGAATTAATGTCTTGAATTCATCAACGAATATTTTCTCCCATTCTCCTTTCAAATTAGTCCATAGTTCTTCGACCTTTCTTGGATTTTTTCCTAAGTTCTTTCATTTAGTAACTTCCAAACATTATCAATAGGATTCATATCTCGGCTTTGTGCAGGCCACTTCATAACAGTAACATCCTCCACAGAATGAAATGTCCTTACAAACTTCGCAGGGTGACACAGGCCGTTAACTTGCATAAATACAGCTGATTGATTAATTGCTGTTTAATAAGTTAGAAACATGTTTCTTCAATATCTCTATGCATAAAGTTGCATTAACTATACCGGTTATCCTGACAAAAGGTCCTGTACTAGTACAGAAATCATGCCAAACGCCATCACACTTCCGCTTCCAAATTTAACGCTGCTTTAATGCACTGAGGTGAATATCGTTCCTTAGGACTGCGTTGAACGATCCTTCTCCCGTCACAACCGAGCAGGTTAAACTTTGACTCATCACTGGAATTAATACAATCCCATTGTTTTTCAGTCCACATTACATGTTCAGGGGCAAATTTCAATCGGCTGATTTTATTCCTTTTAGAAATGTAAAGCTTTGTGGAAGCTACTCGACTGTTAAAATCTATTTTATTAAATCTTCGGGAAAGAGTTTGTTCTTTTGAGAAAGAACTTTGTAGAAGCTACTCTTCGGGAAATAGTTTGTCTTGATATTTTAATGCCAAGGTTAGCATTTGCTTTTTTAAAGGTAGCGGATGCTCTCGCAAATCGATCTTTTTGGACTCATCACCAATCCATGTCTTTCCTTGCAGTAGTTTTACAAGACCTGCTGAGTGGTTTCTTGGTTTCACATGTCCCGTTTTCTTCAAGTTTTCTTAAAATACTATGAATAGCACTTTTAGAATTCCCAAGTCTTTGAAATATCCGCAATCAAGAGTTTATCTTCATTACGTAACTTGACAATCAGTTTCCTAAGTTCCAGTTATGTCACAGATTTTTTTCGCCATGTTTACAATACAAGAGTCGGCAAAGAGCCGGTCTAATGTAGTAAAATACCCTATTTTATATTCTTACCCTTAAAAACTTTTAATAATACAAAATAATTATTAAATTTTACGAATTTATTTAATCATTCTGATGTTTTTGATCATCTGCGGTTTTTTTTTTCGAATGTTTTATAATTATTCTTATAACTTTATCAAAATAAGTTTGAGTTTTATATTTTGGAATCATATAATTTACTTTTACATACTTTTTTTTCCTTCAATAAAGCTTTTAAAAAAGTTATTTCACATTTAGACTTTTCTTAACATCGTTCTGATCTTTATGCTCGCAACTGTATATATACATATATATTCACCGTAA
This sequence comes from Sepioteuthis lessoniana, assembly GCA_963585895.1. Lineage (NCBI taxonomy): Eukaryota > Metazoa > Mollusca > Cephalopoda > Myopsida > Loliginidae > Sepioteuthis > Sepioteuthis lessoniana. The sequence goes on from OY757920.1 coordinate 96,796,924, forward strand.
TATTATCTTCTATTAATTTTGATTTTTGACACAGGTAAACTAATGATATATATATATATATATATATATATATATATATATAGAATTAACATCTCATGGCTCTATGTTTAACGTGAGTGATCAACAAGTAAGCTCGTACTCGATATGTTCTAGAAATTCTCCATAATAATCCAATTTTATACTAGGAAATATTATTACATTGTTCTATCTTTTTGTGCAAAGGGCATCGTAAAGATCTTACTGATTAAAATTGCTTTTAGCGTTAAACTTCAAAAATAATTTTATTCATAACTGTACCGATATATATATATATATATATATATATATAACTGCAATAGAATTTTCAAGAGTTTTTGTTTGTTCGATGTTATTTAATTCTATTATCCTCTAGTGAAATCCCTTCAAGTGAATGATAACGTGTTCTTTGCAATAATGTCAGAAACGTGCCACAGAAGTTTTATGGTTTGACGCGGGAAATAATCAATGTCGGTTTTGATCTCATCTTTTTCATTGAATTAGGTTTGTGCAATTCAGTGTCTCTGATAGATATGTTCACCCACTTGATTTTAAGAACTCCACATAATCTTAAAATTGGTATGAAAATAAGTTCATTCCTCTTACTTAGCACCAAAGATAAAACTGAAAAATGTAAGGAGAATCAAGATTTTACTTATTATTTATGAATGAAGTGAATTTTAGTGGTACATGAACTAAAATCGGTGAGCTGATTTCAGATTGTAACTGATATTTTTTGCATTCAATTTCCGCTTAGACCCTTAGGAAAGGGATGAATATATAATTTCTTCATCCACTTATCGGTCAAAAAGTAAGACTGATTGAACGGAAGCTTTTGGTGGATAACTAATCGAGGAAAATAACATTCTGTGGATTCATAACCAGCAAATGGTCGACGCATAGGTTCACGGGTTAATAATGTAAAAGAGAAGACCAACACAGATAATCAAAAACATCTACAACGATTCTACTCGAATACAAAATCCAGCTAGTGACTCTGAAATCTGTCAAGATGCTGCAACTTGTATAATTTCAAGTCGTGTTAGACTTTTTGTGATACCGGAGTTCAGCTATACAACTCAAGATACAGGTGACCGACATCCGAGCCAACACTTTGATCTTGTCTTTCATGAACTTTCCCTCAGTATCCCTAAACCAAAGCATCCTGTCTATGAGGCTTAGAAATAGTTGATTGTATCCTCAGTCTGCTCAACTCGTTATCGATAGCGGAGAGAAAAGATCTGTTTGATGCATTTCCCAAGGACATTATCGCACAATGAAACGGCCATCTTTATCCAGGATTTGAACGTGTGTCACCAAGTTCTATTTCTATAACAATGACCGTTAAGCAATGTGCCCCACCAACCCAGTTTCCATTTGCAGTATGAAAAATGGTCACTTGGATAGAAAAATGTTATCTTGAAGGAGACATTTATAAACGTTTATAAAAGAAAACTTTGAACTGTTTAAACGTCTTACCCAGAGGTCTGATTTCAACTCGTAATGAAAATACTTTAACTATAAAACTCAGTCAGTCATAATATGATTAGATCTGGATCAAAGAATTATTGAAATTGTCAGTTTCTCTGTATGCCAGTCTGTCTCAAACATCTATTATTTTGGATATACAGGAAAATGAAATTCATTGTCATTTGTCCTGTTGTTCGCTTCTGGTCTAACGAACCAGCCAAGTCGACATTTGGCAGATTCAAAAATCTGAAACCCACACACCCCAAAAAACACCATGAAAAAAATCATAAATTAGATAACATTAACACGTTTATTATAAGAATATTTTTGCTCATTCTCTCAACTATCTGCCATTAAGAAAGAAGCAGACTGAAACGTCTAGAAACATAAAATATGTCTATGTCAATATACGCACTACATAGCAATGATTACTACGTGAGTTTATATTTTTACATGTATCGTTCACGATCATACTTTCCATCTCTCTCTCTCACTTAGTTACAACACACACACACACACACACACACACATATATATATATATATATATAAGGATACACAGAGAAAAAGGATATGCAACCCTAGGTATTTCTGAAGATGTGGGTGGCTGTGTGTGTTAGAAATATTTAAATGAACTGAAAATTTAGAGTACAGTTACAATATATAACGTCAAAATTTCTTTTCCTCACTCTGTCGTTATCTATCTTTCTCTTCTTCTTTTTATTTGGTCAGTTCTCTCTCTATCTGCATATACTCTATACATATTACGTTTCAATGACACCAATACACATAGGAATGGCATTAATGTGTCTGTCCTCACTCCATTTTGAGTAAATAGCTGGAATCGATTAGGCAACTCTTTTAAGAGAAGGAAAGCCAGCTATAGACAGCTAAAAATACTGACCTTATGTTAAATCCTGCTAGTAGCTAAAACTTGGGTAAATAAACGCTAATATTTTCGTGCAAATATGCAGGGTATTTAGAAATGAATACAGCCATCTTTTCGACATTTTTTTTATTAAAGGTATTTTAGCTTTTCTTTTTTTACTCTGAAAAAGTATTTAATGATTAAACTAATTGGCGAAGCTAAATATCTTAAATGTTTTGGGGGTTTGCGTTTATATCTAAGGGAAATGAAATAATTGAACCAATAAAAAGGAGTGGATACTGGAATAAGACAAAAACATGAATCAGTCTTTTTTGACACGGTACTAATATTTTAGCATCCTTCTGGGTGCATCTATTATGTTTGTCTTTCTCTCCATTTGTTCCTATCTTCCACCTCTCTCAATATATATTCATATATATATATATATATATATATATATACGAGGTGCCTTTAAAAAGTTTCCTGACTTTTTTGTACAGGCATTTAACATTGTCGTAGTCTCTTGAAAATTCAATGTTCTATTGCTATACATCTTATGAGATGACTGACTAATTCTTATGATTTCAGGTTCAAATCAACAGCTACAGCAGCAATTGGAATACACCCTACTAAAGCCTGATTGTCACAGCTGGTGAATTTCAAAAATGCAATTTGGACGTGAGGACACATTAGAAGAACTATATGCAATAAAATTCTGTTTTAAACTTGGAAAAATGCCACTGAAAATTATGGAATGCTACAGACTGTTTTTGAACCATCTTCCATGAATTGAGCATCTGTTTTTGAGTGGCATAAGAGATTCAAGGAAGGCAGGGAGTTTGTGATGGATGATGAGAGGTGTGGGAGGAGTAAGGAAGTCAGAACACCAGAGTTGTTTGATCAAATAAAGAATTTCATGGATAAGGACTGTCATGTGTCTATGGAGACAATAAGTGCACAGTTTGATGTCAGTGTGGGAACTTTACACGCAATTATTCGCGAGAAACTGAAGATACGGAAGATTTCCGCGAAGTTTGTCCCTAGGGTGCTCAGAGAAGATCAGAAAGAAAGAAGTTGTCATGACAGTAGGGAGATGGTTGATTTCCACTAGGACAATATATCAGTCCACAACTCCATACTTGTCACAGAATATTTGACCAAGATGGGCATCAAGACAGTTCCTCAGCCTCCCTATAGTCCAGACCTTGGTCCCTGTGACTTTTGGTTATTCCCTAAGCTCAAGGAAAAACTTAGAGGCTGTTGTTATGAGACAATTGAGGAGAGGAAAAAGGCTATGATGAAGGTCATTGATACGCTCAAACAAGAGGACTTCCATGGGGCCATCCAGAAGTTGTTGGAACGGTACGACAAGTGCATTGCAGACGGAGGAGATTACTTCGAAGGGGACTATAGTTTCATGTATGTATTATCAATAAAAGTGCCCATACGAAAAATGTCTGGAAACGTATTTAATGAGCCTTGTATATATATGTATATGTGTGTGTGTGTGTGTGATCATTCTTAAGTCATGGTTATCGTACGGAGTTTTCTCTCTCACTCTCTGTCCCTATCGTCCTTCGCTTCTCGCAAGTCACCTAGACTGCGTCCAGTGTCCACACAGAACTGATACATGTCTTTGCTCGTTGGCCAACACTAGTGTGTCGATGTGTGGTATCCCATAAGAGAACGTCACTTATGAATTCGTTCTGTCTTCTCAAGGGTGCCCATAGAGATATAAGTGGCCTCCAGGAATTGTTCAAAACCACACGTAACATTCTTATGTTGTTCCCATCTAGCTTTTTCTCCGTGTGTTCTTATAACGTCCAATTGGTTCATATATTCAGTTGTATGGACATAACCACATCTTAGAAGATATGTTTTATTTTATCTGATAGATCAGATTTTCATATAATCGACAACCATTCAATGGGAGTCCTGCCTTATGTATGTTTGCATTGCTTTCTCTAGATGAGATATTAGGTCTTCTAATTTCAGAGGCTTGCCACCTAAAGTGAAAATGTCTAGTTTTATTTAAAAGATATGAACTCTGTTTTGTTTCCGTTTATGTAGCGACCAATTTATCCTGTTGTGGATGTTCCAGTCTATGCAGCAGGTATGAGACTTGGTCAGATATATTGGCGAAAAGCACTAAATCATTTGCGCAGCCTGTGTCTGTCATTGTTTCTGGGGGATATAATCTGCTTCTTGTCTTTTTCAATGTGAAACCATTTTCTTTCCTTTGATCTATTATTATTTGTCGTACGTAGTCTAGGCAGATTGTAAATAGATAGTATCTCCTTGCTAGACTCCAGCAATAATGTTAAAGAATTCAATGTGACCGTTGGATAAGCGACCCATTGCTATCGTGTTTAGTTAAGCATAGTTATGGTGGCAACAGGTTCTTTGGAAAGAGCATATGCGAGTATTATTTTTGTTATATAATTACAGAATGATTTTTTATATTAATTATTTTTCGTTAATTATATTTTATCATTCAGTTTGGTTGGGCTTTCAACTATTCGGCTTAGTTCAGGTGCACAGACATTGGGTACAGTTTACGCTCGAGCGCAGAGGATATGACAATTACAATTGTCATAATAAACCCCAGATAGGAAATGGACTGGAGTGTGAAAGACATCGTGCCTGGAAGCGATGGGTAGACAATTTGGGTATTTTGAAAAACACGTCAGTTGGGAACTTGACTGTAGGCGAGTCGAGTTGGTCGTTTACTGGGGGGCCAGTCCAGTTGAGTTTTACAGTTGGCCAATCGAGTTGGGTACCCGACTGGGGCCAGTCAAGTTGGGAGTTCACTTTGGCCAAGTCGAGAGTTGAATCTGAGTTAAGACCATGGTGTTGATAAGTCTGACCACGGTGTTCTGCAGATCTCTCCCGAAAGAGATCTTAAAGACTACGAGATGTGCCGTGTGTTTGAGTTTTGTTAGTATATAATGAATAAGAATTGTGTCTCTCTCTCCTCGTGTCGAAGAACCGAACTCAGAAGTCAAGAAGTTAATAAACGTTCGTACCTGAACAACGGAGTGGCCTGTGTATTTGAGTCTGCCTATTGTGTTTTTGCATATGTATAACGTTTGTGATTGATATGACTAAACAAAATTTTCTCCATCTTTCATCTGTATATAGAATCAAATGTCTTGGATAAATCTACAAAAACAGTGTTGCTTTGAGATTTGTTACATGAATTTGTTCGATGATACGTCAGATTGTCTGAATCTGTAATACTGTGGACTGATTTATCTGAAAGTCGTTTTGATTTATTCTAAAAATGTTCTCAACTTCAGATGATACGACTAAGAAACAAGGCATTATTAATTAGCCTTAGCAGCTATAACAGTGAGAGCAATGGCTCTATATTTCCTTGCAATTTTAAGGTCTCCTTTCTTCGTGAATGGAAGAATGCAACATTCGTTTATTTCTCAGTTGTTTTTATTCACAGCCTTGCACAATCGAAAAAGTATTTCGTTAAATTTTCTTGACTTTCATATTTCAGGAGTAATTTCGTTGAGGTCTGTAGTTTTTCTCCTTTTCAATTTTTGTCAGTACTCCGTCAAGTTCTTCCTTCGTAAAATTTCCTAGTTTGATATCTCGTTGGATGGGAAATATTTTTCGGTAGGATTATTTGTGATTTCCGAAGGATTCCTGAGATTATCAAAATGCTCTTTTCACTTTTGAAGTCTTTTTTCTTGGCTTTCAAATTTTAGTATGATCTCGATGTCCTTTTCCTTCCGTTAACTTCATTTACTTGGTGCCATGCTAATCGTGATTGTCTATCTTTTATCGAATTTTAGATTTTACTGCTTTGGTCTTGAATATATTATAGTTGTTCTCTTTAGTGTGTTAGTTTGCTCAGGGCTTTCTTAAATTTTTCACATTGCTGTTGTAGGGATTTTTTTATTAAGTAAAAATTATTTTTTCAAGTTATCTCGTTTTTCCCAAAATGTTATTAATTCTCAGGTAACTCTGCAATTATCTCTTGTTATGGTTCGTGTTCTTTCGAGGGCTACTTCTGTAAGGGCTTTAACAATATTCTCATATTTGTCATTAGAATTTTGTCTTTCAGATGTCTCCTGAATAGTATCAAATTTTTGTTTTTTTTACACTTATCGAATTCGAGTTAATTATATCCCTATTAGCAAGTGATGACAAGTTATATTGTGAAGCTTTTATCGGTTTGTTTCTAATATCTGCGTAAACTCTGATGAATCTTTGCTGAAACGATTCTTTGATCGGAACATACTCTTTCAAATGGTGAGTATAACCCTATTTATCCTCTTATTTATAAGTAAATAATCTAGCACTGCTTTAAAGTTTTTGTGTTAGTGTCTGTCCATAGTTTTTCCTCTTTTCTTAGAATTTAGAGTTTAGACATGTAAACCTGCACACGAGTGAAAACTCAGCTAAATATTCACCATTTCTTTGTGGTGAGTTGTGCATGCAGAATTTATTTGCCTATTCGAGCATTCATACCTCCACCGATGATCAAAACATTGCGTTTGGGAATGTGTTGAAAAAGGAAGATAGCTTGTTATAGAAGGTGGTTATGATTGTTTTATCACTTGCATCGGTTGGACTGAAGCAAGAGATGATTGTTGTGTAGGGCTTGACGTTAAATGTTACACACATTACTCTGAGTTGTGAATTGAATTACCATGACCAGAAAATCCACTGAACACTTACGCACGATATACAGGAACACTGGACAGCTGTTTCGACCTTATTAGCTCTCATCGGCAGTGTATACCGTAATCTCCACCACTGGAGATCGAACCAGAGACCACAGATTGCAGTGGTGGAGATTACGGTATACACTGCTGATGAGACCTAATAAGGTCGAAACAGCTGTCCAGTGTTCCTGTATATCGTGTGTAGGTGTTCGGCGGATTTTCTGGTCATAGTAATTCAATTCACAACATTAATTCCTCTACTTAGAAAATAAAAATATCTACATTACTCTGAGTTGTTTGCTATTCTATTTAGTGATATTAAGACACGAGAACACCTTCACTAGCAGCATTGATGGAGTTTTTATGGCAAATGTCGATTCAAATGACCATCCGTCATAGGGATCATGGTACTTTAGTTCTTGTTCACTGTAGTATAATCTATATTCCAATAAGCATGTCTATGTTCGGCACAGCTGCAAATGGTCGGGTGGCTGATTTATTGTATTCAATTTTCTAACTTGGAAAGTCGATATGTTTACAAGCTTTTACACTTTTGTAAAGCTTTCTAACCAATAATAATCAAAATTATTTATTTTGATATTTTCCTCTGAGAATTATGAATTCTTCATAACACTTTATATAAAAAATAGACTGATCTGCACAAATTAATATTCTCTCTCTCTCTCTGGTTGTTTTTCTCTGTGTGTGTGTGTGTGTGTCTCTCTCTCTCTCTCTCTCTCTATATATATATATATATATATATATTTCCAGTCTGCTGGGGCTGTAGAATACACCGACTACTTGTCCGCAGAGGGATAACACCTCCCTAACGAGTGTCCTGGATATGACACCAAACATCTCATGGTGAGGTTCAAGTAATGCAGAAGCTTTGGAGAAGGCGGGGTACCCCTTCATTCCCATCGATCCCCGGTCTACAATGACCCGGAGTGGTAGCACCCGATAGGGTCCTATCTATGGGTCAAATACATTAAACAGCGTACTTGTGCTAAACTGAATTGCTTGAAATAAAACTGTTTTGCCATTTAAACTGTGTACTTATGCTACATCGAATTGTTTGAAATGGAACTGTTTTTGTATGCTAAACTGAATTACTTGAAATAGAACTACTTTTGACATTACAACTGTATTTACGCTAAAATTAATAGCTCGAAATATATCTTTTTTGACATTTAACTGTGTTTAAACAAAAACTCTACGTATACTAAACTGAATTGTTAGAATTTGAACTGTTGACTAAAAGGAATAGCTTGAAATAAAAATGTTTATATATAAGATTTCCAACAAATAAATTTTAACATGAAAATATAATGAATAATTGTCAGAATATAAAAATATATTTATTTCAGAAGATCATATACACGTTTTACTTTTTAAATTTCCTCTTCTTTTCTAGAAAAAAATATTGACGTTGATCAGGTGGGAAGACACAGGTATTTATTCATCTAAACTTACATTAGCAAATAACCACAACCGTTTGGCATCAAAAGTTGGATTTTATACACTTGTTATTGTCTTTTAAGTTATTTGGCTAAGTTGTTTGTCCTCATCTTTGCCGCCATGTTTATCACAACATTTTGGTCGTTGTAAGCTCCGGCCTTCTTCAGGTGGTTGGAATGTCGAACTTAGCCTTTTATTTCGCTCACCTGAGTAGATTGTTCTAGTTCCACGTGCCATTTTTAATGGATGTCAGTTATCAGTTATCTCCTGTTAATTTCTCCTCTGAAAGTTCTCCACTGTCTGAACCGGGTATTGGTCTCACACTCTTTTTTGGGTATGTCACTGGATCTAACCAACACTTTTATCCTTCGTGTCATGTATTTTCATGTAGGCAACGAGTGCCTTTTTATTTGAAAGACATACGTATCTAAATGGCCTTTTCCTATTTTTTTCTGTCTCATTCTTAACTAAGATAATTAAATATCAAAAATCTCATTTCCATGAAAAAATAAAACAACCAACGTTTATATTTACTGAGAATGAAAAGGCTATTTCGAACCTTACTTAAAACTGAGGTGAGAGAGATTCCCTCGATCCCCACGTTATGTAGAAGGTAAAAATATATCGCAATAGGTGAACCTTGCTGATCTGGCGTTGCATTTGAATTTATTTCCCAGAGGAAACTCTGTGTCATTCTTCGCAACACGATATTGTTTCGGCACTGTTTTCTCCTGTCACTTACCGGATGCTCATGTCACCTCATCCATTAAAATGTTTTTCTCTGAGTGAAGATTTATCTATCAAGGTAACAAGCTTCAACCTCCTGCTTGTCAGGCATAACCACTGCAAGTTTTTTTTCTCTCTCGAACCACTGTGAGAATGATGCCATACACTGATTAAATCCGATAAATCTATGCATTTCGCCCACATCTTGATACACGCAAGTACGCCACATTTATAAAAATATGAAAAAAATTAGTATATCTCTTATACACAGACACCCCCATATATATATATATATATATATATATATATATATAGTAAGCACATACACACACGTTATTTGGGGCATAAATATGTTTTACGATATTTACACGAGAAAAAACGCTAATGATGGCATGAACGTTATCTCTCTCATTTGCAGAAAAGTTATGATTAAATCAGTTTTTTCACAAGGCCGAAAGTAAAGAGTACGATACAATGCGATATGATACAAAATATAATAGCGATAATCAAACTCAGCTGCAATTGCCAAAAATATTACTAAAGACTTCAGAAAATATCAAAACTTCACCAAAGAAATCACGCAGCCATAGGGCTTTTAATACGCTGATGGAATTTTCTAAAATGGTTGGGACACCTCCTCCCAAAAAAAGAAATTACGGCGTATGAAACTAAACAGCGGGAAATGGTAAGGTTCATAACTGAGATATGGGGAATACCGCTTCACTGCCTTAACTCACAGAATGGTAGTACTTGTTAAAGTCCCATCTATGGTTCAAATAGATCTGTCTGAAATTGTAAATATTTGATTGGACCTTGTGCAAAAAAAATCTATTACGAAACAACTACTCAAAAATATAAACATGAACATAGAATGAACGTTATTCTGTAACCTCTAGGCATAAAATAACGTCAGATGGGTTGTTGTGCCGTTAGAATTAATCAGTCATCAAGGAAATCCAGAAATTCATAGAGATTGTGTTCAGTGGCGCAATAGTAAATGTCCTCTCAACAACAATGGAATAATAAGCGGATTGCATTTCTCCATGATTTGTAAACGAATCCGCGCAATCTTCGGTAGACTCTCAGTGTGTGGATTAAGTATTTTTTAAGTTTTCCTCTAGGGTTATCAGTTGAGTTTGTGGATTCCACCTTTCAAGCAGTGGAGAAAATAAAATTGAAAGACAGTTAAAAACTGAAGCTTGAAAAAGAACTGGAAAAGACAAAAAAAAAATGAAACATGAAGGTGATACCAATCAAAGACGGAACCCTTGAATATCCAATGGAGATTTCAGAAAATCCAGTCAACGGTATTTTGCTAAGATCAACAAGAATCTGAGAAGATTTTGAGTGAAATGAAAACATTTACTATCACTCAAATTCGATTGAAAGTCACCAACTTGTATTAGAGTGAAAAACCGAAAAGAATGAGATGATAATAATAATAAGAAGAAGAGCAAAGAAAAACTAATCGTGCAGCCAACAATTATAACTAAAGGACAAACAGAAAAAAAACAGCAAGAAAAAAACCCAACTAGAAACAGAAAATGAGAAGGAAAATAACTGAATGAATACCTCAAGGTACAAACTAAGGTAATGGCAAACATGATGACATGGACAGGGCTCAGAAGGAAAATCTGAAATAGAAACTGAATCTTAATAATAGTAGTAAATTAATGTCATTCCAATCAATTATGTTAAATTAAAAATATAATCCTATTTACCAACCCCTCTGCTCGGGCAGGATATGACACAAGGTCAATTTTCAAGCGGAGTTTAACAGGTTTGAATTCAGAGTTTTCCTCTTCTCCTAGACTAGTTGCCTCACCAAGGCTGAAGAAACCAGTCTGTCCTACTATTTACCCATTGCTGGAGGTAGAATAATTGGATTCATACCTTTTCCAAGGGTATTAGTGCTATGTGAAATGCAGTCTCGTCCAGAAAAATGTAACTCGTGTCGCCGTGTCCATTTCCTACGACGATAACCATTACACCATTAAAAATATAATACGCTGAAGAAAAGCAAGTCTACGTTATGTGGTGAGATAGATAAAAGAGTTAATAACTTTATAAATGAATGCAGAAAATAAGCATAAGAAAATACAAGACTAGACATGATTGGGTGGAAAAGATGACCCATTTGGGATATGCAAGCAAGATTCTCTCCAAGAAAAGGAAATGCATAAAATACTCAAGAACTTTGAGATACAAACGGATCTGCCAATCTTGGACAAAAAGAAAAAGAGACCCAGTGTTTATTAACAAGAAAAGAGTAATATGTGGTCCAAGGAATTCTGCTGTTCCAGCCAACGAGTAATTGAAATTAAAAGGAAACAAAATGTAGACAAATACATGAATCTTGCTATAGATCTGTAAAAGCAGTAGAACAGGATGATAATACGAATTGTAGTTGGTGCAGTTAGAACGGTCCCCATAGTTTTGGAAAGGAAATTGGAGGAATTAGAGATCGGAGGAAGAGTGAAGACCATATAGACTACAGCACTGTTAATATCAGCTAGAATACTTAGTACGAGAGACCAAAAGGGACGTGTTGTTACTCAGTATTCAAAGAATATCACCACTTAACTCTAATGTGAATAAATCGAAGAAGAAAATATAGAAGCATGCATTGTCTTGCTGACATACAACATGTTAGTGATTATTTAAATCTTGCGGGGTTTTTTTTTCAAATGTTTGAAAAATAAGGAGACATGTTTGAACATGTTATCAATAAAGGTTTCTTTTCAGATGTTAAGCCGACCAACTGAAGTTTTTTTCTTTCTGTTTCGTGATGAGAATACTCAAATATATAATGTCTGAATAAGCTCATGACCACCGAGGACGGTCACCAGTTCTTTCTTGTTTTTCTTTGTACTGGATTCAGATTAAGTGAAGGATTAAGCTGATCAAAAACAAGTTGTAAATGTTTCAGAAAAACATCGGATGAGTAGACATTATTAACTGATCTGTCCATCAGTTCTTTTTTATGATAATTCAGTAACATAGTGTCTCGTGCTGCTAACAAAATGAACAATAATAGACATGATGACCAGTGTGATCTTTTTGGAATATATATATATATATATATATATATATATATATATATAGTACAATTTAATCGATACTCAAACTCGGTTAAGTCGTCATAATAAATTTATTTCGGCGGCGAATATTATTGCTATACTCTCCGTCTCGTCAGATGACTCTTTATATGCTTTCCTCCTGTCGCAAAGTAGCGAATATGGAGTTTCAGTTCTTATTCAGAAGATAAAATAAGGTAATTAACAATAAAATAAAAAATAAGAATCAGAAATTAAAAAATAAAAAAATGAAAATAAGGTGGAAATCCAATTACAAATTATTTCATTCATAGGCGTGAGCAGAGGGGGTTAACATGTTATATGCTCGAACGATTATGAAACAGGAGTGAAATTAATCTACTGGTCAGTCCCTTATAATTTGGCGTTCTTATATATATATATATATATATATATATATATGTGTGTGTGTATATATATATATATATATATATATTATTTAATCTGAAGAGTTATGTAGTTGACTCAGCCTAGATTCACGTCAATGAAATATTGGACTCAAAACATTTGCTAAATAGAATTAACTAAAAATTGATATTATAGAATATCACTATTTCTAAGGGAGAGAAATTAAGTACCTTTAGTTGATTAAATCAATATGACATGATTCCGCAAGATTATAACAAAGAATATTTGGAAGTTTTCTAAATATTCTTTTAGCCTTTTATTTCTCATAGTAACAACAAAAAGACAAAAGTGTTCTAACTGGTAAATTTCAGCAAGAGATTTTGACAGAAAAGTATGTTTTTTTTTTTTTAAATACGTATTAGTTTACTTATTTTCTCATTAGGTTCTTAGTGAAAAGAAATGAAGGCTTCTAATCTGATTTTCATAATCAACACTATTATATCGAGAATTTGGATGATTAAAAAATATAAGTCAGCGAACGTATAAAATCTATAAATTATTTTTCAGTAGGAAATTGCACAAGACATTGTTTTATTCTCTTAGTGAAAGCATTCCGAATGTATTGCTTGAATAAAAATTTCGTGCCTGTGTGTGTCTGTAAGAAGAATTTGAAATACTAATGTAACATATTGACCTTCGACCCAGCCGTCAATCAAAAAACAGGTGCATCCGGTCGAAGGTATCAAAATATAACCTTGACCATGGACGGGTTTATTTCGGTGCAATTGCGACACCCACGGTAAGCAGGTGGGTGTCAAGCAATTATATAACCCGGTGCCACAGACAGTTCGAGTTAGTTGGAGTCAGTTTGTTGGAGTTCGAGTTGCAGTTCGAGACAGTGAGAACCAGCTCCCAGCAGAGGGCTTGGGCTCTCAGGACCCCCAGTTGAGCAGCCCAGCAGAATAGAAAGAAGTGCTGCTATAGTAAGAGGAACTTGGGGTCAATATGTTCCAGTCTGTTCAGTCTCCAACTCACCTCTCGCACACAACCCTTTCGCATAAAGTGTGAGAGGTATATTTTTCTAAAGAAGTGTGTTCGTTCGTCATTATTGTTGTTTATGTTTCTGCATATATATGTATACGTATAGTTGTATCACGACTATACAACAATAAGACTTTATTTTAGATCTGTAAAAATTATGAACAATAAAGATAATATTCATTTTCTAAACATTTGGAGATTTGGGAAAAGTCTTTGTGTCCCTGCAAGGATATTAGATGAATGAGCAATCCAGAAAGAGGTAAGAGGCTTTAGACATGGACAGGTTAAAGATTCTTTATCTATGACTAAATACTTTCGGAGTAAACATTTTAAAAATTATTATGATAAACGTATTGATAATTTATTGAAATATGTTATAATGATGCGATTTCTGCATGAATAATCAATTCGTTTTTATCGCCTTGTTAACGAGATTTTACCAATAACAACAAATAAGTTTTGTATATCATGGTTTGTTATCAGAGGAAGTAATGTATGCTTTATTTATCTTTCCAAATACAATTCACTTGTGTACCTTTGAATAGACTATATAATAAGTTCAGACAATGAATACCTCAGTTCACTTGTAGAGAATATATCAAGGAGTTAAATGTCTGATATTTTATTTACTAGTAAAAAGTATTTGTGTCTCTTGGGGTTGCCTTGTACATTTCAAATTTAGTATATGCACATAGTTAGCCTTTGATAATTCAGGCAAAAATAATTAATCTTTGTCTCCTCTAATTCCACAAGTTGAAAAGCAAAGCCTTTGATATATAGGTGGCGCTGTCTAGCTTCTAATCAATAAAACATCTGATTCTTAAATACACGCAAAACAGAATCAACTACAATTTGATATTTTGAAATTCACTATTAGCAAAGAGGTACACAGTAGATAATATTATTTTGGCTTAATCAATATGACGTGTCTCTCCAATACTGTACTCACACGAAAATGTTGACAGAAAACCTGGGAGTGTTCTACAACACGAGAGTAATGATGAACCACCCCAGAGATATTAAAAATTCTTTTCTAAAAAGGAAATACTCGTGCCTTGGAGATGACACTAGAATATATCTGATAGTAAGGCTCCATTTCTGGATCCATGTTAAATAACACTTCGTTGCCATTTGTCTCAGGTCAACTCTCAGAGAGGTAGTACCTGCTAGAGTCCAATCTATGGGCCAAATAGATGTGTTTTAAAAGGGTTAATATTTGAGGGGAATACACGATACCATATATAAGTAAATTATTTTTATTAAGAAGAGTTACTTGAATCTACATAATTTTTAATAAGGATTATTATAAGTTATTTGAAACCATATATTTGTGTATAAAAATGATAATAATTAAATAGAAATAATTACTCGAAATAATCTAGATTGTGCAAATTAGCGGGACTTAAACTTGATATCATATAAATGTGTGCAAAAAACTTTTAAGTAACAATTAAGCAAAAAAATGTAAATATAAGCGTGTAATGAACGGGATTCTCTAAACTCTCGGCATAATATATCATTAACACGTTGAAATGCCGGTAAAATCAATCATAAAGTTTTGCGATACTGTTTATAATAAAAAGTGAAGCTTAGATTACGTCGCTTCATTACATTTAACCCTACAGCAAGCACTTCTTTGACACAACATTTTTTACTGTATAATGAGGAAATAATCAATAATTTTCATTTTTTTCATTAATTACCGTACCAAATATAAAATAAATAGAAGCATTAAATTTCATTTAAAACTAATAAGGTCATTATGTTACATTCATAACTATTCATTTTTTAAAATTTGTAGCGAATAAAGATCCACTAAAAAAACGAAAGGTTTATATTTATGCATTATATATATATATATATATATATATATAAAGTCTGTTCATTATCAGTGATAAAGCATGTGTAAATCTAAGTTAAAAAAAGAAGACATGGAATGAACGGTGCTTTGTGACTGTCAGTTTGTCGCCAATGAGATCATCATCATATAGTTTTGAAAAAAAATGCCCATTTAGCCATCAGAAAATAAATGACTCCAAACACAAATACAAATAAATAAATAAATATCAATAATAATAATAATAATAATATTTTAAAATCTGATATAGAAATATCTGCATTTTACCCTTTTTTTAATATTCTATAGTTTCTGTTTTGTCAAAAGGTCATTTTGCTTTTTAATGATTTTAACAATATTTTCCTTGTTGTTTATTCAAAAGGGTTTCAGAAGAAACCGGAAGTAGCAATTATTTCTCTTTAATGAAACGTAGTTTCTTTAGGCGATTATTGAAACTGAAAAGGAAAAAAGAAGTATGTTTCAGCTACTTCGTTTAACTACAAGCCAAATACGTTGTGCCTTGTTTTTTTTTTTCTCATTTAGCAGCAAACAAAACAGTTGTCAGTATTAAATAGAGGCTGACTGCACTCACATAGTGAATAACATTCTGTTAACAGTGTCAGTCATATCTATTTCTTCATCGATTCAAAAGTATGGGTAACAAGCTGCTTTCTGGGATATTCTATTTTGGTTGTAATAAAAGGGTAACAAAGCCGATATTGAATAAGTATGTGTAGGGTACGCTTTGAGGTGGTCGTAGGTGCATATTTCAAAGCAGTACCAAACTGTTCAGAATCGGGTAAAATATAAATTTCGAAAGCTAATTTTAAAGTAGATAAGACATTTCGCAAAGCACCCAGAAAAGCTAACCTTCAATTCACGTCTCTGTATTTTCTTTTTTATCAGAATTATATTTGTTTTTAATCATACATACACACACACGCACACACATATGGAGACATGAATATATATTATATATATATATATATATATATATATTACTTTTCCAGTATTTTTGTTTGATATTTCTTAGAGTGTGTTCCATTAAAAAGAGTTGCTATATAAATAATTATAATGACACTAATTATTATTGGTGCACTTGTTATAGTCACTAAAGGATTGGTACAGGGACTTGAAGACTTGAAAATTAGAGGATGAGAGGAGACCATGCAAACTACGGAAATGTTGAGATCGTTTATAGTAGTGAGAAGAGTCCAGCAGACTTGAGGAAACATGCTATCACTCAAAATCCATTGAAAACCCATCAGTTAGCGTTGGTGTGAAAATCTCGGAAAAGTGAATAATAATACTAATGCTCCTACTACAACAAATAATAATAATACTAATTATAAAAATAACAAAAAAAGAAGACGATCTAGTGATACCAAAAAAATGAAAACCTACCAAAGAGTAAATTTGCTGTCCTTACGAACCATACACTGAAAATCAGTGAAAACGAAATGAAAAACAAATACAAAGACTTTGCCAGAGAACTAACAAAGCTATGGAACATGAGAAGGATGGTGTGCTCTGAACGATCCCCAAAGGATAGATAATGGAGCGGGAAGAATTGGAAATTAGAGGAGGTGTAGAGAACGTTCAAACTTGCACAACTGAGATTGGCCAGAATAATAATAAAAAGAGTCCAGGAGACTCCAAGGAAATACGATCAGCAAAATGTTGTGTAAAAAACTCGCAAGGAGGAATAATAATAATAATGATAATAATTATTATTATTATTATTGAGATAATTAGTCCTTAAGTTCAGTGTTACTATCAGACGTTTGGTTTGGTTTCTTTGCTTAATGGCATATCAACCTTTTTAGGTTATTTAATGCCAAAGCTATTCTCCTAGAAGAACAATAGTGGTACTATTTAACCCATAGCTGGGAGTATAAGGAGATTCATACCTTTCCCAAGGGTATTTGCCTTAAAGTGAACGTAATAGCGCGACTGGAGTACGAACTCGCTTACTACGATTCAGCAGTCCATCGCTTTCACCATTACACCACGAGGATACCCCCCACTATCAGAAGAGATTCAGTTTCTCTTTTAAGGCTCCCCGTTTTCAGCAATATCCAAGTTTTCTCCTGTGATATTTTTATTATTATTTTACTCATTTGAGAGTTTTTCACGCCAGCGTTAGCTGATGGTTTTCCACAGGAGTCTGAGTGACAGTAAGTCTCCTCCAATCTCTAGGATTCTTCTTAGTATTCTGGTCGTTTTGGTCAATGCTGTTGTTTGGATGGTCTTCACTTGTCCTCTTATTTACACGTCCTCCAGTCCCTGTACTAATCATTTAGTAACTGTACTGATACGATGCCTAAGGCCTAACACTCGAGAAATGATATAGACAGTCTTTGTGTCAAGAAAACAATAATCTATAATTATCAGAGTATTTATGTATGATAACAACAAAAATAGCATAATGTAGCAGGATTTTTAAAAGTGCCGTAGAGTTTTTAAAAACCTCTTAAAAACTAATTCCAATCAAATTTGCCTGTTGCTGATGGAAATTATAATAAAAGTGATCCTCAGGAAATTGAGCAAGAAATTAATATTTGACCATACGAACAAATGGTGTATACACAACCTAGAAGCTGTCCTGGAGAATTTCCTGGGTTTTAGAGATACAAACGGATCACCTAATATCCGCCAGACTTCCAGACCTAATAATAATAATCAAGAAAAAAAAAACTGTCCCGGCTGACCACCGAGTAAAGTTGAATGAAAGTGAAAAAAAGGATGGATCCCTGGACCTTGGTAGGGAATTGAAAAACTGTGGAAGATTAGTGACGATTGTACCAATTGTAATTAGTGCTCTTGGTACAGCCACCAAAGGATTGATATAAAGACTAGAGGACCTGTAAATAAGAGGACGAGTGGAGATCATCCAAATTACTATACTATTGAGACCGGCAAGAATACTGAGAAGAGTCCTGGAGACTTCAGAATACTTGCTGTCACTCAAACTCCAGTGAAAAACTCTCAAGGAGTAACACTAATGATAATACGGTATTTGCGATGGTGCTCTCCAAGCTTATAATTATTCATCAAGGGAGGTAATTTTAAATGCTCATTACAAGCTTAACCACTTTTTTGATAGTGATCTAGTGCAGCATAAATTCTATAACTATAATCTCTCTCAACATTGAAATTGATGAGTGACAAAATGATCCAATAAGCAATTTATTATAAAATTATCAGTGATTGCCAAAATGATGACAATGACTAAATATGCTCGACAATATATATATATATATATATATATATATATATATATATATATATTTACTAATCTAATATCTACCAGCATTCACGGTACCAGAAAAAAAACCCGCCAGGAACAAGATATAAGAATATCTCGAATCACCGCCCGGGGGAAAAATGAAAAATATTATAGGTCAAAAAGAAAGAAAAGGCCAACCTCGTCAGACCGCTTGAAAAAATCAAGGGATATGCAGTTAGTTGGTCAAAAGAAAACTAAAACCTTCCGCGAATCCTGCAATACTACAATTACAAAAGTGCTCAACACGAGTGGAGCCAATTATAAAATTAACTTAAATCGCGAGTCAGAAATCTTCTACTAAAGTTTCACCTTAACGGATCATCAGGAAGTCTAACCCCGAGTTTAGTAGAAGATTTCTGACTGGCGATTTACATTTTTTAAAAGTACAACCACTAATGCAAAAGTGAGCGATCGGTATTCTTATGACAATCAACATTATCACTAGGATCTTAGGAATAATAATCAATCAACATTATCACTAAGATCTTAGGAATAATAATGTTGACTATCATTACAATGATAGTGATATGGTGCCAAACATGAACCATGGTTCGATATTATATTTATTTAATACATTCTGAACCAAGAGTCGTGTCCAACAAATTTCATCTTCTGATTTCATTTGTTATCTAGTTAGCTGCATTATACTTGGAAAGAATCAAGCGCTTTTTAATGAATAGGAGAAATAAAGACGAAAGAAAATCGAAATTATTCTACCCTATCGATCTTACCCGAACAGAAGGTTCATGTTGAAATGTGTTCTACACTGTGCAACGATGGTCAAAAATTTTGTTTCTTTGATCATTTGGAAAAGAGTGAGTTGTATTCAATTTTTTTGTCTTACATTTGTGGTTTTATTTCGCCTTATTAAGAGTTTAGGAGATATTAATACGATTCATTCAGTAAGTTCGTAAATGGGTGCAATATTCTATGTAAGAGAGGGAACTTACCATTCTTCGTGGGATACAGTCTACACATTCAAAGACTCGCAGACAGGGCTTAAAACCTTCGGTAAATATAATTACAATGTTTGTGGTGAATTCTTCTGATTTGGATTGTCCATCAAAAAAGAAATAAAATTTTGTTTACGCGTGTGGAATTCCTTAGAAGAATTATTGGACAATGTTGAGTAATACCAACAGTTTCTTGTTTTATCAAATGTAATCTCGCCTTTTCATGAAAGTGAGAGTTGATGATACTTGAAAGATACAATTCTGAGACTCAAGTGGACACAAGGTCTTTTCTCTATGATCGAAATTACTTTACTTTGCAATGCTGAACCTTCTTTCCTGAAACAATAACAACACTAGAAATGTCAAGCAGTCTGTCACAAGAACAATAACAATAGATAACGAGATTAATACATCGAATAAGCGATTTTAAGCAAAAATAAAAGGTAGTCATTTAGTATATGTACACACACACACACATATATATATATATATAAAGCTTCAAACACTCATCTCTCGATACCATCATCAAATCATGGGAATAACATATATAAGCACAGTTATCTCTCTCTTTCTCTCTCCTCGCACCATCCGTCTCTATATATCAACGTTCATGACAGGTCTGCTAGACGGCATCCAGTGTCCACATTGAGTTGATTAATACAAGTCTTTGCTGGTCGGCTAACATTGGCGTGTCCATGTGCTGGTGCCAATCGGGGAAATTCACTAATGAGTTATTTTCTGACTTCTCCAAGAGTGTCCAATATGTCTCGTTCATCTAACTTCGATGGTTTTCAAGAGAAGAGGAAAGTGGTTGTACAACTGCTTTGTAGAGAGAAGCTACTTCCACAATTTGCTTAAAAGAGTGTATAGCATTCTTGTGGAGCTCCCATCTAGCTTTTATTCTCCAAGCGCTTCGTTAAATCCAAATGGCACAGCCATACAATAATACTGACACGGCAACAGCTCGGAAGAATTACCTTGCTTGCTTTGCTTTCTTTGTTTAATAGAATATCAACCTTCGTGCCTTATTTAATGCCAAAGCCCGCCTTAACGAAGAATAGTAATGATACTGTTTAACTAAGGAGTGGCGAAAGGATAAGGGGTTTTAACCCTTACTATTAATCTAAAAGTGACTGGAGTCTTTAACTCACTCACTTCGAGGCTACAGTCCAGAATTTGATTTCGCAATGGTGATACCCCCAGAAGAATTACTGTTTTATTTTAACATTAGATTTCATACAGTCAATAACTTAAATGGCAGTCCATGGGTTTCCTCTGCATTTGTTGCCATTGCTTTCAGTAGATGAGATATTGCTCTCGAGGTATATTAAATTGTCTACTAATCTCAGATACATATCATTTACCGCTGAAATTGCATCACCTTGTTTAAAACTCATGGACTGTGTTTTAACGGGGTTCATATAGAAGTCAATGACTCTTTCTGTCTGTTCCAGATTTTTTTTTTCTAAGGATTCTTTTGACTTCAGGTTTCATCTTTTTGAGTAGGCTGAAAGAAAGTTTTCCTATTCGTCAGTTCGAGTATGTTTATGATATCTCAAGAAGAGTAACAAACTTTTTTTTTTTTACATGGGCCGTATATTGATTGCTTTTATCATAACTGGCATGCGAGGATCGGTTATATCGTAAATATTTAACCGGTTCTTTCTTATTTCAGCGTCGATTCAACCTGAGCTTTTACCGAGACTTGTAATTGGCAGATACTTCTTGAAGCAGCCCATTGGCATAAATGAGTAGAGTGTTCGGGAGACCGGGTTTCATCACTGACTCAAAAATGGTACTTGAGGTCGCCTTGCTTAACACTCAGCATTATAAGGTACAGATCAAGGGTAAAGTAGACCAATCCGGGGAAATGGAGTAGCGGCCTCCCCTACACCTCGGTGTGGTAGTTATTGAAAAGGGAGTCTTCGGGTCACCCTCGACTAAGGTCGCCAACTTTATTTACTCTTCAGAAGACTAGTGTTTTCTGGCTGTTCAAAGCGCTTTTTCTTGTATATATATATATATATATATATATATATATATACATATACATACACCCACACATATATATATGTGTGTGTGTGTGTGTGTATGTATATGTCCTTGTGTGTGTGTAAATATATGTGTGTGTACGTATATATATGTGTGCACATATAGCACATATATGTGAGAGAGTGTGTGAGTGTATTTTACCCTTATGTTTACCTTTGAATGTAATAAACTTTATGCCAATTTTGATTTGGTAAATATAATAAAAATAATAATTTTAAATTCTGCAAATACTAATTCAAATGTTGCACTTTGCTGATCAACAAATTCAGAAGACTTTCATCTCAACGGTATCAAATACAAAAAATCAATATATCAGTTGCATTAAATGACAGCAAAAACAGAGAATAATGATTCTCTTATAATAGTGACTATAATATATTATATCAAATAATATTAATAATAAAAATAACAATAGAATAAAGCAATGAAGTCTGGAAATTACTCCTGAGATGATACTGTTAAGATGAGAAAACTCGAACCGTGATGCTATAAATTGCAGCACGAAATAATGACATAAGTTCTATCCATATCCAATCCAAAAAATAATTAATAAGCAAAAGAGCAGAAAGTGAAAGTTCAATGATAACAGAGAAAAAATCTTTTCTCCCATAACAAGTGAATGTATAAAAAGGATCCTAAATGGTGGCTTGGTTTGGTTTTATGGCATATCAACCATTGTCGCTTATTTAATGCCAAATCCTTTTTTTAACATATATTTCAAATATATGGTTTGCAAACATATTTTGTAGATACACACAGTTAAATGATCGCACAGTTCTATTTCAAACAGTTCAGTTTAGCATTAGTCAACAAAGTTAAATCGTTCCAAGTATCGCTATGTATCACTATCTATTCAATTGAACATCAATCATTTGTTTACACACAGTTAATTGATCAAACAGTTCTATTTCAAACAATTAATAAGTCACTTTTTTCGGTTTAAATGTAAAAACAGTTTATTTGGCCCATTGATAAGAATCTATCAGATGCTACCACTCTAGCTCAGGGTGGACCTGGGAGCCATGGCAATAAAAGGGTACTCTGCTTTCCCCAAAGGTTCTGTTATACTGCAGTCTTATCATCAGATTGTTTAATATCATATCCAGGACACTGGTCGGGGGATCTTAACTCTCTGCAGAGATGCAGTCGGCGTATTCTATAGCCCCAGCTGACTGGGCTGTCACGAAAGGAATACGAGGTGCATACGGTAAGTTTCCAGACTTTTTTGGTTCAGGCATTTAGAATTGTCGTAGACTCTTGAAAATTCAGTATGTTATTGCTATATATCTCATGAGATGACTGACCAATTCTTATGATTTCAGGTTTAAATGAACAGCTAGAGAAGGAATTAGAATAGACCCTACTAAAGCCTTATTGTCACAGTTGGTGAATTTTAAAAATGCAATCTGACACTTTAGAAGAACGATGTGCAATAAAATTATGTTTTAAACTTGGAAAATATGCTACAAAAACGTATGAAATGTTTCAGACTGCTTTTCGACCATCTTGCATGAATCAAGCATCAGTTTTTGAGTGGAATAAGAGATTCAAGGAAGGCACGGAGTCTGTGAGGGATGATAAGAGGTGTGGGAGGAGTAAAGAAGTCAATACACCAGAGTTGATTGGCCAAAGGGTTAGGGTTACTATGTTGAGGTTTTAAGGGAGTTCAGGAGTTCCGTCGAAAGAGGCCAGCACTCTTCAAATCGGGTCAGTGGCATTTCCACCAGGACAATTCACCTGTCGTCAGTTCCATCCTTGTCACTGTCTATTTGAAAAAGATGGGTATCAAGACAGTTCCTCAGTCTCCCTATAGTCCAGACCTTGGTCCCTGTGACTTTTGTTTATTCCCTAACTCAGAGCCTGTCGTCATGAGACAATTGAGGAGATTGAAGAGGCTGTGACGAAGGTCATTGACACGTTTACACAAAAGGGCTTCAATGGGGCCTTCTAGAAGTTTTTGGAACAGTACAACAAGTGCATTGCAGCTGGTGGAGATTACTTCGAAGGGGACTATAGTTTTATGTGTGTACTCTCAATAAAAGTGCCTATAGGAAAAAAAACTCTGGAGACTTATCGTATGCCCGTCGTAAATAAATAAAAATGACTGGGTGGGAGAAAAGGATTCCCTAAGAATTGTACGAGTGTCTAAAATTTTGCCATGCAAACAAATTGAATATGCTCAAACTAGAATCTTGACTGGAAAAGGAGACGCATAGAATCTTCCGGAACGTAGAGATACCAACGAATCACAAAACCTCAGCCAGAAAACCAGACCCAGTGTTAATTAACCAGAGGAACTGAAGTTGTCATTTGATGTGCGTTGCCTTTCCGGTTGACTAGAGACTGAAAATAAATGAAAACGAAACCTTAGACAAATTTAATCTTGCCATAGAACTGAAAAGGCTGCAGAACATTAGGGTGATGATAATTTTTAATTAGTGTGCTTGAAATGGTCTCCAAGGGACATGAGACTGAAAGAATTGGAAATCAGAAAAAGAATCGAGACCATGCGCACCACAGCACAAATAAAATCAGCTAGAATAGTTAGAGGAGTCTTGGAGACCTGTGGCGACTTCCTGTCACTCAGACTAATGTGAAGAACATCTAGATAGAACTAGTGTTAAAAACTTTCAAGAAGAAAATAATAAACATATGATACACCCTGTCTAAGTGAGAATGTTGAGCCAGTGGAAAGTTTGCTTTCAACTGAAATTTGATCATATTAAATAATTCTCTATGCACAAACCAGAATCTGTTTCAGATAATAAATCTCTAAAATTATCTTTTACATTTAAATTACTAATAGAAAAAAATAAAATAAAAGCAGTTTTTTCTCCCCGCTGCCTATGAAAGCATATATATATAAATATATATATATATATATATATATACGAGGTGCATACGATAGGTTTCCAGACATTTTTCGTATGGGTACTTTTATTGATAGTAAACCCATGACACTCTAGTCCCCTTCGAAGTAATCACCTGCGGCTGCAATGCACTTGTTGTACTGTTCCAACAACATATGGAAGGCTCCATGGAAATCCTTATGTGTAAGCGTGTCAATGACCTTCGTCACAGCCTCTTTCATCTTCTCAATTGTCTCATAAGGGAATAAGCAAAAGTCACAGGGACCAAGGTCTGGACTGTAGTGAGGCTGAGAAACTGTCTTGATACGCATCTTGGTCAAATAGTCCATGACAACGATGGAGTTGTGGACTGGTGAATTGTCCTGGTGGAAATGCCACTGGCCCGATTTGAAGAGTGCTAGCCTCTTCCGACCGAATCTCTTCCTGAACTTAAAACCTCAACATTGTAACCCTAACTCTAACCCTTTGGCCAATCAACTCTGGTGTATTGACTTCCTTACTCCTCCCACACCTCTCGTCACCCCTCACAGACTCCCTACCTTCCTTGAATCTCGTATGCCACTCAAAAACTGTTGCTCGATTCATGCAACATGGTCAAAAAGCAGTCTGAAACATTCCATACGTTTCTGTGGCGTTTTTTTCCAAGTTTAAAACAGAATTTTATTGGATATCGTTCTTTTAAAGTGTCAGATTGCATTTTTAAGATTAACCAGCTGTGACAATCAGGCTTTAATATGTTTTATTCCAATTGCTGCTGTAGCTGTTCATTTAAACCTGAAATCATAAGAATTGGTCAGTCATCTCATAAGATGTATAGCAATAACATACTGAATTTTCAAGATTCTACGAAAATTCTAATTGCCCATACGAAAAAAGTCTGGAAACTTATCGTATGCCCCTCGTATGAGTAAAATGTTAAGTCATTCATATATTGGTAACGTAGGACTGCATGGGTCAGTCTCAGAGGATTCAAAATTACAAAAATAAGAGTTATTCTAACTTGCAAAAATTATTTTCCCGTATGGAGTTCAGAAAATAGAAACGTGAACAAAAGAAAAGCAGCAAGTAAACAGCGCACAATTTCTTTTAAAAAATCTAGATGATACAAAATAAATCATGTGATATTTAAATTTTCCGTTCTTTTCCATTCTATAGATTCACGTATGAATGAAAAAAAGCGTGAACCGCATATTGTAAATTTGACTCATCTACACGTTCATTCGTTTAGAAAACTTATAGATGATTGATTGGTTTGTATTTTTATTGATTTATCAGGACTTAATGTTATTTGATACTGACGTTTCATTACTTTACAAACTAAAAAATTGCAGTTTTACACTTTCAGTTATTCTGATCAAATACTAATAATTAGAAAAAAAAACTTTTCTGTGCCAATGATGGGAGACTAAAAGGTACTAGCACTCCAGGACAAAGTGAAATTGGAATTAATTGCAAATAACGAGTACTGTATATTCCCGAGAGTTTGAGAACTCAAAAATAGATGCAGTAATTGACTTACCCAATAAAACCCTTTTTTATTTGAAGGGTTGGTTACTTTCACGCTGATTTTTAATTCAGTGTATTCTAAGTAATACCGACATGACATTCTACTTCGGTCGGTTGGTTGGTTGGTTGGTTTTATGTCATATCAACCTTTGTAAGTTATTTAACTCCATTTTATGCAAATAGTTGGCTCAATTTAAAAAAAATTCAGTTTAGCATGAGTACACAGTTTATATGTCAAAAGCATTTCAATTTCAAGTTATTCAGTTTATTCAAACAGTTCTAATTCAGCTAATTTAGTTTAGTATAAGTACAGATTTTGTTAACACATAGTTCAATGTCAAAAACAGTTCTGTATTAAATAATTCAGTTTAGTGTAAGTACAGTTCCATTTCAAACAATTCACTTTAGCATAAGCACGCAGTTTAAATGTTAGTACACAGTTTAATTGTCAAACACAATTCTATTTCAAGCAATTCAATTTAGTCAAACAGTTGTAATTCAAACAATTCAGGTTAGCATAAGGATGCGGTTAGTTGTATCTAACCCATAGATAGAGCCCTATCAGGTGCTACCAATCTGGACCAGAGTGGATCTGGGAGCAATGGCAATGAAGGGGTGTTCTGCATTCTCCAAAGCCGCAGCATTACTGGAACCTCACCATCAGATTGTTTAGTGTCATATCCAGGACCCTTATTGGGTGTGGTCTTACCCCTCTGCAGAGTTGTAGTCGGTGTATTTTACAGCCCTAGCCAACTGGACAAGTTCTACTTCGATGCAGGCTCTCTAATTATTGATGAAGACAATACTGGACTGATATTTCGAATCACAGGGGTAGCAAAAAATATTTGATAGATAGGTTGATGCTTAATTTCGAATAAGATTCGGATTTACAACATGTGATCTTTTTTCTTTTAACTGAATACCAAACAAAACTGCTTAGTTCTATAACTCTGTGTCAATGTGAAGCTGGAATTAATTGCCAGTTATACTTCACATTCCCAAGAGCTCCATAAGTAGATAATCCTGTCAGCTGGGGCTGCAGAATACACCGACTGCATTTCTGCTGAAGGGTTAGACCCAGCCAACGAGTGTCGTTAATATGACCCTAAACGATCTGATGGTGAGGCTCCAGTAATGCTGATAGGTTCCTATCTATGGGTTAAATAGACCTGAACACAGTACTTATGCTAAATTGAATTGTTTGAAATAGACCTGAAATTGACATTTAAACTGCGTATTTATGCTAAACTGAATTGTTTGACATAGAACAGTTTATATGTATAACAGATTTGGCATTAAATAACCTACAATAGTTGATATGCCATAAAACCAAACTAAACCAAATCCATAAAAAGACCCTCACCACTTGAAGATGTTTGGTATCATATCCAGTCATAGGTGCGATACTAATGGTTTCATTAACAAATCCTTACTGCAAAAATGATTGTTGGTGATACCGGTTTCTATTTATTTTAAACAACGGTTGATTCTGTCACTAATTTTACTAACAATGCATTCTGTACTACTCTCCCGCCGGCTATAAATTACGATCCAGTCTTGAACAATCTATGTACGACCAGCATCCAATTGGCGAAACCAGGCTTCGTTAAGAATGCCTGTTATTTAGCTTCCATCTGCAGAGTAAACGAACACCATTCTTTCAGATCTGACCCAAAGTCTATAACTCAATGTAAAGTAGGAACACCTCACCCAATCTCTGCCTAACACCACGCCTATAAGTTCGCATTTACTCTAATTGTTTTCGCTGCGATCCATACCATTCAGCTAAAGTTTGCTATTGTCTTCAGTCGAAGATTTCGGTTTGTCTGCTTAGTCGGGCGGAATTCCCACGACAAGAGTCTTCGGCATCCACAATTGTGGCTGGGTTGGGGGAAACCCTCTTCTTGTTAGTTCTGGGCCCTAATAAATCCGTGCAGTCGAGCGAAAACTTACATCATAGATACATTGTCAAGCAAGTAATGAAAGAACGAGCTGTTAGTCACCGGCAGCTAAATGACTACGACTATTGCTGGTATAGTTAAAACGATGTTCTAATTAATACACTATAAGAAATCAAACGGTGTACATGGTGCAGTTGAAAAGACAGAATACAATACCTTCCCTTAAGGAAAGTCCGAAAATAGTTGTGGTTGACAAGTTTAATAAGGTAGCACGGGATATCACCAGGTCACTTCAACGTCGTTCATGCTAGATTAAGCACAAAGTCATTTTCTTAATAATCTCAAGCAAAAGTAAAAGTTTTCTCTGTCCCCTTCGTCTAATCGTTGATAAAATAATGCATATAGCTTAATCAGTGTATCTGTACCGGGAAAATTTCACTGCGCTATTTCAGTAATTATGAAATTAGGATGAACTTTAGAAATATCTCTAAAATAACGTTAGTTTATATTTTCTTTCTTTATGATCTAAACTTCCTAAATGCCGAATTCGGTTTTAGTGAAACAGTTGGTTTTTCATAATAACAAAGGTACATTTCACATAGCACTAATACCCTTGGGAAAGGTATGAATCCAATTATTCTCTCCCAGCTATGGGTAAATAGTAGGGTAGACTTGGTTCTTCAGCCTTGGCGAGGCAACTAGTCTAGGAGAAGGAAAACTCTGAATTCAGACCTATTAAACTCCGCTTAAAAATTGACCTTGTGTCATTTCCTGCCTGAGCGGAGGGGTTGTGTGAATATGATTACAAAGGTCCATGATGATGCTGATGATTCTAGTTGTCTAAATTTCTGAGACGAAGCTTGGTGATTTTTATCATTAGGCGTTGGTTCCCTAAGCTTCTAAGGAGACAATCATCTGGAGGTTGCAGGTTCAATCCTGACTGCAGGCGAGTAAAATACAGGAATACTTATACCCTGTTATGGCTAACGGAATCAGAACAGGCGATCCCCGTAGATTCAATAAAGGATGTAGTTTGAAGTTCCGTGAAGGTTCCCGAGTTCGACAAACACCTGAAGAAGGCCGGAGGACATATTCAGAATTTACTCGACAAAATTATCATTAAGGTGGAAATTAGAAGGAAATTTTTCTTCACTAAATGAGTACATTTTAATGCATTGCTTTAACAAGAGGTTTGCTGAAAAGGGATATACTCGTTGGTTAACATTTACACACACTCAAACCAATGACGGGGCGCTATTAGTCTAAGGCTTATCGTTGTTGGAAATAGAATCAGTGATCCAACTTTCAATCCTGGGCAAGGCCATTTGCGTTGAGAAGGGGTAGATTGAATATATACACATAATATATTCAGTTGGACTAAATTCAACATAAAAAGAGGAGAGTTTTCGTGTGGTAATGGCTGACGAGCTAGACTGCAGATTCAAAGTAAGCGAGTTTAAACTCCAATCACGTTATTCCCTTTAGGATTAATACCTCTCGGAAAGGCATGAACCCCTTATCATCCCAGCTGTATATTGAAAAGTATCATTGCTATTCATCTAATAGCTAAGTCGTCAGATAACGCACGACGGTTGATATACCATTAATAAATGAAACCAAACAAAATAAATAAGACTGAATATATTATAGAAACTATATTGTATAAAACAGTCAAATAGGGTTTTGGTGAGTTCAGCATCTCCTTGTAATATAGACATGTTTACTTCAGCCATACAAAGCTTGGCTTACTTAGCACCAACTGAAAACATCATTTTTATTTTATAGTTAAACATATTTTCTTTAATTTTAAAGACGGTTTCTTACTTAGTGGTTTTTACTTTTATATCTTTTTAGTAATGATATTAAACTTCACACTCAACTGAGATATCTTCAAATTTTCTCATTTCACAGATGAGATAACAATTGTAAGCACAGTTTTTAACGTTCCCAAATCTTTAATGATCTATAACTACTGACCTTCTTAGTTGCATTATCATAACAACCTTGTAGACATTTTGTTATAAGAAAGATTCTTTTCAACCTTCATGAAAATATTTCCAATTCCTTATCTCGTAAAGATCATAAATGAACAAAAATTTATATTGAACAGATTAATCCACTTATTCTCCCTCCAGCTATGGGTAAATAGTTGGGCAGACTAGGTTCTTCAGCCTTGGTGAGGCAACTAGTCTAGGAGAAGGAAAACTCTGAATTCATAAACCTGTTAAACTCCGCTTAAAAATTGTCCTTGTGTTATATCCTGCCCGAGCGGAGGGGTTGGGTAAATATATATATGGAAACTGTAATTTTATGCTGTATTTGAGAAACTAAAAAATGAGATATCTTGCTATTGCAGTCTTTCTATGTTACTCAATTTTTCGAAGACTGAGGCTTTTTGCTGGTGAAGCTTTTGTTGTTGGAGAGATTCTTTATCTTATTTTCTTATTTTCGAAATGAACACCGAGTTTCTTCTCTCTTCTAACCTGGAAAACAGATTTCTTATAAAGGATTCTCTGGGCATAAACATTCCTGATTGTCTAACCAACCACAGAACATTTCGTATTCTTCTACTACATTTTAATGATCAGCCAATCAAATACGCTGATCTAGGTCCGTGGAAAGAGTATCCCTTCGCCTTATCAGATTTTAATTCGTCATCCAATCAAACCACAATATAGGGATTGGCTTAATTAAGGGTCCAAGCCCACGCCTCGTTGGGAGTATCATTTTTTTTTTTGCATTAACCAAAACAAAAATCAATGATCTGATTAAACTATCCAAAAATTTGACCTTTTAACCCTAACACGGAGGAGGAGTTTGTTTGGGATGTCATTATTTAGAATTGATCAATGCATCGACAAAACACCAAGTTTGCTTACTTTTTTTTTTTCGACAATTTCTAAGTCCTATTAGAACTACTTCCACCCTAGACCTTTTAAATTGATTTTTGAATTTCTTTCAAAGTCACTGAGTCTGTTTTATAATTTTAGAAAAGGAAAATTATCTTTTCCTAAATCAAAAAAAGGCATCATACTCTCAATAAGATTTTAGCACCAGGGAATAGTTCTTACTCACAGAAAAGACGTGACTTCTTCTTATCTCAGAAAAATAAACCGACAAGGCTTTGTTGCGTTTACATTTATCCATATTTACCCAAACCCTCCACTCGGGCAAGATATGACACAAGGTCAATTTTTTAGTGGAGGTTTATTAATTCAGAGTTTTCATTCTCCTAGACTAGTTGCCTCAACAAAGCTGGGGAACTCAGTCTGCCCTACTATTTGCCCATAGCTGGAGGGAGAATAATTGGATTCATACCTTTCCCAAGGGTATTAGTGCTACGTGAAATGCAATCAGCCTCGTCCAGGATTTGAACTAGGATCGCCGTGTCCATTTCCTACGACGATAATCATTACACCACGAGCACCTCCATAGGTGGACATTTATTGTAAGAGAAATGGCGGCTAAGTTTGAATCTCTCGACAGCATTCATAAACTTTTAATTTCTCACAAATACATAGTTCAATGCTTTGATCAAAGTGGGACGGATAAAGTTAAAATTACATCAGGAAAGAGAATTTTCAGCTTGCAATTAAAATGTCTCTTTTCAAATTTCATGCAAAAATTGAGTTAACTCTTTTAGATAGAACCATAAATGATTTATTTATGAATAATTCAACCATTAATTAAATTCAATCAAATATATAAATACAAAATTATTTTGAATCACCTCCTGCAATTTATCAAGTAGCAAGTTGATTCCTTTCCAGTAACATTCAACTGAAACTTTTTGTCATTCAGATCATGAACGAAAAAGTTGGAAATTATTTGTTGCAAGGTCCAGTGAATATAGTGGGTGTGGTAGAGCAGATGAGCCAAAATCCAATATTTTTTCCTCGTGTAAGTATTGTTGAATGTAGCTATGCCTTATCAGAAGAAGCACAACGTTTCTCGAATGACGGGTGTTTTCTTAGATTTACATGCACACGTTGCAGCTGCTGAGTGTATAGGTTTGCATAAAGTGACTGATTGCGATTTAAAAACACAAAATAAATAATACCCTAGTGATAGCGCCATATACATGGCATAACTTTTCTTCCATGAAGCGCCACCTTTAGGGAAGGCTTCGGTGATTCATCCTTGTCAATCTACAACATTTTGCGGAGAGCATTGTCATAAAAGATGTATTTTTCGACACCTGTTATGATATTCCTGAGAAAGGCATCATTTCTCAGCCTTGAAAGAAGACTTTTCGTTATAGATAGGCAAAATTGCTTATCTTTCTTGCTAAGAGTATGAGGAAGCCAAACGTTTACCATACTAGCTTTGTCTTTAACAAGTGACGGTATATTGTGGATTGGGATGTGTACGATACTCAGTTGCTAATTCTCAACTACTTTTATGCAATATACACTCCACCGATTCTCTTAAAGAATCATGAATGGGGTCTGATGAGCATCCTAGTTCAGGTTAATCTCTCAATGAGAAATCGCCAGTACAAAATTTTGAACATTACTTTCGGACTTGACGATCAGGAGTGATAAACACTACTAAATATCTTAGTTGTTTCTTATTTGTAAATTGCCACTATATTACATATCGAATATGTATTTCCAGTTCTGTTATAAAAGCAGCTTGAGATCAGAGATTAAATTATGATGGGCACTCTTTCTTTATTGAAATAAGAATGAGAGATGAAGTTAGTTTTAAATCAGGTAATTTCCGCTTGTGTTGACAGCATCGGAAGTTTGAAATGCATATTCACAGCTGGCTTTTTAAAAACGAAAATTATTTATGATTCAAACCAATATTTTATAGTCGTGGATGCTTACTCTTGCATCAAACATCATCATTAAATGCTGTCTACCTTAATTAGTAACAACGCTTACGAGCAGATACAATATAATAATCTATTTTACGAGTGAATCACTGCAAGTAAATTCTGTTAATTTCCACTGAAACAAGAACGAATACCGGGGCACAATGACACTGTTGGATTTTTTTTAAAAAAATTGAATTTATCTATTTATCTAAACAGAAAACACTTATTTTTCCTTCCTTATTTACTCCTTTAGAGTTTTTCACATCAGTGTTAGCTAATGGGTTTTCACTGGAGTCTGAGTGACAGCAAGTCTCCTCAAGTCTCCAGGACTCGTCTCAAGATTCTGGCCATTCTCAGCAAGAGAGTCTGTACCCGTCCGCCAACTTCCAAATCCTCCAGGCCTTTTAATAATCCTTTAGTTATTGTGCCTAACACACCAATCACAATTGGCACAATCGTTACTTTCATGTTCCACAGCTTTTCCAATTCTCTAGCAAGAGGAACTTATCCTTCTTTTCACATTCTTTCAGATTTATTCTGTGGTCCGTCGGGACAGCAAAGTCTACAATTTTGCAGATTCTCTTTTTTTTTTTTTGTTGATTATTATGAGGTCTGGTCTTCTGGCCGGGATTAGGTGATCTATTTGTATGTTAAAGTTCCATAGGAGTTTATGTGAGTCATTTTCTAGGACAGGTGCTGGGTTGTGCATATACCATTTGTTTGTATGGTCGAATTGAAATTTCCTGTACATTTCCCTGTGGACCACCTTGCCGACCCAGTCGTGTCTCGCCTTATACTCCCTCTGCGCTAATTTGCTGCATTCGCTTATTATGTGATTGATAGTTTCGTCTCTGTCACCGTATAACCTACATTTACTGTTTTGTTGCGTCTTATCTATTCTCGCTTTGATATGATTGTTTCTTATGGCGTTGTCTTGTGCTGCTATTAGGAAGGATTCCATTTCTCTCTTAAGGTTTCCTTTTCTTTGCCAGGTCCAGGTTTTCTGGTGTGAAATGTTGTTTATTAGACGTTTAAAGCGGACATAGAGTGTTTTTCCCTCCCATTTTTGTTTCCTAGTTGTTGTCATTCTTTCGTCTATTGTGTTGTCCTTATTATTATTATTATTATTATTATTATTTACTCTTTTAAGAGTTTCTAAAATCAGTATTAGCTGATGGTTTCTCACTGGAGTCTGGGTGACAGCAAGTTTCCTCAAGTCTCCAAGACTCTTCTCAGTGTTCTGGCTGATCTTAATAATCCTCAAGTCTGGATGATCTCAACTTGCCCTCTTATTGTCCAATCAGCTGGGGCTGTAGAATACACTGACTGCACCTCTGCAGAGGGGTAAGAACCCCCAATGAGTGTCCTGATTATAACACTAAACAGTCTGATGGTGAAGTAAACTTAATTGCTTGAAATAGAAATGTTTTTGACAATTAAACAGTACTTACATTTAAAAACTGAATTATTTGAAATTGAATTGTTTGTGAGATTGGAACTGTACTTAAACTAAACTGAATTGTTATGTATAACTACTTGAATAAACTGAATGGTTTGAAATAGAAATGTTTTTGACAATTAAAATGTGTACTCATGCTAAACTTAATTGTTTTAAATAGAACTGATTATTTACATAAAAATAGCTTTGACGTTAACTAACCCACAAAGGTTGGTACGCGATAAAACCCAAACAACCTAACCTTGTCCTCTTATTTCCAAGTCCTCCCGTCTCATTACCAATCCATTACTAAAACCATCACTCTCATGTTTCATAGGTTTTTTCTTTGTTTTCTAGCAAGGTCTAGGTATTTATGTCTATTTTTGCTTTGTTTTATTTTCAATCTGCTGAGAAGGCAAAGTACACAATTCGGCAGGTTCACTTATTTGCTGACTGTCTTTAGTTCTGGTCGTCTGGCCGAGATTAGTTGATCCGTTTGTATCTCAAAATCCGAAAGAAGATTGTGGGTCTCAATTTCCTGGACACATTCTGAATTGGGAGTGTACCATTCGTTTTTAAGGTCAAATTTAAACTTGCACAACTGCCAGTGAATTATCTTCACTATCCAATCGTGTCTAGTGTTATATTTTTTTACTCAAATTTACGGTATTTGCTTATTATATGATTGATCGTTTCATTTCAATCACCATAAAACACAAACTGGCTATTTTATTGCGTATTGTCTATTTTTTTTTTTTTTTTTTTGTCAACGTTTTTTTTTTCTAATGGCGTTGTTTTGTGTTGCTATTTGAAGAGAATCAGTTTATCTCTAAAGGTTTCTCTTTCTTAGCCATGTCCAAATCTTCTGTTTGTCATTTGAAATATCCATACAGTTGGGTTTTTTCCTATTTCTGTTGTTATTGTTGGGCTGATGATCCTTTTGTTTGTTCGTTTTCGGCGATTTTTTTTCGTTCTCCTGAGGTGTTTTTTCATGTTTTTCTTTTATTTCCACTTGTTTAATGTAATCCACTTTTAATACTCCAATGTACTAGTAAGTTTCATTTTATCCGATAATTCTAGTTGTTGGAGTCATCTTGAGTATAGGTATTTACGGGGTACCTTACCAATGCACAATCGTGGAACAAGGCCGTTTTTAAGTGGGTCAAGGTGGAGAACTGTAGCCGAGACACTCCTGGTGGGAACAAAAATGTCTCGTGGGCCGTCAGCATTCCCCTGAAAGAGGCACGCCAGGAGAAAAACCTATTCCTATCTAGGTGGTTTGGAACCTGGCGGGACGGCCTCCTGAGGCTCAGGGAATGAATAAGTCTCTCACCACAAGACCGCACAGCTTGGCTTTCCCGGCAGTCGCGTCAGGCAGTCTTGACCGACATTCACAACCACCAAAACCCAACCTCACACAACCAAACTGCGTACATCAACAAGGCCAGTTAAGAGGGGAGGGTTTCAGAGTATAGCTATTTGACAAACTCCCCACCAACGTGCGTGTGTGCCACAAGGCCGAGTTTTAAGTGGGTCCAGCAACCAGGCTGTAGCCTCGTCGGCATTCCCCCAAAATTGTGCTGCAGGCGCCGGATTATAAACCTAGCCCTACCTAGGAATGTGGGAGTCTTAGGAGACGCCCCCCACCACCAGGGCTTGAGAAATGGGTCAGTCACGCCTACGAGATGCGACTGCTGGTTCATCCAATTTAAGAACTTTTCAGTCAGCAGCAACAGGTACTCGCAGTGGAAATTGACAAACCAAAGAAGTGGACTGAAAGCATTTAAACCAGCTGCAACTTTCCTCTGTTATTCAATTGCTACTAAAAGTTTCTACCATAAAGACAAATCTTTTGTATTACCAACACTTGGGTCTTGGAGCTAAAGATCAAAAATGGCAACCTGAATTCTAACATTGATTTTTTTTTCTGGACTTGGTCGTTCTATTGCATGCGTCAATTGTCGTTTTCAGCTTTTCATTATTAGCTTGGCACATTATTCAATGCCAAATTCCATCCCTATATCGTCACACTATACCCTCACGGTTTGTATAATGGCTTCCAGTTCTTTTTTATTTTAGGCAAACAGTTTGACGTCGTCCATATACATAAGGTGGTTGATTTTTTTTCTTGTGATTTATAAAGTTTGTATCTGCCAATATATTTCTTCAGTATCTGATGCTGTGGCATTATCCCTATTACCAATAGTAATGGTTATAGCTCGTCTCTCTGGATTTTTACCTCAGCTAAATCTTTCCTCCTGCTCTCCAGTTTTTCATGGTATTCTCGAAAAATATTTTTGACTACGTCAGATATCTTGTACATTTTCTGATAGTCTTTTATCCAGCTTTGCGGGACTATAACGCATTCCTCTTTTTATTATCAATCCAAGCCATAGCTACATTTTTCATCTTGTTTTGCTGTTACTGAGGATGTGTTGATCAATGTATAGTAGATCTCCTTTTCCTCTTGTACCCTTCAAGAATCTTTCCTGTTCACGGCTTATTAGTTTATTGCAAATCTCTGTGATTTATACTGTTAGTATTTTCCAAATAATTATTTGTCATGTTATTGGTCTAGAGTTTTTGGAGGCGGTTCGTTTTTGGAGGTCTTTCTGGATGTCTATTTCTTGTAAATATCTATTCAAGTCGGTAGCCAGTTCTTCATGGATGGAAGGAAATTTTTCAACCATGATCCATGTGTGCTATAATTGCTTGGCGTTTTCCAATTAGATAATTTTGAGTGTTGCTATGAGTTAATCAAGGTGTATTTTCACTTAAATACTTTTTTCGGGACGTAATTCATTTTCCATGTTTTTTTTTGTTTTTTTTATCTACTCGGTATTTCTGTCATGTTCTCATATATTTTGCAAGAAATTTTGTTTCCTCATCATTTGACTGTTGGTATGTCTCCAAGCATTCTTTCCCTACTTGCTGGTAGAATTTTTTTTCGTTATTTTGTCCTGTTTTGTCTGTATTGTTTGATCCTGTCTCGATATATTTTTAATATTCTTTCTCTTGCAAGTAGCTTCTGATTTATTTCCTCGAGGTGAATTTTTGTTTTACTTGTACTCCTATACTCTTTGCGTCAGAACATATTACAGCGTTATCCTTCTGTTTTATAATTTTTGCTTGTGGTATTAGATTTCTTCCCGGTTTTTCTAGTTTAATTTCCCATACAAGTTTTGAGTTTCTATTCGGGTTCTTTCGGGGAACACCGTTTAATTACAGACTAATTCCCCTCCAACATAGATTAGTTCGTTTAATTCTGTTATGTAGTTTGTCTAATATTCGTTAATGATTCGTTTATTTTTTCAGTTTCTGCCTTGAAGGTTTTCCAGTCTTGGTTTCTTAGCGATGGTAATGTAGTTTACATTTGTGGAGGTGCCCGTGGTGTAATCGTTATCGTTGTAGGAAATGGACACGAGTTCAAATCCTGGACGAGACTGATTGCATTTCACATAGTACTAATACCCTTGGGAAAGGTATGAATCCAATTATTCTCCCTCCAGCTATGGGTAAATAGTAGGGCAGACTAGGTTCTTCAGTCTTGGTGAAGCAACTAGTCTAGGAGAAGGAAAACTCTGAATTAAAACCTGTTAAACCCCGCTAAAAATTGACCTTGTGTCATATCCTGCCCGAGCGGGGGGGTTGGGTAAATATGTTAATGTAGTTTACCTTACAGACATAATTCTCTTTTTAATACCATCATTCATATTTTTCTTGTGTGTTAGTCTTTGTTCTATGTGGTTTAAGTGTGTGGTGTTTCAATTATTATTACTTATTAGTTCGTTTAGAGGATTCTTGTTTTTCAGATTTTAGTGTGTCGATTATTGTATTAAGATCTTCTTTACTTGATTCTATATTTATTCATGGTGTAATTCTAATTTTTCAAGGTCAGAAAACCAACCTTTTTTTATTTTCGTTCTAACTTGGTCAGCGAATATTTGGTTTGTTGTCTTAAATCTAGCTCATTCTTGCCGGATTTCTATCATTCTTTTGCTATACCCATTTCGAGTTGTGTTACTCCTAAAATAACTGTGAAGGGCAAGTTTATTGTCTTCTCTCGTCCATTTTCTGCGTTGGTGTCTCTGATTTGTGTGGTTACTTGGGTCATCGTTCGAATTCCTGAAAAAAGAACAGCTAATATTTGCAGAATGCTGACCAGGTCCTCCATGTTGGCTATCAGGAGAGTACGAGCCGATCGAGACACCCAGAACGATTGTCAGGATCTCTCGTTGTGTTATGTTTCGATTTGTCGTTTTTATCATGGGTAGTATATATTGGTTATATTCGGGGGTTGTTTAAAATCTGTGCAACTGTCACAAGTAGTCTTTAAACTAGAGAACTCTTAAGCGGGTAAAAAAAAATTGTTTTTTTCCATTATTAATTAATAGACGCCACCCTTATAGATGAGTCGCAGTAGTTTCTTGAGGAAACTATTTGGCACTGGCCGTTGAACTATGAAGTACTTCTGCCCAGCTTCAGGTGAGGATCACTGTTGATCAAATTTTGTATTCACCGTCTAACTTTACATCCACGATTCTGCTTCTCATGGTTTCTATTGATATGCATTAAGAGAATAATTTTTCCTCTACATTTGTTAATTTTTAACTGCAGATATTTAATTTTTTCTCCTGTTCAGACCAAGAGCAATTAGGTGCTCTTAGGCTCTATGTCCAAGGTTCTGAGTTTCACGTTCGTTATAGGATTTACATTCCTATATCTGCTGCTGCTGAGTGGCTTAAATAGGAACATGTATCATACTTAATTGAACAAGTCCGAGAGGAATCACCCCACAAAGCAGCAGTTGTACGGCCATCAACCACCCATCACAAAAACTATCAAAGTTAGACGAACCAGACATCCAGGACACTGCTGGAGAAGTAGGGACGAGTTCATAAGCGATGTACTCCTATAAACCTCTTCAATTGGCCGAGCAGAAGCAGGGCGGCCAGCTCGAACCTACATACAGCAGCTTTGTGAGGATACGGAGTGTAGCCCTGAGGACTCGCCGGAAGCGATGAGCGATGGGGAGGGGTGGCGAGAGAGGGTCAGGGATATCCGTGCTGATGGCACGACAAGATGATGATGATCTTTCTAAATTAGCAGTATTTGCCTTTATTTATCAAAACCGCCAACACTTAAAAACGAGACAAATGTTCGTAAACACAATAATAGCATAACCCTAGACAAATTTTGAAGGTAATACATACAATATATCGGGTTACTTTGGAAATTTAAAGTACAACGTTCCGTTTTTCGTTTTTATTTATTTTTTTTTTTCCTTCTGCTTATTCTTCACTTCTGACTTGAACATTGGAACCACCTTTAATGTTATATCATTCCCAAGTTTAGTCATATGACTACAAAAATTTAATTTGTTCTTCTTCTCTACCTACCCATCTATATTAGATTTACAGCTCACCATTGCTTTCCCCCGCTCTTTGTTACTACATTATTTACTAGTTCTCTACTAAATTAACATTATCCAACTCCATGTATATAAACAGCCAAAATGTAGAAACGAGAAAAATCCAAGGAAACAAAATAAAAACATAACTTTAGTTCTAAATAGTTAAAGCAAAGACCAATTTTGAAGTCAATACCTACATTCTGTCGAGTTTTCTGGGAAATTAATAGTATAGTGTTGAATTTTGGGGTTTTTTTTTGTTTCGTTTTTTGCGTTTTTCTCTTCTTCTTAGTCTTCGATTCTGATTTTTTAACTATGAAAGTTGTTATTATTATTAATATTAAAGATATATGTCTGTCGTCAGAAAGCAGCATTCTATGTTTATAAGATTATTGCTCCGAAAATAATGCTTTCGATTTTATGTCGTTGTTCTTAAGAAGTCATGAATAAATGTTGATGATGTGAAAAAATCGTTTGTCTATAGCGCATCGTTTTTCTTGTTACAGATAGCAGCTAATAGTTTGTCCTATTATTTACATATAACTGGTGGCTGAGCAGAATAATTCAGGTTTTTCCATGGACATTGGCATGAAGTGAAAGAGACATTATTATATCCCAGTGTTTGAACTCAGATAACAATTCCTATGGAGGTAATCGTTAGGTTAAAAGAAAGAGGTGAGAATTACAAGCCAGGTTCATTCCACAAAAAGAAAATTCTGTCATCTGCATAATAAGGTTCATAAAACACCAAAGTAAATGTCCGTTCCCCGTTGGAGACACAGACTACTTCGACATTGTAGCAGGTGTGCTGCAAGGAGACACATTAGCCCCATACCTCTTTATCATATGTCTAGACTAGACTAGATGCTTAGAACTTCTATTGATAAATTGAAAGAAAATGGTTTCAAGTTAACAAAGAAAAGAAGAAGGTGCCCAGTAAAAACAATTACCGACTCCGACTACGCCGATGACATAGAGCTTCTGGCAAATGCACCCGCCCAAGCCGAAACCCTACTAAATAGTCTGGAACGAGCAACTGCAGGCATAGGTATCCATGTCAATGCACACAAGACGGAATATATATGCTTTGATAAAACTGGTGACATCTCAATACTAAACGATAACTCTCTGAAACTAGTAGACAAGTTCACCTACCTAGGGAGCAGTGTCTCATCAACCGAGACAAACATCAACACGTTACTAGGAAAGGCATTGACTGCAATCAATAGGCTATCGCTCATATGGAAGTCACACCTGACCGACAAAATAGAACGCAGTTTCTTCCAAACAGCTGTCGTGTCGATGCTGTTATATGAATGCACTACAAGGACGCTAACTAAACGAATGGAGAAAAAGCTTGACGGCAACTGCACAAGAATGCTGCAAGAAATATTGAACAAGTCCTGCAGGCAACACCCTAAAAAACATCAGCTGTACGGCCACCTACTACCAATCACGAAAACTATCCAAGTTAGACGAACCAGACATGGGAGACACTGCTGGAGTAGTAGAGATGAGTTCATCAGTGATGTACTCTTGTGGACCTATGGACGAGCAAAGGCATGACAACCAGCTAGAACTTACATACACCGGTTCTGTACCGATATGGATGTAATCCTAAAGACCTGCCGGAACCAAAGGACGATTGGGAGGGGTGACGAGAAAGGGTCAGGAATATTCGTGCTGATGGCTGCTTAATAACATTTTCATAACTGCTGAGAAAGATGGGTCACCTCTGCTGGGATATATTTCTACAATTATGACAGGCACCGACGTGTTCATCGCCTAGCCTATATACATAGCTCATGCTGGTGACGATAGATAATTGTAGTGTTTAGCTTTCTATTTGAAAACTTGCTCCATCCCACAATCTTAGAGTAATCTTTTCATCTTTTTCGGTTGAATACGTAATTATATTGATATCAGAACACTATGTATATATATGGAAGTAAATATGGGTTTGAATCCAACAGTATATTCTACTTTCTTCATATATATATAATAGAAATGATAAAGGACGCTATAGTAGAGAATAATGAGGTTGAATATCTGGTGCAAAATGGCACTAAGTCATTTCCAAGTACTTCTCTTGCTAAACAAACATGTGGAAAATATTTTAAAGTCGACTTTTTTATTTAAAATAAAACTTTGTGCAAAACATTTTAAGCTACTGAAATTTTAATAAAAAATCTTTTTAGTAAATCCAAGCAAAATGTTATAAATTACGCAGAGCTGAATATCTTAAATATGTCCGCTGCATTCCTTGATATATTTAACCCATTTCAGTGGTTCTGGAATGAAGACTCATGAAATCTAAATCGGCTGGTGTAAAGTTTCATGGAGACATGCTGCCCGATTGCAAAAGCGTCATGATAGGTGCGTTGTCAACGGGGTTGCATGCCAGAAAGTCAACGAAGCGGAGAATGAAAGTATTATAAAACCTAGGATAGGGCAAAGTAAAAAAAAAAAAAACCATTGAAAATCGGTTTTTATTTTTCCATATATATATATATATATATATATATATATACGTATGTGTGTATATATGTACGTGTATTTAAATATATATACATGTGTACGTATGTGTGTATATATGTACGTGTATTTAAATATATGCGTGCGTATGTGGGTTTATATGTACGTGTGTTTAAACATATATATATATATTTGTATGTATTTATGTAAATATATATATATTGGTATGTATTTATGTAAATATATATATTTGTATGTATTTATGTAAATATATATATATATATATATTTATGTAAATATATATATATGTATGTATTTATATAAATATATATATATATATATGTATATATATATATTTGTATGCATTTATATATATATATATATAATATTTATATTTATTTATATAAATATATATATATGTATGTGTTTATATAAATATATATATATCTTTGTATAAATATATGAATATATATTTATTTGCATGTATATATATATATACTCATATATTTGTATGTGTACAAACACACACATATATATATATATATATATATATATATATGCATATATATATATATTTATATGCATGTGCATATATTTGTATGTATATATATATATATAATGTACACACACACACACACACACACACACATATATATACTCATGAATGTGTATATACGAGGAGCATACGATAAGTTTACAGACTTTTTTCGTATGGACACTTTTATTTATAGTACACACATGAAACTATAGTCCCCTCGAAGTAATCTCCGGCTGCAATGCACTTGTTCTACCGTTTCAACACTTTCTGGAAAGGCCCATGGAAGTCCTCTGATGTGAGCGTGTCAATGACCTTCGTCACAGCCTCTTTTATCTCCTCAATTGTCTCATAACGACAGCCTCTGAGCTTAGGGAATAACCAAATGTCACAGGGAGCAAGGTCTGGACTGTTGGGAGGCTGAGAAACTGTCTTGATGCCCATCTTGGTCATATAGTCTGTGACAAGGATGGAGTTGTTGACTGGTGCAGTGTCCTGGTGGAAATGCCACAGACCCGATTTGAAGAGTGCTGGTCCCTTCCGACGGAATCTCTTCCTGAACTCCCTTAAAACCTCAACAAAGTAACTCTCACCCTAACCCTAACCCTTTGGCCGATCAACTTCCTAACTCCTACTACACCTCTCATCATCCCTCACAGACTCCCTGCCTTTCTAGCATATGGTATACCACTCATAACTGATGTTCCATTCATGCAAGATGGTCCAAAAGCAATATGAAGCTTTTCATACGATTCTGTGGCATTTTTCCAAGTTTAAAACAGAATTTTATCGCCTATCGTTCTTCTAAAGTGTCAGATTGCATTTTTGAAATTCACCAGCTGTGACAATCAGGCTTTAGTTAGGTGAATTCCAATTGCTGCTGTAGCTGTGGATTTAAACCTGAAATCATAAAAGTAATGTCTGTCATCTCATAAGATGAAAAACAATAACAT
>OY757920.1:96843166-96848166 GCA_963585895.1 Sepioteuthis lessoniana
AAAACACTCGTTTAGCATTGGTGAATAAAAGGAAGTCGATAGATAGGATGTCGATTCGATATTTCGATGCGGCGTCCGATACAATTCAGACATTTCATTAAACCAGCAGACAGACGTCTCATTACAGGCCATCGTAATTTAATAGAGACAAAGGACGACTGAGAAAGTGAAAGCTGACTTGGAGACCAGAAGGAGAAACAGAGAAAAGGTATAAAAAAGAGATGGGAGGGTTTGAGAGAAATTACAGTCTAGATTTGGCAGCTAGAAAACGAGCCAGTAAGATACAACGCTGGAGAAGACGTGAAAATGAAGGTAGAAAGAAAAAGGAGAGAGGGAACAATATTGTAGAAAAGTAAGTTATAGAAAAGGTTTAGATGTTTATGAGATGGAGATTACAAGTTAAACAAAAAGAAAATAAGACAATCAAATGGATGTATGTATAAAAAAGGGAAATGATACAAAAGGAAGGTCGATTCTGATTTTGGAGGGAGAAGAGAAAAACTTGGAAATTGGCAATACGGTAGCGTTGAAATAAATCAAACACCGCTGGAAAACTAGATGAAATATTAGTTTCTCTTTACCTCACAGTTCGAACAATCAGCTTAATTGTAGTCATTCTATTCACCCGAATTTCTTGTTTTGTTTTTTTCTTTGTTTACAGACATGTTTAATATTATATTTCTTAAAAAAAGATTAACCTGAAAGTTCATTAATGTCAGGTCTTATAAAATATGCCTTATTTTTCTGAATTTTAATTGCTGTTGCAAACATTGCTACATATATTTTAGATGTTATTCTCACACCATAAAATCGATATGAGATATTAAAGTCTGTCTATAACACATCGTAATACGAAAACCTCTTCACAAGCCATCACGTCTCATCTGTTAAAGTTTACAATAAGAACATAAAGATAAATTT
Organism: Sepioteuthis lessoniana; assembly: GCA_963585895.1. Classification (NCBI taxonomy): domain Eukaryota; kingdom Metazoa; phylum Mollusca; class Cephalopoda; order Myopsida; family Loliginidae; genus Sepioteuthis; species Sepioteuthis lessoniana. The sequence goes on from OY757920.1 coordinate 96,844,088, forward strand.
GTATATATATTTTTAGAAGCATTTTCCTTTTAATAGAACTTCCGACCAATTCTTTTTTAATGTACACATCAAAAGACTTTGACTCAATTATAATGTTAATAGATGGGTATATATATATATATATATATATATATATATAAACACTTTGAATCGTAAAAAGAAAATTGCTATTTCTCAGCTGTTTCGGACGCCAAAGTCTACATGGATTAGAAAGTTGTTTCTATTTGATACCTTGCCCAAAAATTGTCCTCAGTGACCATGGAATTTCAGTGCTAGTTGCGTTTCTATCACCAATTAGTTGTCTCTTAAGTACAAAATGAAACCAGGCCCAGTCATGATGTAACCATCAGATGCATATCTGTAATCATAGTAAGGTTGAACACAGTTTTCAGAGAAAATTCAAGAAAAAGTTGCACAACCTGAAGCAGAAATTCACATGCAGTGTATATATATATATATATATATATATATATATATATATATATATATATATATAGCAACTTTGTAAAGGGGAGTTGTGGGACAATCTTTTTGAAACAAGTCTCTACAATTTTATCAGAGCATAATTATAATTAGCTGTGTTCGAAAAGGGTCCAGGAGACCTCGCATCAGTCCCACGTTGCATCATCCGAAAGACTTTAAAAATGGTACTTGACATCTCCTTGCTTAACACTCAGCAATATAAGGTACGTATCAAAGGTAAAGTGGAGCAAACCAGGGAAAGGAGTAGCGCCCTCCCCTACACCTTGGTGTAGTAGCTATTGAAAAGGGAGGCTTCTGGTGGCCCTCGTCTACAGTTGCCAACGTAACTTTAACTTTTACTATATCTTAAGCACGTATTTAGACTTGTTTTAGAAGAAAATACAAATTTACGGTTATACCATACTTCCAGGAATTAAACTTCAAAAACTTTCTGTGGCGTTTTTCCTTCTGTCTTTACAATCTAAAATAAAGAATATTCTTTTTATATTCCAGTATTTGCTTCTTTAAATTTCTGAGACGTCTCCTCACCTCTACAACAATTCCTTTGACTTTCTTAATAAGTAGCAAAGACCCTAAAAACAGGTAGCGTAAGTCTGAGCGTTACCGATACCTCCCACCCGGTAGGATATGACACAAGGTCATTTTAATGTGAGACTCATGCATTGAAGGTGCAAAAGATGCTTGGTCCCTCAGGCACCAAACGACAAATTTAGATCTGCAAACCAGATATTGCTTGGAGGCAGGCCCACTGGACCAGATGCTCACTAGACGAGAAGGACCGGTGCCAAATGGGTTTTTGCTTGTCATCGATTTACCTGGTCACAAGGTCCATTGCAATGTGACTCTAAACTTGTCCATGATTCCCGCCAACCGACTCTAATACTAGTTAATATTTATTCGTACCTCCCACCAGATAGGATTTGACATAAGGTTTTTTTATCAATTTGGAGATTAAGGCCAAGAGGCGTCGCGCATGAGCCGAGACTCAAGTGCTGCTATTAATAGGTCCACCTGGCCCAAATCCCGGTACAAGTTGGTCATAGCTTGGCATCGATTCATCAGACCAAAAAGTCCAATTGAAATGTGAATCCATGCTAACAATACTTGTGAAGGATTCACGAGGCCAAACGGCCGAATGCAATGTGAATCTTTGCTTGTCATTGATACCCATCCGGGTCGAACACAAGGTGGGCAGACCGAACGCAAAAATAGAAGTTAGTTATTTTCCTGCTTCCTAACAAACCAGAATGTAGCACAAAGCCATTTTATTGAGGGAACACACACGAATTGATATTTATGCGTGGAAGGAGCAAAAATAACTTGACACCGACTACAATGATTATAGTCCAGCCAAATAGGCAAAGAGCAGAGGTACAGTCTCCTGAGGCCCAATGAGCACAGTTTTTTTAAACAGCCGGCACGTATACTAGGTGATATTTATCTGTACCTCCTACCAGGTAAAATTTCACACAAGGTCTTTTTAATGGAGTTTAGGGGGGGCAGGTCACGCATGAGCTGGCTCTCACGCGCAGCTGGTCATAGTTTCACCAGGTCCTAGGGCCAGGTACTAGTGGGCCATTGCTTGCTATTGATTGACTCAGTTCAATGTGAATTTGTTTGTCATTGTTACTCATCCGGCACGAATCCCTGGTGGCCTGTCCAAAGGCAACAAAAATTCGGTATTTCTCCGGATTCCCACAGAACCAGAGTGTGGCACAGAGTCATTTTATAGTGGGTGCCGAACACGAATCGAGACGTACGTGATGCAAAAATATCTTGACCCTGTCGGTATTCCTCTAAAGGGATGCCTCCGGCACCAAGTAATGAGCTTATTCCTGCTAGCAGGCAAGTAGATCTGGAGACGACCCCTGAGGCCAAGAGATCAAAAGAAAAATGTCGTCCCTGAATATAATCTGCTTTGGCTTTATTATCTCACATCCAGCAGACCCATTCTGATCAACATAGGTTACGGCTCTAGAAAAAATATTTCTCATAATCTGGATGTCGTGATTTCAATCTATGTGTCGAAAGTAAATTTTATTTTACTTTATCTTCAACCACAGTTTAGCCGCTGAGTAATATGAATACTTGTGCAAGTTCTGAAAGTATTCGAATGGAAAGAATAATAGTTTGCAATTTACTGCATAAGAAGACCCAAATATGTTCTGCAAGATAAAAATCGGGGCTTCTTGTAGGTCGAGGAAAAGAAGCAATGGCATTACACTGCAGTTATTCTATGGGTTCAGAAGTTTCGTATGAAGAAAAGTGATCATTAAAACAATGACTCTTTTTAGCTGATGAGGAAGCCTTGCAAAACCTCGTGATGAAGCTTGTAGTTTTGTCGGACAATCTTATTCGCTTTAAAGATAAGACATTAGAGGATACAATAAAAACATTGTTGGTACGATTTGGACAGATTTGAGAATATTCAATGGAAAATACAAGTAATAGAAAATAAACAAAAAAATCATTATGAACCCTATAACGGGCATCTTCTCATCACCAACTGTGGGATATTCTATCGGATATCATCAGTACGACCTTGGACTTTGCACTCTTAAATCTAAATTGAAAACGATACTAGAAATTGATTTTTTTTTCTCAATGTTATATTTTCTATGTTATAATAATATACACTCCTTGATAGCAAAACTTATTATACGTCGACTGAAGAGTAGTAAAACTCCCTATCAAGAAAGGGGTGTTCTTGATAGACTAAACTGCATCTTTTGGTAATGGTCTAGGTCTGAAGATTAAGGGAGTGTAAATTCTTCCTTATTTCCAATAATCCCATGTCCATTCAATCCCAGAATTGTAGTACCTGTTTGGGTGTCACCAATGAGTAAAATAATAACATTTAGAAATTCAATATTTAATAATATTTAATAAAAATGTTTGAGAACATATAACTATATACAAACAAATGGTTATTGTTTTCACTCTATGGGATTTTTCGCTCTGATTGTAACTGGTGGTTTTTTTTTAATCGTCTGAGTGACAGTAAATTTTTTCAGCTCAATATGACCCTTTCAAAGAATCCTAACTGATTTTACCAGTGCTGTAGTTTGAATGAACTTGCTTCCTTCTCTCATATTTCGTTCTCCAAGCCTCTTTTCCAGGCCAGGAATGATCCAAATATAGCAACTAAAATTGGTATCACAATGACCTTTATCCTCAACAGTTTTTTCATTTTTTTTCTTTTTACTTTTCGGGAAAACTGACGAGATGACAAGATCCTTTTATCTTGTTAATTAACAATTAACTCATTTGTTTGTTTGTATTTCAAATTCTAAGAGGACTTTAAATTTTTCCAATTGCTCAATCGGCTGGGGCTGTAGAATACACCGGCTGCTTCTCTGCAGAGGGTTAAGAACCCACCTAACGAGAGTCCTGATATGACACTAAACATCTGATGGTGAGGTTCCAGTGATGCTGGCGCTTTGGGGAATGCAGAGTACCTCTTCATTGCCATCGTCCCCGGTACACTCTGGCACTGAGTGGTAGCACCTGATAGGGTCCTATCTATGGGTAAAACAGAAATAAAAAGTGTAATTATGCTAAACTGAATTGCTTTGAAATTGGACTCTCTTGACATT
>OY757920.1:96853166-96903397 GCA_963585895.1 Sepioteuthis lessoniana
TGAAGGAAGCTTTAATTTTCTTCTAAAAACACTCCTTATAGTTCAATGCACATATTCAAGTAATGTTTTACTTACCGAATATGTCCTCTGCAATTTAAAATCTTAACTTTGAGAATAAATTTAACGTTTACTAAACAAGCAAAAGACCACAAAAGCCAGGTATGCTGAGTTTGAAGATTATTGTATTTGCAAAAGCCTGTTTCATTTCAAAAATATTGCTGAAAAGGACGTATCATGTTTTGGCAGTAAAATTTTTGGACCAAGTTGAGACACCTATACAATCTTATTGACCCTAGTCATTTTATCAGAAAAGATGCACAGCAGGACACACTTCAATAATTAAATTTTAAAGATTCAACCTTTGTTTTATCTCTAAAATAAATGTTTTCTCACTTCCTCATGTCAGTCTCTAATAGCTATTTTACCTATTTGTAAAGAATTATACCATCTTCAGATGGTCTTTTTCTCTCTTTTCTTTTCTCCTATTTTATTTGATGTCGTAATACTTTTTAGAGATTTTGGTCTAGTCGGTAGAGTGTTCCCCAATCGTCCAGTTACGTGATTTCAAAAACTTTTAAAATAGTACTTTATACCTCCTTGCTTAACACTCAGCAATATAAGGTACGTATCAAGAGTAAAGTGGAGCAATCCAAGGAAAGGAGTATCGCCCCCTACACCTTGGTAAAGTAGGTTTTGAAACGGGAGCCTTCTGATTGACCACTTTACTTTCTTCCTTCCAAAAGGGGTTAAACATTGAATGTAACAAAATGATGCTCAAATTAAAAAAAAATCATAATTTAAAGTTTTCAATGTTAAAATTAATAAATAGCATCTTTAATCCATAGATTGTATTTTTGTTACCGATACGTGAAACTTACAGTCATCAGACTGTGAGGAGCGGGTGAGTAAACATTTATTGTAGGTTTTTTTATCCTGCTCTACTAGTCAGGATTTGAACACTTTTGGATTAAGGAAAAATCATTTTCATGAGGATTAGTTCTTTTCAACAAGCACACACACTCACACTCTCTGTTGTTCATTCTATCTTTCTTACACACACACACACACACACACACACACACACATATATATATATATATATATATATATATATATATATATATATATCAATAAAATAAATAAAAATTGATTTAATATTTCTTCTCTCTTGCAACTGAAACATTCAATACATCAGCATGAAGTACTCGGCTCCTGCTTACATGCTACATGTTTCTGATATGTATAATGGTTACCAGTCTGTAGCTCTCATTCTTGACCAATGTTACTAGTCATAATACTTTCATTTGTCAATGTATATATAATTCAACCTAAAAATGAGAATTGGATGGCAGCTCATCGCCTAACAATAATTGATTGTTTAGTTGAGGAAATATGCAAACATCTTCATCATTTATATATTACAATCTGATAACTCTTTTGTGTTGTATAGAAAGAAAGAGAAATGTGTATATCAAAGAGTTGATATATAATAGATTTACCAAAAAAGGAAAAAAATGACTCACAGCATTTTTTGTTTTACGTCTTCAGTCTTTTTGTTGATATTTATACTAAAATGCTTTGAAATTGTTTAATGTGAATGTTATATACAATTCATAACCTACTTTGTCCATATTTCATGACAATTCTGAAAGCTGTGTATAAGATTATGCGTCTGACTCTTGCTGTTTGCATGACACTTTGATGCAGATCCCCAGAAAAGCAACAAGCGATTAGAACTCATATTTAAGAGAGTAGGTCTATTTTGATATACATGTAAAACAATCTCCTGGATCCTGTAACGTTTATAAGACACGTTTAATAGCGTAGACAGCCTGTTTTTTTTTCTCTCTTGACAGCGCCACCGCAATCTGTCTTCCTTTATAATTCTTTAACTCACTCCCAACCGGGGATTACCTCTCTCTCTCTCAAGCATGAAACTATATACATATGTACGCAGAATATCAGACATGGACAAAGTTTTCAAATTAAAGAATCTTATCAGCGGATTTTCCAGTAGACTTTAACATTCTGTTAGAAAATTCTAATGCCCGTTGCGGTTCATGGACATTCGTATAAAATCTCAGATACTAGTTTCTCATAAGTATTTAAAAAAAAACAGGAAAGAAGTGTCTGTGTTTTTGTCAAAATACTTAACTCGGTCGACATTTCAACAAGTTGAAACCATTGTATGTGTCCATTTGTTTCCATATATATATATATATATATATATAATATATATATATATATATATATATATAATGGTTACAGTATTCAACAACATCCTGGGAGACCTGGGTCCAATCCCAGGTCGAGTCACACCAAAGACCAAAAAAAATGGTACTTGATGCCTCCTTGCTTAACACTCAGCATCATAAGGTACGGATTAAGGGTAAAGGGGAGCAATCCAGGGAAAGGAGTAGGGTCCTTCCATACACTATGGTGTAGTAGCTATCGAAAATGGAGACTTGAGTTAATTTCTTTGTCTAATGGCATATCAACTTTTTTGGTCAACTAATGCCAAATTCATCCTTGTTGTACATCAGCGGTAGTATTTAAGATATAGCTTGGTGGATAAGGGTGCTTATAACTTTCCAAAATGTATTAGCGCTAAACGAAATGTAATCCAACTCGTCCAGGATTTAAAACCAGGCCGTCATGTCCAGTTTTTTGGACCACAACGATTACACCACGATCGCCTTATAGCATACGCTCTTTATGTGAGTTTTGTGATATAAACCAAGATAGAGAATATATAATATAGCCATACATCGAGCACTCCTATAGATTTATATGAAATTCCTCATATATTCTATACGAGAATAATCCACACCCACTGTCTTCGGACGCTGACTAGATATATACGAGGTTCATACGATAAGTTTCCAGACTTCTTTCGTATGGGCACTTTCATTGATAGTACTCACATGAAACTCTAATCCCCTTCGAAGTCTGGAAGGCCCCATCTCCTCAATTGTCTCATAACGACTGCCTCTGAGCTTAGGGAATGACCAAAAGTCACAGGGAGAAAGGTGACGAATATAGGGAGGCTAAGGAACTATCTTGATGCCCATCTTGGTCAAATTTTTTTGTGGGGGTGTCCTCGTGGTGTAATGGTTAAAGCGATGGACTGCGGATTCTTAGTACGCGAGTTCGTACTCCAGTCGCTATTACGTTCACTTTCGGGCAAATACCCTTGGGAAAGGTATGAACCCCCTTATCCTCCCAGCTATGGGTTAAATAGTACCACTAATACCCTTGGGAAAGGTGTGAATCCAATTATTCTCCCTCCAGTTATGGGTAAATAGTAGGACAGACTGAGTTCTTCAGCCTTGGTAAGGCAACTAGTCTAGGAGAAGGAAAACTCTGAATTCAAACCTGTTAAACTCCGCTTAAAAAATTGACCATGTGTCATATACTGCCCGAGAGGAGGAGTTGGGTAAATAGGATCTTGGTCAAATAGTGTGTGACAAGGATGTAGTTGTGGACTGGTGCATTGTCCTGGTGGAAATGCCACAGACCCGATTTGAACAGTGCTGACCTCTTCCTAGGAATTTCTTCCTGAACTCCCTTAAAACCTCAACATGTTAACCCTAATCCTTTGTCCAATAAACTCTGGTGTATTGACTTCCTTACTCCTCCCACACCTCGCATCATTCGCCTTGACTTCCTTGAATCTCTTATGCCACTCAAAAACTGATGCTCGATTCATGCAAGATGCTCCAAAAGCCGTCTGAAGCATTCCATACGTTTTTGTGGCATTTTTTTCCAAGTTTAAAACATAATTTTATTGCATATCTTTCTTCTAAAGTGTCCTCACGTCCAGATTGAATTTTTGAAATTCATCAGCAGTGACAATCAGGGTTTAGTAGGGGTGTATTCCAATAGCTGCTGTAGCAGTTCATTTGAACCTGAAATAATAAAAATTGGTCAGTCATCTCAAAAGATGTATAGCAATAACATACTGAATTTCCAAAAGTCGACGACAATTTTAAATGCCCATTTGAAAAAAGTCTGGAACCTTATTGAATGCACCTCGTCTATATATAAGAAACGATTATGAAAGTGTCTTCTGAAATACCCGTAAATGAAAAGAACAATTACATATCTGATATAATTTTTTTACCAAAATTACATGAAATATCTTGAAATACTATAAATTAAATTTAAGAAAAGAAATCATCACTAAATTTGACCACAGCCTCTAGATGTCTTCCGAATCTCGTGCAAACCTGTCAGAATGTTTCCTTGTTAATTTAATTGTTAATGCCTGCCATTTTCTTTGACTTTATTTTATGTATACTTTTACATAGACTTTGTTGGTCTCTCGTTCAACGGCACCCAAAACAAAATAAATAGCGGAGTGCAAATTAAGCAGTAAAGGACCAGATATTTGGGTCATTTGGTCCCAGAAATTTCATCATAGCCAATACTAGGTTCTCCTGCTTGTGTAGCATGGCGTAGTGTCCTGTTGCTAGATGTAATGTCTTCTAGCAGCTACCCAATCGATGCAAACCAACACTACCTCCTCCACATACTCGATATAAGGCTCCGTGTTGAGTCAGAGACCTTGTTAAAAAATAGGTATAACGTCATCATTGCAAGTGGCCACTTTAAACACCATGATATACCCTGGGTGTTTGCTTTTCATCATTATGAATATAAATCTGTCCTTAAATTGACATAAAGTCCGAAATCTTATTGGGCTTTCGACATGATAAACAGTAAAGAATGCAGTTTCTAAATTTTAAGATAATGAATTGTGTCATGGTGCTATTTCCCTCGCAATCAGTGTTCAACTGGCACTATTTTGCCGCACAGTAAACAAAACAAAAAAAAAATCAAAAGGCATTGTTTGCCAATTGTCCGGCAGACTGGGGGGCAATCCTGGGATAAGTCATACCAAAGACTCAAAAAATGGTACTTGATGCCACCTTGCTTAACACTCTGCACTATAAGGTAAGGATCGAGGGTAAATTGAAGCAATCCAAGGAACAAAGTTGGGTCCTCCCCTACACCATGGTGTAGTAGCTATTGAAAAGGGAGCCTAAAGATCCCCCCTCAACTAAGGTCACCAACTTTACTTATATGAGTGTGTGCGCCTGATAAAATATCAGACACTTCTTTTTTGCCTATTTCATCGTTTATGCGATCAAGGCACCATATCAATCTCAAAGAACTTCTGGCTATAAATGGAGCTATGAAAAACCCTACAGCGAGTCATATACATAAGGAGTCGGCATATACACACAAACACACACGCAAATATATATATATATATATATATATATATATATATAGTCATCCACAGACAGACTGTTTCGTTCTATCAGAACTCTTCAGTGTGGCTAGACACCCAGGACGCTCGAAGCCGGGATCGAAAACCGTCCAACTTTACGTTAGACTTAGTCTCAGACCGATCAGCCAACAATAATACCACGTTGGCTAAGGGAATTTTAAGGTATTATGTAGCAACAGCAGCAGAAGCGTCCGTTTGTTTATATATATATATATATATATATATATATATATATATATATATATATATAGCCCAATCGGATGGAGCTAGCAGAATTCCGTGAGCAACTCTGCAGAGGAGTGAAACCAACCGCAACGAGTGTTCTGATTTTGTACTTGTCTCATGGGAATGACACTAAACGGCATCAGTGGACGTAGCTCCAGTCCCGTAGATTTGGGGAATGTGAATTACTGCTAGGTTCACAGTCATCCGTAGAGATATCACCTGTTAATGTATCATCTATGGGTCAAATATAACCATTTAATCATTTACTATAACTTGGAAACATTTACCTGTGCACAACCAAATATCGATATTAAATTAACCTATCAGTATTTGAAAGCAGTATTTGAAATAATTAATCTCTGTGCAAAGGAACGTATAATCTTGACAAGAATTATTCGTGTCAAAGATCAATTCTGGAAATTATTTAACTGAGTGTAAATTATAAAAAGCAATACTGGAAGCTTTTTAACTATTTTAATCAATATATGCCAATGCTTAAAACTAAGAAAATGAGGGTAAAGACATGAGCTTTCACTCTGATAAAAAATGTTAGCAATAAACATTGGCTTACAATTTACATTATATATTGGTTGGTTGATCGGGTTTATGGCATATCAACCTTTGTGGGTTATTTAATGCCAGATCCATTTTATACAAATAATCAGTTCTATTTAAAACAATTCAGTTCTGAGTACACAGCTTCATTGTCAAAAACATTTCTATTCCAAGCTATTCAGTTTATTCAAATGGTTCTAATCCAACGAATTCAGTTTGATATAAGAACAGATTTTGTTAACACAGATAAATGTCAAAACATTTCTATATTAAACAATTCAGTCTAGCCTGAGTACAGTTTCAATATCAAAAAAAGTTCCATTTTAAAAAAAATTCAGTTTAGCATAAGAACCCAGTCCAGTTCTATTTAACTCCTAAATAGGGGCCCTTATCAGGTGGTACCACTCCGGGCCAGAGTGGGACCTAGGAGCGATAGCAATTAAGGGTAACTCCGCGTTCTCCAAAGCTGTAGCATCACTGGAACCTCACCATCAGATTGTTTAGTGTCATATCCAGGACACTCTTTGTGGGGAAGGGGTCTTACCCCTCTGCAGAGGTGCATTCGGTGTATTCTACACCCCCAGCCGACTGGGCAATACACAAAGTTAAATGTAAATATAGTTTGATTTCAGATAATAAGTTTAGCATAAGTACGCAATTTAGATGAAAAAATAGTTCTATTTTAAACAATTCAGGTTAGCAGAAATACGCACTTTATAAGTAAACACTAGGAAACTCAAGAGACCATGGTTTAGTTCTATTCAACCCATGGCAAACAGTTTTATGTCGTATTATCTTTATTATTGTTCAAATGATTTCATTGTACAAGAATCGGTAGCCATGAACGATTAAATAAGTGATTGTTTATAATTAATTTATTAATTAAGTGTATAATAATTAATTCAGACATTATTTACGCAGACAAACACATATACACACACACACAAACACAAACCCATTTACGCATTAATAACTAATTATTATTAATAATACAAAATGATTGACGCAGGAACCCTGACACACACGCGCGTGCACACACGCGCGTGCACACACACACACACACACACACACACATATATATATATATATATATATATCGAGTGAGAGAGAGAGAGAAAATTAGCCAGACATTACCTTCCCAAAACAATAATTTTCAAAATATAAGATGATCCTGGTGATGACCCCGAGGTCTAAGCTAGTATTATTTATTTTGTTTTCACTCAAATGCGATAACGCTTCATTATTTCCGATCTGACCATTTTTGTTTTTTGAGTATATTGACGGCCGGAGTAACTGGCGTTGAAAAAAGCAACCATAGTATCTTACATGGAATGCTTGTCGAAATTTGTTAAAATCGTGATTGTTAATATCTCTTCGTAAAATACAATCATAAAAAAGTAATGACATTTCTTTTCATGAAGACGTTGTCTCTAAATTTAGAGAAAATCTAATGGCTTCTTATAGTAAATTTTTAGTATAGTCAATAATTACAGAGTGTATTTGTCATTAATATTTTATAGTGCTAGTTAAAGCTGATAATTACATTGCTAATATTGACACTTAGTATCATTTCTGTTTCACCACTATCTAAACATAATGGCTTCTGATGCTATTTGACCTCATGCTAGACAACGAAAACTGTCAGAAAATAACGGTAAAGTGTTTAACAAATTTTGAAAGTGATTCATTTTTCGATGTGCCCCCAGGCAAATATAAATTCACACACGCGCGCGCGCGGACAAAGAAAAATAAAATATATATATAACATTTTTATTATTAACTTTCGGTGCCAATGATATGACAGCCTCCGAGTTGTCAATCAAAAGCATTCTGAAGCACAAAACTATGAATGCAATTTAGTAAATCACTTAGAGACATACTTGAGATAAGTATAGACACCCACACTATTTGCCTTGAATTTTAATTGCCTCTCATGCCGTCCTGCCTACTTCCAAGCATACATACTTGAATATATACTAAATATAAATGGAGCTGTATAAACATCTACTGTATTATGCAATATATATATATATATATATATATATATATATATATATATATATATATATATATAATGTTTGTGTGTGAGTGTATTTTGCGAATATATACATGTGGGTGTACGCAGTGAAAAAATATATTTAAAGTGTAATAATACAGAATTGATTTGGTTCATTCAAACCCAAAACCTTAAGATCACAACAAAAGAGAGAAATGTATATACAAGTTGATCTTGGGGATTAATTTACTAATATATATATATATATATATATATATGTGTGTGTGTGTGTGTGTCAGGAAAAAGGAGACAACGAAATAATGGAGTCAACAATTGATACATCTTGGTACATTTATTGTATGACGATTGTCTAACATACAGGGAAAATAAATAGTCTGGTTTATAAATTTAAAAAATGGAGTGGGGCGATAGGGTATCTGCTTCTTTTAATTTTTCTAAATTTCTTTGTGAAATCTCTTATTTCTTTGTCTGAAGATGCAGATCAAATATATCAAAAAAAAAAGGGGGTTCTAAAATAAATATCAAAATAAAGAAGAGTGATTTCTAAGTTTTTTTTTTTAAAGTGATATATATATATATATATATATATATGTGTGTGTGTGTGTGTGTGTGTGTGTGTGTGTGTGTGTGTGCCGGTATTTATATGAGTCTGCGTGTGTGTATGTGTCAATGTATTTATGCATTCATACTTATATACATATATGCGTGTATTTATATATCTTCTGATGTTGTTTATATATGTGTATTTACATGTTTTTACACCGAACCATAGGCATAATGGTTAGAGTGTGAGACAATTGTCCAGGAGATCGAGGTTCAATCCCTGGATTTCGAACTTGCATACTTCGTGGCCACAGTCCAGCACTTTAGCCATTACGTATCACATCTGTCTATATATATATATATAAAGTTTGTGTAACGAAATATTTTTAAGTCTGTGTATTTATGCATGTTTATATATATCCATTTGTCTGTGTATGTCTATATACATATGTATGTACATATATATATAGACTATTCATATTTCAATAACTGATTATACTTTATGTGGTCGTTTTACACAAGTTAATGCGCATTGTATATGCTACTTAAAAATGTACACACCCACGCACGATTATTTATATATATATATATATATATATATATACACGTGTGTATGTATATATGAGTATATAAATATATGCGTATATATATACCAATATATATATATATATATATACATATATATATATATATATATATATATATATATATATATATGTGTGTGTGTGTGTGTATGTGTTTGAATGTTTGTATATTATTGTCGGCCCAATGTTACCTTTTTCTTTTTTTTTTCAAAATTTAACTGTCTGGATTATAGAAATCATAAAAATGTGTTTTTGCTTAATACATTTAAGTAATCACATCAACATGTGCAGTGCTCTACAAGAAAAATGTCATCTACGCAATTTTTTCATTTTCATAAATAAAATACTGTTTCATAAATAATAAACGCTTATGTATAAAATATACACTGACGTCAAATAAAATGACGACGACCAAAATATGTTTCAGAATTGATATCATTGAACATGCACAGCATCATCATCATCATCATCATGTCGCGCCATTGGCACAGATATCCCTGGCTCTCTCTCGCCACCCCTCCCTATCGTCCATCGCCCCCGACTGGTCCTCAGGGCTACACCTCGTATCGGTACTGAGCTGCTATATGTAGGTTCGAGTTGGTCGTCCTGCCTTTGCTCGTCCATGTGAAGGGGTCCACAGGTGTACATCACTTATGACCTCGTCCCTACTTCTCCAGCAGTGTCCCGTATGTCTGACTCATCTAAGTTTGATGATTTTCGTGATGGGTGGTAGGTGGCTTCACAGCAGGTGCTTTGTGGGGTGCTGCCTCCAGGACTTGTACAATATTGCTAGCAGCATTCTTGTGTAGTAGCCGTCAAGCTTTTACTCAATAAGTTCAGTTAGTGTCCATATAATATTGCTATATTTCAGTAAACAATTGAATATACGTAGGTTCCACGATAAATGGTATATCAACAATACTAAATCTACTTTGGGGGTGTCCTCGTGGTGTAATTGTTAAAGTGATGGACTGCAGAATCGTAGTAAGCGAGTTCGTATTCCAGTCGCGCTATTACGTTCACTTTCGGGCAAATACCCTTGGGAAAGGTATGAACCCCCTTATCCTCCCAGCTATGGGTTAAATAGTACCACTACTCTTCTTCTAGGAGAATGGCTTTGGCATTAAATAACCTACAAAGGTTGATATGCCATTAAACAAAGAAACCAAACCAAACTAAATCTACTATGAATCCAGTACCTATATAAAAATTGGTATAATACATCAGGGTGTTGCAGTTTCATTTACTGTCAGAATTTTCTTGGGTTACTTTAAACCATTACTTTCTCTCAGCTGTAGAAAGTCGACAAAATTTTTACTTTGGTTGTTGCCTCGAGTGGAGCAATGATTATCAAGATAGACGAGCAAACCATGATTAGTGAGTTCGAGTCTCAATGGATATCCCAAACATCCAGCCCTGTGCAGCAACTAAGCAAATCTTTGTCGATTACAACTCTGGTTGATGTCGTACCCAATAAGGAACTCGTCATTGTTTTAAAATGAAATAGGGTGACCAAATATATTTGGTTACTTCCCATATATGAAGTTATTTCACAAACGATTTAACTCATAAGAATCTGAAAATAATAAAGTGTAAAATCAGCGATACTGGAGATAATCTTTGAAGATGTTCATCTATAAATTTAAATAATTTCATTAATCTTTCAACTTATCTGCTAAAACTTTCACACTATCCTGAATCATCGACGAAATCTGATGAAATCTTTAGTTCTGTTTTTTTTTCTAAAATTTCAAACAACATACTTCCACGCTTCTAGATTTATTGACTGTACTGGAGTTTTTTAATCACTCTAATTACCTGTATACATGAAATTTTGAACAACTCAGTTCTGAGACAAAAGAAAGTATCTTCTTATGCAGAAAACTATAAGCTGAAAATGTGTATATGGATAGAAAAAGCAAGGAAAATACGTTGATGGCTGGATAATTATACCGATAATTCATATAAATAAGTGTTTTGTTTGAAATATACAAGAAACTTTTGAATCAATCTAAAATCTGGAAGGGGTATGAGATTACATGAGTAATATTATGACAATGGTGAAATTCAAACACACTAGAAAGAACTTGGATCAACGTTTGGTTTAAAACTATAAATCAAATGTCGACCTATTTAAGATGATAAACAATACAAGGGCAAAGGTTTATTTGAGTTTTTCCGAGTTAAATTGAAATTGCCATAAACATAACAAAAATAAAACCAATGTGATTTCTAAATGTAGAAATTGTTTAACATTGTTTGTTTTTTATGACAGATCAATTTGTTTTTTGTTTTTTTGTGGCTTTTTTTTTTTTGAGGATATATCGCTAAATTGATGTTAATTCTTTGTTGATATCATATTGATTCTTTCTTGCAATGTTTAATCATTAACCTTTCCCTTTTTTTCTTTCTCTTGTAGGTAAGTGCTAATTGTTTGAAATGTAGCCTCTCAATTGTCTGGATTATTTCTTTTTGTGTGAATTTTGGTAAGCATCCATCTCATATATTTATCTTAGATTAGACGGTTAATGCTTTTTCATAATAAATATAATTATTGATAATTAATATTTCATATTTAATCCATAGAATCATATTTACAGTCTATTTTTCCAACCTCGTTTACTTATTTTTTGTTTCCTTTATGTAAAAATGTGATAGCATTAAAAAAAAGTGATAGTTGTTCAGAAAACAAACTGTGTAAAACGAGTTAAAATACAAGAAGATGATATTGTCAGCAATGTGACATCATTAAACTTTGAGAAAACATAAATGTCCGTCAGTTGTAGATAAAACTTGGAGGGGAAAACAGATTAATACTGATGTTAAGGTTTATTCTACATGAGAGAAAGAAAATATAATAGTGCTATGGAAAATGGCAACTAATGTAGCATGTAAATTGATTCAGTCTGTGAGCTGATGCAATAAATCATATTCATAAGTTCCTTCAGGATTATAACATTCACAGGTTATATTTACTGGACGAATGATGTCGAGACATGGAATATCTAACGTGTTTCATCTTTATTATTTTGACGCCATGATTCCTTATATTAAAGCGGTTATTAAAAACCAAGTTTTCAAGTGGATTTCTATTGTATAGACTACATTATTGGGTGGGGATTATTCGTCGTAGGGATCCTCTACATAGAGTCCCCGCGCCTCCGAAAAAGCTACTGTGAGTATGACACAAAACGACATCTGTAATGGAGCTTTAAGGTGATGTAGGGTACGAATTTCTCGCCTTTACTGGCTCGGAATGTTTCAACCTATTAATGGTTCGGTTTCTGTTTCTTTTTTTAATGGCATATCAACCTTCGTGGGTTATTTAGTTAAAAAGCTATCCTCGTTGAAGGGCAGTTGTGGTACTCTTTAACCCATAGCTGGAATGATAAAAAGAGGTCTTATCTTTCCCAATGAAAGTTGGAATTTTTATATAATGGTAGGAATGGAGTTACGAACTCGCAAAAACAATGTTGCAGTCTAGTACGTTAGCTACTACGCTACTGGGACAACCCTGGAAATTATTTGTATTAGACTAAAATATCCCAAACGATTGAACTACTTGAAAATTAATAGTGTTAGTTAGGAACACTTGAAACTTCATAACTCTGTTTAAATACGTTTATCGCACCAGCGTTAACTGGTTGTCTTTCACTGGAGTCGGAGTGACTGCAGTTGTCCTCAGGTCTCCAATTGCCCAGTCGGCTGGGTCTGTAGAATACACTGACTGCACCTCTGCAAAGAGATAAGACCGCCTCAGCCGTGAAGTGTCCTGTGGACCGGTTGACTGGGGCTGTAGAATACACCACCTGCATCTCTGCTAAGGGGCAAGACCCTCATCAAGGAGTGTCCTGGTATGACCTTAAACAATTTGATGGTGAGGTTCCAGTAATGCTGGAGCTTTGGGGAATGCGGAGTACCCCTTTATTGCGATCGCTCCCAGGTCCACTCTGGCCCGGAGTGGTAGCACCTGATAGGGTCCTATCTATTGTTTATAGAGAGCTAAAATGCGTACTTATGCTAGACTGAATTACTTGAAGTAGAACTGTTTTGACATTTAAACTACGTGCTTGTGCTAAACTGAATTGTTTGAAATAGAACTGTTTTGACATTTTACTGTGTGTGGACAAAAACTATACTGATAATAAACTGAATTGTTTGAAATAGAATTGTTTCACTAAACTGAATAGCTTGAAATAGGAATGTTTTTGACAATTAAACTGGGTACTCATGCTTAACTGAATTGTTTGAAATAGAACTGATTATCTGTATAAAATAAATTTCGCGTTAAATACCCTACAAAGGTATGAACACCCTTATCCTCCCAGCTATGGGTTAAATAGTACCAGTACTGTTCTTCTAGGAGAATGGCTTTGGCATTAAATAACCTAAAAAGAGTTGACATGCCATTAAACAAAGAAACCAATTCAAACCAAATACCCTACAAAGGTTGATACGCTATAAAACCCAACCAACCAACCAATCAGGTCAACAAAATTTTTCTGGTTTTTTGATTTGGTTTGTTTGTATGGTATATCAACCATTGTAAGTTATTTAAGCCAAAACTTTTTAATTCATGAATTAGATATATGATTTGTTAACACCTTTTGTAGATACAATTTTTAAACGAGCCTGATCTCGAGACGGATTCTGGTTTGTACATACACCATTTAGTTGTATGTTTGAATATCAATCACTTGCATAATTCCCTGTGGATCACTTTAACTAACCAATCCCGCCTGATATTTATTATTATTATTATTATTATTCACTCATTAGAGCTTTTCACATCAGCGTTAGCCGATGATTTTTCACTGGAGTCTGAGTGACAGCAAGTCTCCTCAAGTCTCCAGAACTCTTCTTAGTATTCTGGCCGTTCTCAATAATGCTGTTGTTTGTTTGTTGTTTGTTGTCTCCACTCGTCTACCAACTTCCAAGTCCAATAGCCCCTTTAGTAATCATTTAGTTACTGTTCCAAACGCACCAATTACAATTGGTATAGTTGTAACCTGCATATTCCGCAGTTTTTTCAATTCCCTAGCAAGGTCGAGGTTCTTCTTTTTATTATTATTATTATTCGGGTTTTTCACATCGGCTTTAGCTGATTGTCTTTCAATGGAGTCTTCGTGGCAGCAAATATCCTATGGTCTCTCGGACTCTTCTGAGTATTCTAGCGGATCTTAGAAATCCGGTGGTCTTGATGGTCTCGATTCTTTTTTTTCCAATTCCTCCTGCATTATTTCCAAAACATTTTGAACCGCTCCAACTACACCCACAACAATTAGTATCACCGTCACTCTCAAGGTCATAGATTCAATGGGACGTCGAAAATATAATTAGTAATGATAATAATTAAACATTTACATATGAATCAATTCCGCATTAAAAAACATATAAGAAATTGATATATATAATTTAACAAATGAACCAAACTTTTTTTTTTTTTTACTCGTCATCCGATATTTGCCCCTCATCAACGGTGACCACGCTATAGCATTGTAGTTGAAGTTTTATTTCGTTGCTAGCTTCTCTAAAGTAGATTTAGAGTAAATCTCCGAAGAGGTTAGCATTCTAACTAAAAACGTGTTATAACAACACAAATTCTTCTCCAGAACGAATACAACTGGAAGTCTCGAATCAAATATGTAGTCATATATATATTCTGACTGGTAAAACTCAAATGACAATACCTTTGGAAGCGTCAAATCAACGGAAATATGCAAACCCAGTGTTAAATAAAGTGATTTAGCTTCATGCAAAGCTAAGCAGATTTTGCACCGCCATTTTTCAAGAGCTGTTTGCTGGTTTTTCTATCGTGTTCGCTGTAATCGAATGTTGGTGTAATCTATTTAGATTGATTCAGAGCGAGGCTTGACTTGCTTGTCAACTTGTCTGTTCTTTGTAAGACAACAATTTCACCGCACTTCTTACCGCAAGTTGCTTGAAAGTCGAACAGTGCACATGCCTTGCTATATTTGTTTAAGATGAGCCGAAAACGCAGAATCGACACATTCTACATGATTTGTGATCCCCAGAATTTATCAGAGTTAGATCTAAACAAAGTGATATGCGTTACACACTTTCAAAAATACATAATAAATTGTTATATAAAATGTAACATGCAGAAAAAGAACCAAAACGTGTATATTAAAACTGTTTTTCGTTACTTGAACTTTCATACCACTGTTCTTATAACCATCTGGTAACCCAGTTTTCCTGTTCGCTTACTTTTATTTTGCGCTTGTCAGCCAATCTTTCACCAACCAACATTTTCTTATCTTAATTTTTATACATCTTAGACGTTTCAATAAAACCCAACTCTGTGTTCATACTCAGATATAATAACTAACATAATTTTGTTTTATTCATAGGATAATGAGCACTTTTTATGCGTTATTAATATAGTAATAATTAACAAATTTACAAAGTTGATGTATACATGTATGTGGAGAAAAAAGAGACGGAGAGAGACGGTAATTTATCACCACGCCTTTTGCTGGAGAGGTCTGAAACTTAGTCTCTTTAACGAGGTATATATTTTTGTTTTCATGATTGGATTGAAGAATATTGCAGTATTTTCCGAGGAATTTATCTATCCCTTTTAAATCATTAATACATTTGCTGACTTAAGGAATTAATACTTTAGCCATGGTCCTAAAAATTGAGTTAAAGATCCTAAATTCACCTAAAAATCCAATAAATATCAAACAAGATAAAAATGATAATAAGATAGACATAATTATCAAAAATCAGCATAGTTTATAAGAGTGATATGTATTTATAATGTTTGTGCGTGGATATGGAGACTTGTCAAGAAATAAATAAATTGTCTCTTATTACATCTGGGTGTATTTATAGCGACTTAATTAAATAAGATATCCTTCAGTTTCTTGTGTGAGTTGTGAGAGTATTGTGATGGATCTCTGTTCTGAGGATTGTTCACTCAAGACAACTTTTGTAACGCTTATATTAGTGCGACTTGTTTTCGTGCTAAATTTTCATTTTAGATAATGATCACCCGGAAAATAATTGTTCACACTAAATCTTGATCAAATAAACTGCTAATTAAGAAAATTTAAAAAAATCAGTAATTAAAATACATTTCTTCCTAATTACTGTGACATTGTTGGTTTCTTTCGTTTTGTATGAATTCACTTTTTATTTTTTCCCTTTTTGTTTTTTATGCTTTTTATAGAAAATTATATTATTTAAGAGGAATTAGTTATTGTAATGACTGCAAATAGCAACGAGAAAGAAATGCCAATTTCGTCTTCCACGTTTTATCAAGCTTTGAACAAACAAGGTGATTCACTGTAATAATGTTATTTGTTGACAACACTGGTCGACAGAACATTTAAATAATGGTCATTTGATGTTGAGTTGTATTGAAAATTCCAAATTTATTAATAGAATTCCGATTTCTATTTTAAAAAAAAGGTGGAATCCGTGGTCTAGTTGTCTGATTTAATACACGAAGTTAATAAACATGGCGTAGCTAGAAATACACTGACTGCATCCCTTGTAAAAGATTAAGACACCACTTTATAATAAAGGATTGTCATGGGTAAGACACTAAATTGCATCTGATAGTCAGGCTACGCTTCTGAAAATCTAGGAAGTGTGAAGTACCTTATTGCCATGACTCTAAGTTCCACCCTGACAAGTAAAGTTATTACTTGTTAAGCTTCTGTGTATCGGTCAAATAGATCTATTTAAAAATTATTTGTATTTGAGTAAACTGAGTAAAAGATACTCTTAAGGTATAAAAAAGTAAAGTTGGCGACCTTAGTCGAGGGTGACCCAAAGGCTCCCTTTTCAATAGCTACTACACTGAGGTGTAAGAGAGGGCACTACTCCATTTCCTGGAATGCTCCACTTTACCCTTGATGTTTATTCTATAATGCTAAGCTTTAAGCAAGGCGGTATCAAGTACAATTTTTTGAGTTTTTGGTATGACTCGACCTGGGATTGAACCCCGGTCTCCCGAACCATTCGTGAACACTCTACTCATTAGGCCAATTACCCGGTATAGCTACTCAACAAATATAAGTATTAATGTTCAGCGAATGTTCTTGCTTCACATGTAGGCATAAATTAACCTCAGACGGTTTGACATACCGTTAAAAGCTAGATGAAAACTACATCAGAATGTTGCGTGCTGTTTTGAACAAACCCTGGAAGCAGCACAATACAAAACTGCTGATGTGTCGTCACTTACGTCCTATCTCATAAACTATCCAAATAAGAGGAGCGAAACATGATTAGCACAGCTGAAGACGTAAGGACTTATAAGAGACGTTCTTTTATGGACTCCTACACATCGGCACACCAGTGTTGGCCGACCTGCCAAGACTTAAATTCATCAGCTTTTGCGGACGTTGGGCGCCGTCTAGAGAACTTGTCAGGAGAAAAGATTAATTGGGACGTATAGCGAAAGATAAACAGTCAATGGAATCTATGCTTTCAGCACGTCTCGACCATGATGTGCTGAGATGCCCTTGGTGCAATGGTTATCGTTGTAGGAAATTGACACGGCAACGAGAGTTCAAATCGTTGACTAGGCTGTTTGCCTTTCACATAGTTCTAATACCGTTGGGGAAAGTACGTATCCAATTATTTTCCCTCCAGCTATGGTTAAATAGTTGGACAGAGTATTTTCTTTAACCTTGGTTGGGCAAATAGTCTTTGAGAAGGAAAACTGTTAAACTCCTCTTTAAAACAAACCTTGTGTCACATCATGTTCGGGCGGAGTGGGGGGAAATACACATGTACTGACGCTGATAAACAAGTTGTTAGCTTAGGAGCTGAAATATTTATTTGTTTTCTAACCAATACCTGTGGTGATTTTCGACATCAACCAAAAGCCAGAATTTACAATGTTGAATCTTAAATAAAATTTTAAAAATACTACCCAAATGGACGATTCACTCTACAGTCTTCCTTTTTATGGTTACGCATTTTTGCCTTCGGCTAGACAAAGTATAGCCTTATGAATAACTCCACAGACAACTTAAATGAGCATTTACTTAGACGAAATATCGCTATAAGGCGCCATACATACACGCACACATACCAACTATAAACAAGTACCCTCCCAACAATCTTTTTATATCAAATTGCTTTTATTTTAATGCAAAGGTAATATATTTTTATCATTTAAGGTAGAAAGTATATACTAAAAACTATATTGTTAGTTACTGTTCATTATCAAACTGTAGATCCAAAATTATGAATCTGCAAAGACCCCCAAAATTATTGTCTCTTTTATATATATCATCATCATCATCATCATGTCGTGCCGTAGGCACAGATATCCCTGACTCTCTCTCTCTCGCCACTTCTCTCTATCGTTCATCACCTCTGGTAGGTCTTCAGGGCCACATCCCGTATCCTCACATAGCTGCTGAATGTATGTTCGAGCTGGTCATCCTGCTTTTGCCCGGCCATATGTGGGGGTCCATAGGAGTACCAGAATATCAAAGATAATTCGTCCCGGTTGAGAGCTCAATGCATATAAAATATAATGAGCAAATTAAGATGATAAATTTGTTTAATCCCGTTAAAAAGCATCAATATATATCAAGAGCTTTGATTAATATCAATGTTTTTTAACAGGATGGAAATAAATTTATCTTAATGTGACCGATTGTTGTATTTTTTTTTTATTTTGTAAAAGAAAAGATATATATTAGAACAGTAATTAAGAAATATTTTTACATGAAAAGAGTGTTCGATTCTATTATAGTAGATAGATAAAAAAAAACTATTAATATTACAATTGTGCATAGAGTAAATCCGCCATTTGATGGCCCAGTCAGCTGGGGCTGAAGAATACTCCTATTGCATCTCTGCATAGGGGTAAGACTCCGCCAACAAGTGACCTGATATATGACACTAAACGATCTGATTGTGAGACTGCAGTAATGCAAGTGTTTTGGGGAATTTGGAGTATCCCTTCATTGCTATTTCTTCCATATCCACTCTGGATAGGATCCAATCTATGGGTCAAATAGAACTGTTTGACATTCAAACCGTACACTTATGCTAAACTGAATTACTTGAAATAGAACTGTTTTCAAATTTGACTGTGCTTAAAAAAATGACTGCTGTATTATTGGGTATTTTGATGATGCATGACGATGCTTGGAACCATTTGATTTTGTTGACATGCTAAACTGAATTGCTTGAAATAAAACTGTTTGATCGTTTAACTGTGTCTAAACAAAAAAAATGTGTGGTTAAGCTAAACTCAGTTGCTTGAAATTTAAACTGTACGTATTATAAATTGAATTGTTTGAAACAGAGCTGTTTGATATATGAATGTGTATTAGTAAAATTAAAAAAAAAACCTGTCTACTTACGCTAAAACAAATTATTTGAAATTAAATGAAATTAAATGTGTGTAAAAAATGGGCACAGGTTGATTTTAAAATGTTATCTACAACGTTATCTGCGGTTAGAAATCATAAATTTAATATGTGTATAAAAATGTTTTTAGCATTAAATGACCTATAATGGTTGACATGCCATAAAACCAAACCAAAGTAAACTTCTTCTTGAGTTTTATTTACTTTCCAAAACAGCTGTGGAGTAAAACTGGGTAATCTACTGTCTCTGTAGCGTGAGGTTTAGTCACGTTATATGTTGTCATTGAGTGAGGTATGTACATGAAAGAATAACAAGTTTAGTGGTTAATACACGAGACATCCAAACTAGAGACAAAATATTATTTTCTTTGTCGCAAGCAGTCTGAAATAAAGCAAAATAAATTATGGAATTTAATAAGGTAAGCTCGTTGATAACATTAGAGAAATTTGTTGATATGTCAACACATAGAAACTAATTCGATTCCTTTTTGAGCTGGTGATTCTCTACATGTTCCAGGAAGCATAATTATTCTTCCAGTAAGAATATGCACTTATGGCTCTATCCTTTATAAGTTTAGGCCCTTTACAATATATATATATATATATATAGTCATCCACAGATAGACTGTTTCGTTGTATCACAACTCTTCTGTGTGGCTAGACGCGTAGGATGCTTGAAGCTGAGATCGAAACCCGCCCCTTACGTTAGACTTAGTATCCTACCGTTCAGACAAGTGAATCATGTCAACTCGAGAATTATAAGGCATTATGTAGTAGCTTTCGTTTGTTTACATTTATACCTTACCGGATACCAGAGTGCTCAATTCATTCGAAGAGCTTTGCATTATGCGAGTGGGAGCTGTAAATTACTTCCCAAGAGTGCTCAACCCCCACGGGATATATATAATCTTGGAGTGTATTGTATCTATATCAGTCGATTTATCTCCCTCACTCACCTTCTCTCTTTCTCTCTCTCGTGTCTGTGTGAGCATTTATGTGTGTATATATGTATATAATAGCTTATGTAATATATTCTTTAAAAAACGAGAAATGTAGAAATATTTATATTGGCACATATACACATACATAAATATATGTATGTGTGTGTGTGGATCTTTTCATCTAACGATTGTGAGCAACACGAAAATCAGGAGGAATTTAATTTAATTATTCCATAATTTAAATTCTCTGTGATGCTTGTATTTAGCTAACTCTGTACATTTTAATAGGCTTTTATTCCCTATATATATATATATATATATATATATATATATATATATATATATAATTTGGTATATTCATATATAAATGGAGTATTCAAAATCAATGATAGGTGATATGTATCTAAATTTTGATCGCGTAGACATCGAGTCAATAGAGATTTGTAACTGTCAGTTTCTTGCCTATGAAGTCATCGGACCAAATAGACGCAGGTGTTGGCTGTTCCTTTTCAGTGGGGCATGATGGAAAGTGTTGTTAAACTTCTGAGATCTGATAGGAATGATGGTTCAGTTTGTGGGGCATTCTCGCAAGAGCGTTCTATCTTAGGCTGCTGGATTATTTACATGTCTGTTTTGTATTATTTGTGTTATTATTAACAAATTATCCTAACTTAATCATATATGTCCATGTGTACGAACGATAAGTACGTTCATAATAAATGTATGTGTGATTTAAGATATCCGATATTTCCATCATTGTTTTTATATCCTTTTTCAAAATATTACTCTAAAATATCCGTAAGCATTGCGGTTGAATATTATATATACTTTATTGCCAATTCCTTTCTCTGCGAGTCTTCTTTTCTTTCCGTATTTCCTTAAGTTTACAGTTCTATCGTTGAACCAATAATACTCCTGAGGGAAATGTGGCAAACATTTAGAAACGCCACTTCTACCTCAGTACATTTTGAAAATTAGATCATGTATATTTCTCAAGGGGTGTAAAAAGACACTCGATAAACATTTTAATTAAATTTATTTCCTGGACTTCAGTATAGATGTCCTTGTTTTGGGGTTTATTTTATTTATTCATTTTTTTGTTTTTTATTTGTTTTTTTTTTGTTTTTTTTTTTTTGTTTTCTGGCCTTATCAAACGTTGAAAAATGCATATTCTCGTTGTGAAGACGAAATATAATACGGAAGATTAAAACAGAAGTGATCCCCGGTTACTGGGATGTAGAGAGGAGGTTTGTTTTAGCAATAAATATTCAGTTTAATATATTTATTAAGAAGTAACTATATACAGTCGAATCTCAACATAGGCGGCCTCGTCAATTATGGTTCTTCGTGGTTTTACTTGTTAGGGTTTGACCTAATCAAAAATCGTTAAAAACATTTGGAAAAAATACAGCATTTCGAATTCTATTTCAGAGGAGTTTAACTTCAAAAAAACGAAATAAGTCATTATTAACAAAAGCTTTTTAATAATATAAAAAAAATAAAATGTGAATGTAAATGTCTTTGAAGACATCAAAGACTGCTTCATCATTTCCTGAAAAAAGGAAAGCCAAATTTGATCAAAAACAACGTTTCGTAGATAGTCATCGGAAATGTTTTGTCTAATATATTTCATTTTAGATTAGAGTAACCGGGGATATTTTAGTAATATTAGAAAGAAAGAGAAACGTTAGAAATGAAGATAATTCTCATTGGCCCAATCATATATTGTAAATTTGCGTGTCGATCTCCCCATGACAATTAAAGAATAGACTGAAGAAACGCGTTTAGTGACACGAGAGTATTTTACAATTTACAGTCTAAGAATCTAATCTTCCATTGACTAGATAGTCTTCATAAATGTATTTAGAAATCTACATATATAAAATATAGAACTGATTTCAAGATACATTCATGTGTGTGTGTGTGTGTATATATATATGTGTGTGTGTGTGTGTGTGTGTGTGTGTGTGTGTGTGTGTGTGTGTGTGTGTGAATGCATATATGTACCTATTAGGGTACAAATGTACGTAAATATATATATATATGTGTGTGTGTGTGTGTGTGTGTGTGTGTGTGTGTGTGTGTGTGTGTGTGTGTGCACGTGTACATATAATAATGTATGAATGCGTATATATATATATATATATATATATATATATATACTTGCATACACTTTAATGTTAAAAAGGCTTTTTTTCATCATTAAGATAAGATTTTATTGATTAATGTTGTACAAATAAAACCGCTTATTTTCCTATTTTCCCCAACAGATATGTGACGGAACCATCTGCTTGGATTGGGCTATCTCAGCCAACTTCTCCTTTATTTACAGAGAAGGTCATCATGATAAATATATTTTTCCTTCGTTTCGTTTGTTTCTCTGTAAGAGTTATGCTATCTGCATTCTGATAGCCAATCTTTTTTTTATTTCCTTGTTATGTACTTAAGTTTATAATAATCAGCCACAGTAGATATGCTTTAATGCGTTTATTTTGAGGGGGGCATGTGTTTGTGAGCGTTTATTTGTATTTACTTATGTCTACCTATGATGGTAAGATACGACGCAAGTCAGTTTAATTTAAGTTAACCCCAGAAGAACCAAAACTCCCAGCTAACTGCTGAAAAATACATTCTTGTTCAGTAGTTATTTTCAAGGCGGGTACCACAGGCGCTGGTAATAAATTTTTTTTTTTTAAAAAACACTCAACTTTAGTTCTTCACACAATGGTTGCTATTACTGTCTGTCTGGTTGAAGGCCCCTGAGAATGTACTTTGGACATCAGTTTAATTTAATTTCCTAAAAAAATTGTTTATATGATACTATGATAAAGAGCAAGAGAAAATATTGCCTTAGTGAGGCAACTAGTCTTGGAGAAGGAAAACTCTGAATTCAAACCTGTTAAACTCTGCTTAAAAATTGACCTTGTGTCATATCCTGTCCGAGCGGAGGGGTTGGTAAATATGATAAAGAGCAAGAGAAAAACAATAAAAATATGTATTTACCAAACGATTCTGCTGCATTCGACACAAGGGCAAGTTTTCCTTCTGCTGGACTGGTTGTCTAGCCAAGGCTAAAGAAACTAATTTACCGTACTATGTTCCCATAGCTCGAGGGAGAACATATTGATCTATTCATTTTGCAATGAAACAAATCAGCTTCGTCCAAGTTTTGAACTCAAGTAAATGATGTCATTACAACTATAAGCGCTGTGCTAAATGTAAAGAAAAGTCATCAAAATTTTATTATTATCAGATTTATGATTTACTTGTGTTTATTGTTATTGGTAGATCATCGTGGAATAAAACAGGTAAAAAATATACAGAAAAAAGATTAAACTGGTATATTATCAGCAATGAGAAAACGTGATTTTTCTGTTAATTATTTAGGTTAAGCACTCATCTTTACCTAAATGAGCCTCGGTGAGATCACGTTCTTTATAGACGAAATAAAAGGTCAAGTATCACTGAAAAGAATTTTCTTTCAAAAATTTACAAATTACAAATTTAATTCAACAAATTTAATTCAACAACTAAAATGCTGTTTGGTTAAAAATCCAGCAAGAAATGGAACAAGCATGAATGGTGCAAAACTTGATAGAATATCTATAATTGGGAAAAGTCTAAATCCAAAGATTGCATTTTTTTAATAACTATATGCTCTTAGGTGAATCTGTATACCTATTACAATGCGCAGATGCATATATGAAAGTACTGCCTTTCATTATGTCATAGTTAAATGTTATTTAGATTTACGCAGTGATCAAGAAGGAAATGTATATCCACCATGCCGCCCCCATATATATATATATATATATATATATATATATATATAGTTTCATGTAGTTAGAAAACTGCAATCATGAAACAGCAAAAATTTTGGTTAACGTGTTCTAAATATATGAAATTTTAGGAGGCGTACTTAGCAAAAAATGTTTTTGCTGTTTAAAAAATTCCTATCGCGTTGCATCCACCTCGTGTGGAAATGCTAGCCAAATAAATACATGAAACTTTGAGTAAAGGCATTTGCTTGCATTTAACTCAACATTTAGGTTTGACTCTTGTTTTTTGTTGTCTTTGAGGGTTTTAATTGTTGTATTTTTCTTATATATATTGATAGATCGCTATATTATGACTATCGCTATATTATTAATTATCAATAATACTGAGGTATCTGCCGTTCAGCAGTGGACAAAAAACTCGTCTTACAGCTGACTGTAAATGTATTTGACCAACTTTCATGACCTTGAAGAGATCAATATAAACTTAGCAAATACGTAAATAATTCTGCCACCGTATTTTGTATCTACCTCGTTTCAAATAATCCTTGTTACTTTGAACTTCCAATATCAATTTAGTGAGTCTCACATAATTTCTCTCATTTCAAAACAGATATATCAGATTAAAAAAAATCGATCAAGTTCTACAATATATATATATATATATATATATATATATATAATTTTTTATTTTCAAATAATATCTGAAAGTTTTCTTAAACGTTAAGATGGGTGGGGGTCAATTTTTTACGTTGAAGTTGATACTAAAATAAACTGCAAGTATTTCAGCTTGAACGGTTTTATCAAAGAGTTCAAAGTATCACATTGACTGGAATCCTGTCGTCGTGAGATTCGATTGTAGTTTAACATGAACCAGTGAACCACGAATTAAGGAAGTAACACATAAACAATTCAATGCAAATGAATACACTTTTTCGTCTTTTGAGAAAAATTGGAATTCAATGTAAAAGAAATAAAGCGAAAATGAAGCTGTTAATAATAAGAAACAGATCAAGCAATAAAGGTGAAAAGGGTTATGACGATAAGACGTTGCTTTATAACAATCTATTCATCTATTATTAACATATGAACTGATAAGATGGAGAAAATTCATCTATTAATGATGCATCGTCTCTTGTGTTTCATTTGATGATTGACTTTTTAGTATATAAATCTTTAAGTAATAATACCGACATAAAGAAGAGTTAAGACGCCAGATTTCTTCATGTTTTAATCTGATCTACTCGGCACAATTTTTTGCAAATTCATGATCTAAGGAAAACGTATGCATATATATACACACACACACACACATATATATACATATAATATCCAGTCTGGGTCCAAAGATAGTGCGTGTGGATTATTCTTTTATAGAATATATGAGGAATATCATATAAATCCGTGTGAATACTCAATGTATGGCTATTGTTAATCCCTTATTCCTTCACAGGGATATAACAAAATTCACATTCAGAGCGTATATAGTGTAATTAGATGGAAACTCAAACCTGGTTGTCATTATAAATTTATTTCGGCGGAGAATATTACCATACTCTCCGTCTCGTCAAATGACTTTCAGTCATCTGACAAGACGGAAAGTATAGTAATATTCTCCGCCGAAATAAATTTATAATGACAACTTAACCAGATTTGAGTTTCCATCCAATTACTATATATATATATATATATATATATATATATATATATAGCGTGTGTGTGTGTGTGTGTGTGTGTGTGTGTGGTAGAAAACAAGGGCACAAAGAGGAACTTATTTAAGGGCCATTAGCCCGCGTGTTCTTGCTATTATAATGGTCATAGAAAGGAGAGGTTCACGTAGAATTAGTTTGATTTTTGGAGGTGAAGGTGTGTTATTTTTAAAACATAGTCTCATATTATATGAATACCTTTGTTATTGGAGCGGTAATAAAGAGGTTATTATTACATATTATACAAACATTATCATCACCTAAAAAAAGCAATATCGATTAGCCAAAAAACAAACTATTAACCAACTGATCCTAAGATATTTACCAGCAAAATATAATATCAATCCCACTGATGAATCTCTATGAATCTTACACTTTAAAATAATGAAGAATAGCATCCAAGTTTCAGCTAACTTGAACATATTCTTTAATAAAGTTATAGGAAAAAATATAGAAATAATAGATAATGTATACAAACATCACTCACATTCAACTCGAAAAATCAAAATTCTTATTCTACGTAAACTTCTCTTAATCGGTACAAAAAAAAAAGTCTCCTTCTATGACCATTTTGGTAATGTCTACACACAGCAGATAGCACCTTTGTGTCCCTGTTTTTCTTATTTTTACAAGGCTCATTTAGAATATATATATATATATATATATATATATATATATATATATATATATATAAGCTTTGAGTCGTAGAACAATGATTAGTTATGGTGTTTCCAGGATCCTTTTTTCGGAATAATTAATTCAAACTTCACACACACACACACACACACACACACACACATATATATATATATATATATATATATAAAGAGGAGTGAGAGAGAGAGAGAAATGTCTATTTTGAAAATAAGCACCGTTTTCAACATTATGTTAAGGAGTTATCAAATTGAAAAAAGCGTCTATTTTGTGAAACAAATCCATACATTACCATTTACCTGGATGGATGTCTGTTTCAACGCCTATTACGCCCATTATTGTGTTGAAATGTGAGCAGGCGAAAGATTTATAAAGTGGGTTGAACCCTTTTAGAGCTGAAACAGATTAGTCACGATTTAGTGTCACCAATGACTTTGGTCTCTCAAAGATTGAAAGGCTCTTTCTAAAACATTTAAGTCAGTAAAATGCATTTCTGTTATAACTGGTTGGACTACAGTGATTCGTTAAATACTTTACCTGATTCTGATTGCTGACAAGATAGACGTATTGTGGTTTGAATGGCAATTCTCTTGAGGTTGAAATTAGAGGTTTGGTTTCTTTGTTTAATAGCATATCAGACTTTGTGAGTTACTCAACTCCAAAGCTATTCTTGCTGAAGAACAGAGGTGGTATTATTAAACCCATAGCGGGAGGGATAAAGGGATCATACCTTCCTCAATAGTATTAGTCCAAGGTCGAATTAAATTCGATTACTTCAAGACAGCAGTCCAGCACTTTGACTATTAAGCCATGATAATCATTCCGTTGAAGTAATATGGATATTTGCGGGCTTTTTGTCATGGAACTTTAGAGCGCAAGCCTTCTGTTAGATGGTTCCATCATTAACATCACCCTGCCAATTGTATGTCTCTATTTTTCTCTATTAAACCAGAGCTTGCCTGCTTGACATTCAACCATGATTTGACTTGGGGATGCTTTACCCATCAGTGCAAAAAGGTATATAGTGTTACTATTATGTAAAATATCCTCCTACTTCCGCTTCAGTATATCTTTGCTGTCACAGAAGAACTGATTGATTGCCTGGTATATTGTTATTATTCTTCATAAAATCATTCAATAAAAGGAATTATAAAAAAAAGAAACTGAAGAAATATAGATTCAGATCACATTTATTTGGAGAAAAACAGTCTCAGAATACTCTATTATATGATTTCCCTTATATGCAGGATGATAATCATTTTGAAAAGAAATAACATAAGATTCAAACTGTTACAATATGATATAAATCAATACTTGAAATAAAGTTATAATTAATATGATAATAATGATAAATGTCATATATACTTATGTTATATATTCTAGGTAATGGAAACAAAAAAAAGAAAAGAATTTTTTATTTTTCTGTAGCAGAGCCAGAACTTTACCAGCTTACATTCTTAAAACCCTCACAAAATCTGAAGGAAGGAAAGAAAAAGTCATGTTGCCTGTTAGAAATTATGATAATTTGATAATTGTGCCTTTGCCAAAATACCACAGTGGTTTAACGTAGGGTTAATTCGAATGCTACACTTATAGACAAGAAAATCCAGCCCTGGCTCTCTGTAATTGGTCGGCAATGATAGAATGTTTTTATCTAGCCAATTTGATAAAATATTCTATTTTGACAATCAAATGATATTTTACGTTTAACAAATATTGTTTCTTGGATGATATCAATTATTATCAATTTTATCTGAATTTGCAAATAGTTCAAAAACTTTAAAATTTTCCACTGAGTATAT
This sequence comes from Sepioteuthis lessoniana, assembly GCA_963585895.1. Taxonomy (NCBI): domain Eukaryota; kingdom Metazoa; phylum Mollusca; class Cephalopoda; order Myopsida; family Loliginidae; genus Sepioteuthis; species Sepioteuthis lessoniana. The sequence goes on from OY757920.1 coordinate 96,881,636, forward strand.
TTTAAATGATGGCTACGTCTTTATTTCCCGCCTTCCAATACAATTCAGGGTTTTACCACCACCTTAAATCTTATTTGACTTACTGTTGAAATTTTAAAAAATCTAATTACGTTGGCATAAATCGTAAATACTAAATAAATAGTCACTACCTATACTATATATAATGAGTTTATAAAATGTTTTCCACTTACAAATTTTGATACGCACCTTCATCTTCAACAGCTTCTTCATCTCTCTTGCTTAATCAAAGAAGTTTTCTATGTTTTCGCTTTCTTTGATTTTCACTCTATGGTTCGCTAGAAACCCGGAATCCAGGAAATTGCAAATCAAATTCTTTTACTTTTGTTAATGAACTTTTGGTCGGGTCTTCTGGACAGGATTAAGTGACCCATTTGCATCCCAAAGTAACAGATAATTTTATGCATTTTTTCTCGGACATATTCTTGTTTGTGTATATACCATTTGTCAACATATTCAAATTGTAGTCTCTTGCACAATTCTCAGTGGATGTCCTTTCCAACCCGGTAATGCTTACTCATGGATTCCTTTTGTACCAGTTTTCTGCATTAACCTATGATGTGATTGAGAGTTTCATATATGTCAACTCATGGCTTAAACTTGATATTCTTCAGTGTATTATCAATTTTTCCTTTCACGGAATTAATTCTCATGTGTCCATACGTCTTAGCTCATCCCTTGTCCATTTCTTCAAGAATACAGAAGAACTTACAAGACAGATTCACTAAGTAGGGTTTTTTTTCTTTTCACGAGATTTCTGCTGTAAAATTTGATATCGAGAATTATTTTTGCTCATCTAAGGGACTCCTTTCTAATGTTTTCTTTAATATATTTTTCTAATATTTTCATGGCCCATTTAGCTGGGGCTGTAAAATACACAGACTGCATTTCTCCAAAGGTGTAAGACTCCCCCAACAATCATCCGATGGTGAGTTTTCAGTAATGCCGGAGCTTTGAGAAATGTGGAGTACTCCTTCATTGACATCGCTCCCAGGTCCACTCAGGTCCGAAGTGGTAGCACCTGATAGGGCCCTATCTATGGGTTAAATAGAACTAACAGCGTACTTATGCTAAACTGAATTGTTTGAGTAAACTGAATGGCTTGAAATAGAAATGTTTTTGACAATTAAACCGTACTTAGATTTAAACTGCGTGCTTATGCTTAACTGAATTATTTGAAATAGAACTATTTTTCGATATCAAAACTGTATTTACTCTTAATTGAATTGTTACATATAACTGTTTGAATAGTTTGAAATGGAAATGTTTTTGACAATTAAACTGTTTACTTACTCTAAACTGAATTGTTTTAAATAGAACAGATTATTTACATAAAAATGGATTGGGCGTTAAATAACCTACAATGGTTGATATGCCATAAAACCCAACAAACCAAACCAAACCTATCTATGGGGCAAATAGAAGTAAACTGTGTAATTATGCTAACTAAATTGTTTGAAATTAACTCTTTTTATATTTAACTGTATAAACAAAAAAAAACTGTGTACTTAAGCTAAACTGAATTGTTTAAAATAATTATTTTAATCTTAATCGTGAGCAAGCAAATTATTCATGTTGAATTGAATTGTTCGTGATATATAGCGAACAATTTAACTTTGAGATGGTAAACTGTGTTGTTTGAAATAGAACTGTTTGATCGTTTAACTGTGTGTGAATAAAAACTGTGCTTATACTAAACTGAATTTTTTGAAGTAGAACTGTTTATACATTTAACTGTGTGAACAAAAAATGTATTTAAACCAATGACTAGAAGTGTGTAAACCAAAAACTCTGCTCATGCTAAACTGAATAGTTTGAAATTAAGAGAAACTATTTAACTGTGGACAAAAGAACGAACTCAGGCTTGTTTAAAAATGTGATCTTCAAAATGTATTTAGAAACCATAAAGTTAATATATATTTATAAAAAAGATTTGACATTAAGTTATCAACAATGGTTCATATGCGATGAACCCTAACCAAACAGCACCTAATATTTTCAGTTTTCGTTTTCAGCTCATGTTCCGATGTATTCATAATTGGTCAGTTCTTTTCTATCTGTTGTTTCTCATTTCACTTTTGTCCCTTGCAGTCATGGCTTATTTTTCAATCCGAAATTACAATGCTATATCTTGAAGCATTGATCTTTGAGATACTCATAGATTGCTTTACCCAGATTACAAAATCTGATTATTGCAAATAAATTTTGTTCAATAGTGTATTTGACTGCAACAACAGTTTATAGAATAACATTAAAAGAAAATGAAGAGCTAAAGAAACATCTATATGTCGAAAGAGAAACGAAAACATTGTAGAACATGAAGATGACATTTAAGCCCATTGTTTATAGAGCATTTAGAAAAGACCTAAAGAACTTTGCAAAACGGAAAGTAAATTCGAGGAAGAATCGAGTCCACCGGGACGACTGAAAACCGATAAAATAATGACAGTTCTGGCATATTTAAGAGACTCGCTCTCGTTTGATCTCCGGTAACTATTTGCGTAGAAACACAATGAGTACAGAATTAATGCAATGTGCAATAAAAACAAATAAAATTTGAATGAAAATTAATAAAGAAAATCTAAAAAAATATTAAAGAAAGAAAAGGAAAATTGTTATTTAATAAATCGTTGAAAAAAACGTAAATATTTGCAATTTATTTGATTTAAGTGTTTCTTTAAAAATTCTTCCCAAATTTGTACTAAACATTTTGGGTAATTTAATACTCTTTCTCACACTGTTTTGTTACTTGACGTTGACGAGAAACTTAAAAAAAAAGGCATAAGATTCTTGAATTATTTTGCTCATATACATGTAGACAGTGTTAGATATACGTACACTCACTAACACCAGCACACACACACATAACGACATCGATAACTGCTCGCATAGGAAAGTGAATATCTAACACACACACATGTATATATATATATATATACATTCCTTCACACAAGCAATTTCATATGTATGTATTAATATTTCATTTACATTGTTATACATTTATTTACACATTTACATTGTTATACATTTATTTACATTGTTATACATTTATTTACACATCGAATTCCTTTCTCTGTCTATATATATTCCTTTCTCTGTATATATATATATTCACATAAGGTTGAAATACTTACAATCGCTCTGTAGTAAATACAGAAAAGATTTCAAAGTATTTTTTCTAATTGGAGTTTCTTCTGGAGTTGGTCATCAACATTGACGTAAATTAAGGCACTTTTTGAAATCCAGAAAATTAATATTATCCAGGAAACCAGTGAATTTTTTACAATTTTTTTCTGTAGGTGCAAAAAACCCATAACATTTGAACGCTTTAAAATTGTTTGTCTAAATTTTTGAAGCTTGAATATTTTTATTATTTAGAATATTCGGACTATTAACCACATCTTTATGGTCATTCCACGTTTTGGCAGATATGTCCTTCGGTCTTCTTCAGTTGTTTCATGTTGAACTCGGAAGTCCACACAGAATCTTGAACTGAACTCTTTTGGGGGGCCACAGTTGTAGATTGTCCTAATTCCATTAACTTTGACTTGGTACAAATATTAAGTTATGTGTATTATTTGTTATATGATGTGTTTGGATAAACACATAAATACGTACATATCTTCGTATGTATGTACCGAGATGTGTGGGTATGTGTGCGTGTGTGTTGAAAAAAATTGTTCAATTTCTTAATCATATTTACCCAACCCCTCCGCTCGGGCAGGATATGACACAAGGTCAATTTTTAAGCGGAGTTTAAGAGGTTTGAATTCAAAGTTTTCCTTCTCCTAGACTAGTTGCCTCACTAAGGCTGAAGAAACTAGTCTGCCCTGCTATTTACCCATAGCTGGAGGGAGAATATTTGGATTCATACCTTTCCCAAGGGTATTAGTGCTATGTGAAATGCAATCAGTCCAGGATTTGAACTCGTGTCTCCGTGTCCAATTCCTACGACGATAACCATTACACCACGGGCACCTCCTATTCAATTTCTTAATAGACTATTTTTTATATTTAGCATAACAATTTTAAAGCCCTTTATATGAATCACGGGGATGACTGTTCCGATTCTGTTCACCATGAAGCCTTATCCGCTATGCCTTGTGTCCTGCAAGGAGTCCTGGCGCCGTGGATAAGATTTTTGGTTGGAAAGTGCTTCAGATTGAAATTTTCTGGACTTTGCAAGTTCAATCCTATTAACAGGTAAGGATAACGAGGAATACTTACTTTTTCCGGATACATACGCAAACACACTCACTTATCTCGGTGCACACATATGTATGTATGCATGCATGTATGCAACTGTTCACTAAAACACTCCGGTAAAGAGAGGTTATGATACAAGGTCAGATTTTTGGCGGATTAAAGTGTTATATAACATATGGCATGGATTTTCGGTTCGTTCTCAGTGACCCCGTGTGCTTTGACAAGCTGTCACGTTGTGATTCGTAAACAGGGCAGCGCGTCAGGGCAGTCGGTTACTACAGGTGTATAACCGGAAAGAGACCACGTGATAACCACGCAGTCAGATTTAGACAGAGGCAGAGAATCAGGAGTCGAGCCAAGGACACGCAGCCGATCAGAGGCGTCTCTAACGACGGCTTGCAAGGGGGTGCAAGCGTTGGCACCCCCGGCTCATTGAAGAATATATGGAACAAGAAGAAGTTCCCTCTTTGAGTATATCTCTCTCCATCTATCTCTCAACTAACAACAAATTGTGGGCCCTTTGTAGAATAAAATGAGAGATATATTTTTTATAAAGTGATGTGTTTCGTTCGTTCATTATCTTTGATTATGTTCCTCATTGATCATAAAGACACAGCTGGGTATACAACAAAAGCTAGTTTTAATTCAGAGTTTTCTTTATTTTAAAATGATTGCCAAAATAATGAAAAATAACATCCAGTCTACCCTACTCTTTACTCATCGTTGGGAGGGGAACTGATGGATTCATATATTCACCAATGAAATTAACGCGAAGCGAAAAATAAACAGCTTCGTCGAGTATTTGAACGCTGGTCACCGTATTTATTAACTACGGTGATGATTTTCTCGCCATGAAAGCACACGCACAAGAACTCCCACATCTATATATATTGGCCTTGCAACATTGAGTAGTTCGACGATACAATCCAAAACATCTCACTGAACCAGAAGGACATACAGCAAACTTTAATGAAGAATGTCAGTATATTAGGTTCACTAGTTTTACCGAAAGCTGTTCAAGATTACTGAAGAGCCAAGCAATAGAGACTGAAATTGATTAACCAACAGAAAGCATTTGACGAATTTTAATCCAGTATTCTTCCTTCTAAAGAACTGTTTCTTCCACCTGAGGTTTCAGTTAACTATCCCTATCTCGAAGCGGAACCCCTAAATGAACTTGACACTACACTTTGGATAGCACTAGAATCGTGTGTAATATAAATTTCGATGACGCAGGCTAGAAGCAAGCGAAGTTTCCCAAGAGGTTCAGAGGCCTTGACCTCTAATTACCATCTAATGTGATTCTAATAAGCCTTCCTATCTTCCTTATTTTAACTGTGCACTCGTTTACGACTAAGTTCTGAGTGCTTAAGAATAAGCTTATATATCGAAACATTAGCAATGGGTTACGTGGTGCCATATTTCCCTAGGTGAAGCCCCTCCCAGCATTATCTCACCTGCCAGCTTCCAATCTCATAAACTAACAGTAGTACTTGATCATTGGAATAAAGTGACGGCTAAGAGATACAGGCTACATCTGTCCCTTTTCTGCGGTCGTGCTCGTCGTCCACACAAGGGTTAATACCACCTTTTTTCGTTATAATTTCAACATGTAAGTCTCAAGAGAGCGTATAGTAGATGATCTAATATAATAACAGTTTTCCCAATTGAAGGCAGGAAGTTGTTTATATGGAACTCCACACGCTTTGATACATCCTTTAGAAGCAGGGGACTAGGGATTGGCTGTCCGAGAGTCGGATAATTGCACACTGGCTTACACGCATCTCCATCTATCTATCTATCCGAATATATATATATATATATATATATATATATATATATATATATATATATATATATATATGCGTGTACGATTGCGTTACAATTATATCAATGTTGCACTTATATAATGCAGCAATTTAATCTCGTACAATTGGTAGGTCCTACTCTTTTTTTCTAGGACCAATAGTTTATTATACGTTACTGTGATACTAGTAAAATATTGCACATAACTGCTTTTCCTCTTCCCTCGTCTTTCTTACTTCCGTTCCTGTGACATGCAGTTGTTTATAGCATAGTTCTGGTTATATAAAATACTTATAATTATCTCATCGCCCATTTCCTTTAAGTTTTATCTGATGATTGTATCCTAGTTGACACGTTAAATTTTTAGTAAGAAAACGCAATATATATATATTTTAATCGGATGGAAACTCAATCCTGGTTAGGTTGTCATTATAAATTTATTTCGGCAGAGAATATTACTATACTCCCCGTCTCTTCAGATGACTTTTTACATGCTTTACTCGAAGTTGCAGAACAGCAAATGTGGAATTACAGTTTGTATTTGACAAATAAGAAAATTAAGAAAAAATAAAAGAAGAAATAATTCAAATTCACAGGCGAGGGTAGAGGGGGTCAAAATATTAGGTGTTAGAAGAATTTCCTTAAATCTCCTATGTTAGAAGCACTGCATCTTCTAGAAAAGCATGTAAAAAATCATCTGATGAGACGGAGAGTATAGTAATATTCTTCGCCGAAATAAATGTATAATGACAACTTAACCAGATTTGAGTTTCCATCCGATTACATTATATACACTCTGAATGTGAATTTTGTTATATCCCAGCGAAGGAATAAGGGACTAACAATAGCCATACATCGAGTATGAGATTCCTCATATATTCTATAAAAGAATAATTCACACCCAGTGTCTTTGGGCGCTGAGTGGATATTATACATATATATATATATATATATATATATGTGTGTGTGTGTGTGTGTGTAATTGGAATACAATATAATAACTTACATAGCATTGCACGAAAAACTGATAGTTATTGAGAATTAAATAAAAGTGTTAAATTCCCTTTGATCCTAAACTTACATACATTCATAAACACACATATACACATTTACATGAGTATGTGAGAGTGTGTGCTGTTTATTGCAATATAGGTAAGGAAATCGAATTAATTGAATTGATAGTTAATATGATTCATAGAATATTTTGTGCATTGTCATATGGAATAATAGTTTAGCTTTGGGGAAAAATCTTCAGTTTTTTTATAAGTGTATTCTAATTCTTTAAGGAAATTCTTTATTGTTTTATCTCTGGATAAAAAAAAACAGGTTTGATTTGGATTGGTGACTTTTTACTGGCATATCAAACATCGTGGGTTATTTTAAACCATCCTAGTATAAAAAAAAGCAGTGGTATTATCTAACCCATGGCTGGAAGGATAAGAGATTCATATTCATGTAATAACGCAATTAGAGTATGAAATCACTTACTATGATGTTGCAGTTTAATACGTTAACCACTACACCACAGGGACTACTCTGACAGCTAATAAGACCTATACAAACATAGATGGATTCATCTATCAGTTTTAAACCATAACAGTTGAGCAATAAAATTGTATTGCTACATTGGCGTGTCAAGAGAGCCTTTCAATTCTCTCTTCTTTGAAGAAATGATCCCCGATTCCACGACAATATATTTTGAAACGAGAGAAGTGGATTGTATTCTAAATTGCTTCGCAATAGCAAGAAGCTAATCGCAATGCAAAACATCAAAAGTGTAAAATAGCAGAAACATATCGCTATAACCATGGATGATTGGTTGATTTTAACGGCAGGTCAATCCGTTGTTATATACCTAGAGGTTAGAGAATCGCATTCATTCACGTATATATTTACATTTTTACATAGTTGTTCCTGAGGTTGTCTCTTTTTTGCACAAGGTTCAATTTTTAAACAGATCTGTTTGACCCTTGAGCTTAACTGATGCTACCACTCCTGCTTAAAGTGGACCTGGGAGTAATTTCATTCCAGAGGTTCTCCACACTTTCCAAAACTGGCGGCTCATTATGCAGTCTAGAGTTATACACACTCACAACAGGGAAGAAAATGATGAACGAATTCCCACACATGGATCAGTTTATTTAAGATTATAATATAATGTTTGTCTCATTAAGTATTATTTACACTAGACTCCAAAGTTGCGGAAAACAAAAATAATGTTTTGCAAGTGATAATTTTCACTATTGAGCATAAAAAAAGAAATTCTATCATAAACAAGGTATTAAATTACAAATTTTTTAATTATCGGAATTTCTCCTGTTTGATTTTTCTTCTTCTTTTCTTTTTATCGCAGTGATCAGGTGTTTTACAAACGTCAACAGTTTATTGACATGATGGATCGAAGGAAATTAGTTAGCATCGAGGAAATTTAAACTCACACCCACATAGTCTTAAAAATCCATTTCCCATAGACGATGCCTTACATTTCACAACTGGTAGAACATCAGCAGGCGAGATTCCCATGCAGTCATATAGCTAAACTCTTCCTTATTCAATTCTTTTCAATTTGTATCGTTTGTTTACTAACTAGAAGTATTGGCAAATGTCTGAAATCGATCGGATTTCTTAGTTTAAGACATTCTACTATAAATTTTAACTAGTCTTTCTCTCTGTGTTCATTTATGCTTTTTATGGTTCAAAGAATTACGATGAAAAGCAGTAACAAAAAGAAAGAAAGAAGAGGACTTTATAACCGTCAAAGATTGTACGATAGAATTTAACTGTAAAGGACCACTCAGAATCTATAGCCAAAATAAGTTGGTTGTTCTATATATATATATATATATATATATATATATATATATAAGTATGTTTTTTTTATCAAAATAATCTCATTTTATCAATCCATTCCTCCTTGTTTTTAACTATAATTTTCTCTCTCTCTCTCTCTCTCTCTCTCTCTCACACACACACCTAGCTTTTATCTAACTACCGAAAGAGAAACTTTCAAGTACATAGATACACATCTACCTCTCTGCCTCTGTCCCTCTCTTTCTCTCTTTGTATATATAAAGGCTGACTAGTATCTATAAAACAACCGAAAGCAATAATTTTCAGGAACACATCCACACATATCTCTCGGTATTTACTTGTCGCTTGCCCACCCTCTCTCCCTCCCTAATCAATAGGTTTGTATCTATTTGACTACATAAGTTATTTTTCACGTAAATACCTATATCAACACATGAAACTGAGCCATCAGGTCAATTCCCAATTGTTATTCTAATTATTATAGTTAATATGTAAATACGAAATTGTTATCCTAATGTCTTACTTTCTCTACTATGTTTAGCCACTATAATGTCCAACACTTCCTATTGATATATCATAATCAAAACATATTGTTTTCCTGATAATTAAAGAAGCTGACTAAAAAAAGCCGCAAGGTCAAGAATAATTTGAATCAATATCCAGTAAATTATTTGTTTCCTTCTTAATAGACATGATTGACCATCCATTTCGATTAGACTCAAAAATAAAACAGCCTTTACATATAAAACTCCTGATATAATTATAGATTAATCTTCGCAAACAGCTGAATATTTATTCAAAATATGTGAACAGTTCTGCAGATCTGATCGGTATATAACACTAGAATCGGACATGTATATCTACTTCCGATACCAAAAAATTTGAAACTTTCAGGTACCTTAGGTTCAGATTATATTTTTTTTTAAAACGTATATGTCATTCATGGAACAAAATTGGTAACATGAGTGTTTTAAGACCTTTTATCAGTTCGAATTGCTATTCAAAAAGATTGATTTATAACGTCTCTATGAATGATCAGATCTATTCTCATCTGTTTTTCTCTGAAACTCACAGCAAGAGTCATCGACTAAACCGGAATGATGTAAAATGCGCCGTCATAATTTGGTATTCACTTGTGAAGATGAGATACATGTTTACAAAAGGGCAGTTTATTTACAAATACTGAATCGCTTTTGGTAAAAATGCAGAGTTTGTTTTGTATATGAGACCACAAATAAATCAATACTGTCGGGTAAATGTATTAGGCTGTTTGGAACAAAATGATTAATTCTATTACAAATTTAAATAAAGAATCAGCAACATTTTCCCAAACAAGGTATTCGTGGTTATTGGCTAAGCAAGGTCGATTATGGCCTGAAGCCAATCAACTGGTAAACTTAGTCATGATTTAATATGTAACGGTAAAAAATACATGTGCCCTATTGTAATTAGACGCATACACACACACATATATATATATATATATATATATATATATATATATATATATATATATATATATCCTTGAAGCTATACGCTCATATATATATATGCGTGTGTGTGTGTGTGTGTGTGTGTGTGCGTAGACCTTCAAACTAAATGAAGTGAGCCAAAGTAATTTTGGAACGAGCAGCAGCAAGCATAGGCCTCTATGTTAATGCACACAAAACGGAATATATGTGCTATAACCAAACGGGGGACATCTCCACTCTAGAAGGAACCCCACTTAAACTAGTAGACAAATTCACGTACCTAGGAAGCAGCGTCGAATCAACCGAAAAGGACATCGAAACGAGGTTAACGAAAGCATGGACAGCTATCAATAGGCTATCGATTATATGGAAATCAGACCTAACCGATAAAATGAAACGCAGTTTCTTCCAGGCAGCGGTCACATCGATACTGCTATATGGATGCACTACATGGACGCTAACAAAACGACTGGAGAAGAAGCTAGATGGCAATTACACAAGAATGCTGCGTGCAATCCTGAACAAGTCCTGGCATCAACACCCCACAAGACACCAACTGTACGGCCACCTACCCCCTATCACGAAAACTATTCAAGTTAGACGAACCAGACATGCAGGACACTGCTGGAGAAGCAGAGATGAACTCATAAGAGATGTACTCTTATGGATCCCCACACATGGCCGCGCAAAAGCAGGACGACCAGCTCGAACGTACATTCAGCAGCTATGTGAGGATACAGAATGTTGTCCTGAAGACCTACCTAGGGCGATGAACGATAGGGAGGAGTGGCGAGAGAGGGTCAGGGATATCCGTGCTACCAGCGCGATATGATGATCATGATGAAATAAGACCGCGTGAAACTTTGTGCTGGTGCCATTGAGAAAGGTATAGATCCATCTGCTATCCTCCCATTAACAGCTAAAATGAGTAAGTCAGACTTGTATCTCGAGCTTTAGCTGAGCAACGTGTCTGTAAGAAGGAAAGCCTGAATCAAAAGCTAGAAAACCATTGTTCACATATTCTTTAAAATACAAGTGAATCATTCTTCTATTATGAGATCATTTAACAGGTCTCGCTGTCTCTACACAAGACTTCACACACGATAAGCACACACACACACACACACACACACACACACACACACACATATATATATATATATATATATATATATATATATATATATATATATATATATAAGGAGAGCAGAGACTCAGAGTCAACGGCGCTTGGTGATTTTCAATTTCTCAACATTTGCTCTATCTCTAATATCGAGCCCTTTTTATTTTAAAAAATAGCAAATTGCAATATACATATATAATTTGAATTATATATATAATGAGAGAGAGGCGGGGTTATTAGATAAGAATAACAATCGCATAAAAAGAAAATATAACAAAAATAAAGTGCTCGAATGCTGACCAGCAGAGCAATTTAAAAACTAAATAGTACTAACTTAGTTCGCAAAAATTGCCATTTGATGATTTTTTTATGTATTCTGCAGTTGATTCGGGAAATGTAAAGTAATGAAATAATTTCATGAAGCTTTAATCTTTATTACTTTTAGGACACACACACACACACAAATAATCACTTCTTGGGAAAAGAAAAAATGGATGACTCACAATACTGACTTCGTCGGAAAAAATAAAAATAAACCATAGTGAGTTACAATACCAAATAAATTGAAAAAGTGTTCAATTTGTCGATTGAACCGGTAAAATAACTGAATGAAAAACAATATCATGCTACTTAAGTTTCATCGAAAAAAATCCTAAGGAAAACTCTGCCAGAAATTTATTGAAACAAATGAATTATAAATTTATACTCAAGAACATAACAGAAATTGCGTTAAGGGGGAATAAAATACATAGACACTTAATGATTAAATAGTTGTTTATTTTTGCGCCAACATACATTCAATATCTCACATCTTTGATTTAGCAATTTTAAAGATTTTTAAAATTCTTCAGAATTGCAGACGTTCCGACAGAGTCACTCTAAAGATCCTTTTTCTTTAAAACCCAGATAATAAGTTTCTTTTTAGAAATAAATATAAATTTAAGCCTCTTCGTTAGCATCTTTGCTAGATTAATGAGCTAATTTTGGTTAAACTTTTCCTGTGAAATAATTTCACGTGGTGGAAGCCCTCCAGACGACTCTTGGAATTCTCGATGTAATTAAGTTTGGAACCGGTGGAATTTGTCAGGAAAACAAATAAGATTGGTATCCGTTAGAGTGCACTTTTCTGAGGATACCAAAATTTTCGGTTGGAGAATTACTCAGAAAGGGCACATTCTACATACTGATTCCTTATCTAATGAGAAAATCTTGATAAACATTAATATTTGAAGTTTTTTGACATTAAAGATGCTAAAAAAAATCTGAAGGAGAAGAAACACGTGGGAGAAGTGCAAAGATTCGTCCCCTCTCCCAGGGGTGCCGGTAGGAATTTAGGTTGAATTTTATCACGAAAATCTAATATGTTGAAAATTCAAACAAGATAACAATTTCTGAGACCGCCCGCTAAACCCACCATTCACAGTGACTAGGAAATTTTGAAAAATTATTAATCATCAAAAATTAACCATAATTAATAAATACATGGTAATTAATAAATAATTCTGAGAAAACTAAATGATTGATTATAAAAATAACAAAAAAAAAGTTTAAAAAAATCATTAAAAATTAATAATCATTGGTTCAGAAAGGGAAAATAATGAAGATTTTTGGTAGGTTTTCTTCTGGGTAACAATGTTTTCTTTTCTGCTGCTGCTGCTGCTGCTACTACTACTACTACTACTACTACTACTACTACCACACACACATACACACACGTGTGTGGGTGGAGTTCTTTATATTCATAAATAAAAAGTACTCAGCATCACTGAAAGAGACAATGTCAGTTAGGATCGTTTCGACACAGTCAATTGGACTTGATGACTGTCGGCTTCTGGCCAACGAGATCATAAGACTAAGAGGAAGACAGGTCTGTGTCGAAGCTATACTAAGTTTAGTCTGATGATCACATAGGCGAGAAACTGACTGTACACAAGCGTTGTTGTCAATCTATCTACGAAATCCTACCTTAGATATATATGATCTATCATTGATATTGAACATTATATATATTCAATTTCTTTGCTAGCTGGCTTGTGTTGTTTTAACTATAAAATACAAAGCGAATGGATAAAGCGTGAAAGGGTGTTTTTATGATATTAAACGGTGCTACCTCATCCAATCCCAGCTTTCGTAATATTTTACCTTAAAATTGATCTGGAAGGTTTATTTCGTTCAGAAGGTAAATGAAATAGCATCTGCTAGTGTACCTATTCACGTACTGAGACCAGGACATTTAGTAGGAAAATTGCTTTGAAAGGATTTAGTCTGTCTATTACATACTGACTCCTGGGCTAATGGTGCAATCAGGATGAAACTTGGTATGTGATCTCTTTTGAATTCAACGGTTGATTTAAAGGCGAATGTTGGTCGGGAGATGCCCAGATAATTTTTATCTTCAAATTGATCAAGAAAGCAAATATAATTGCTATCTGCAGCACCGCCTTTACACTAGATTTACCAGGTGCTGATGGAACTTAAGTCAAAAAATAAATAAGATAGCACTCATGTGTTCAGAATACAAACAGAATGATTTTCTTTTTAACAAAACTTACGTTAGTATTTTTCCATTTCACCATAGTAATTACTGTTTTTCTACTATTATCTGTCTTTGTCTGTAGGTCTGTCTCCTGATACGTGCACACACACACACACACACACACACACACACACATATATATATATATATATATATATATATATATATATATATATATATATATATATATATAAAATTAGATAATGATAAAAACTTAGCGTATATTACGAGGTTAACATACGAGTAATAAGAGAACTAGTGATGTGACTCAGAAACATTACAAGTTTATTCGGTTGAATCTAATCAGGTGTCTCTGTAAATAAGCTGACTGATCCCTTGCAGAAGAGCAAGATGCCATTTCTATAACGAGGCCATCTGTTAGCCGATGTGGATGACCCTTAAAGCCTGCAAACGGAATCCTGGTGACCGAACAGACCTAACATCTGATCTGACATCCGTTCTGACAGCCTAAGTGATCAAGTGACAATCACTTTGGCCCTTAATGGACAGAACGGGTAGTCGGAGAGGCATGATCTGATCAGTCGGATGCCCATCTGAAGCCCTAGCACCCATATGATTGTCCTGAACGTATTCTTTAAATTGTTCTTGTGGCAAACACCCAACCCTATTTTACCTTAAAGGTGATGAAAAGCGGTGGTTGAGGATCAGTTGCACTGAGATAGCAATACCAAAACCATCTACATTCTGTGAAGGGAAATGACTAATAATAAATTGAATTATTTGTGTTAAATATCAATATTTGAAGACATTTTACTGCGTACAAACAAATGGGGTTTAGCGAGTTTAAAGATATTTAGCAAAAATTATTTGCTCTCTCTCTCTCACACACACACACACACACACACACACACATATATATATATATATATATATATATATATATATATATATATAAACAGGTTTTGGTATTAAATAAGCCATTGGTTTGATGTGCCATAAAATACAACCAAATTAAACCACACTGTGTGCAAACAATGAATAATATTAAATAGAATTATTTGCGTTAGTTTATAATACTTCAAAGCATTTAACTGACTGTAAAGAAATAATTGATGTTAATTAGCATTCTGAATTAACAGTATTAGCATTAATTGAAACTGTTAACTGTGTGTGAAGTAATCGCGTTGCCATTAGCGTATATGCAAGGCTCTTCATATATGAATTGAGCTCTCGGTAGCCGTTAAGCGGATGTATATAAACAATAGTAACTGTGATTCATATCCGTTTAAAATTTTCTTCGCTGCTGCTGGTTTCTTCGTGGCTGAGGGGTAGAGTCTTGAATTGGCGTTTGAGTCAACCGGGTTTCGATCCCAGCTACGGGAATCTAGTATATCTAGCCACACTGATGAGTTCTGATAGAACGAAACAGATCTGTCTGAAGATGACTATATATATATATAGAGAGAGGGAGAGAGGGGGGCATGGTATTAAAAATCTGCTATTGATATGTCCAAAAAGACAACCAAAACAATCTAACAATGTGAAACTCGTAGTCATGGGCATTTGCCCTGTTTTCATAATCATCTTATTTTATTCTGTATTTTGTACTTAGAGCACTGTAAAAAGAAGTTGTATTTAAATTATCCTTTTAAAAAAATGGGCTATCGAATTCTTATGCTGGGTCTTTCTTAGTGGAATTCCTGAAAAATCATTCCGAAGGGGGTTTTTTGCTTTTTTTTTTTATATCGGATCAATGTTAACCGCTTGACGCGTGTGGAAAATAAAATCAAACAGTCAAATGCAATAAAGAAAAACACAAGAACAAATAGATACAGTACAACCTTAGTAATAACCTACTTAGTACTGTATAAATACTCTTATGTTATATATATATATATATATATATATATATACAGGGGCCCGACAATATTTTTCGGACAATTTAGTATTCGACTTTCCGAGTACCATAGAGTGGCGAAATTCATTCAATAGAATAGCATAAACGTATAAAGACAATACCTGTAATAAAAATGGAAGAAAATAGATTAGGTAAGGAAAAATATTTAATTTTCATCATTTTTTACAAAACACACGAAACATTATTTTTCGGACATCGTTGAAAAACTGTTAATAGTCTGTAATATCACCTTTCTTCTCAATAACTTTTATCAATCTCTCGTCATAATGATCAACCATATGCACAATAACATCTCTACGTGTTTCTATTAGTTGTTTTTTGGCTCCTAGTATTCGTTCCCATAGTTGAGCCTCTTTCGTTATTTCAGATCCATCATAGACAAGTTGCACAAGCATTTCCCAAACATTTTCTATTAAATTTAGATCTGGGCTTCTTGCAGGCCATTCCAAAGTAGTCATATTCACTTTAGCCATCCATTCTTTCATGAGTTTTTACGGGTGCTGCAATTTTCTTGCTGTAGAACGAAATCATTCCCCATCTCTATTCTTATCCTTGGTAGGGCTTTCTCGTCCAGCAACTGTTTGTAGCTTTCGCTGTTCTGTCGTCCTTTCAGTCACTTCAACCATATATTTCCATTTGCAAAGATCATACCCCAAACCATAACTCCTCCTCCTCCCATCTGTCGTTTGTTCAGTACAACAGGCTCACCCCTTCTCGACCAAGTACACCATCCACCGGGCCCATCAAACTTGAAACGCTTCTCATCAGTAAATATAACCTTCTTAAAGTCAACATGCTTTGTTAACCACCTTTTAGCACACTCCAGTCTTGCTCCTTTGTGTTTCTTTGTTAGTGTAATTTTTTTCTTAGCGTTTGCATACTTCAAACCAATCCTATGCAGTGTTTTCTGTACTGTTTGGACGCTTACATCCAATTCATATTTCTCCTTCACCTTTCTTGCTGTAACTTTTTCTCCAGATGTCAAAAGCCTTCTCACAGTCCTCTTCATTCTCCTTTCAGTCCTTTTGCCAATTCATCTTTTCCGACCTCTCTTCTTTTTCCGCTCGGAGTTTGTCTTCAGCATGTATTCGACCGTTGATTTCGACAGCTTCAAATCCATGGCGATCCTTCTGATGCTGAGGCCATCTTCCCGCTTCTTCCGTGCCAAACAAACGAATTCTTTTGAATGCATTTTACCTCATTAAACCTAATTGTTTTGCCAAGAAATATCCAGACTATTTATGCTGTTAGATTGTCCTATGTTAACATAGTAGTAGGGGCGCCAGTGCCCCAGAACAGTGTACAAGCAGAAAATTTGCATACAGCAACATATACATGAACTTAGCTCTTAATAAAATAGGATTTTTTGTCATGTCCGAAAAATAGTGTCGCGCAAGTTTTCGCAAAAATCACAAAAAACTAAAATTATCAAAGCCAAACTAAAAAAAAATGATTATACTAGTAGTGGATTTTCACTCCTCAACTACGTACTTACAATCTCAAAAGTTTTTGGCACTAGTGACCACCTTGAAGTACTTTTTTCAAAGTGTCCGAAAAATATTGTCGGGCCCCTGTATATATATATATATATATATATAAAGTTTTGGTACAGCAGAATTGTATTATTAATTTAATAAGAGGAATCATTTTATTAAATCGTTTAAAGCGATAAAAGACTAACGGGACCCTTTAGTCCGGCTCTTCTTCCATAACAACGACCAGAATCAGTTAAAATAGTAAACTTCAAGAAGTAGGGTAAAATTTATAGATAAAAAACATAAAGTAACATCTGGGCATTTTGAAATCATTGCAATTACGCTATTTAACCCTTGCTTGTGCAGACAGAGTGGGCAATTTTACATATTTTGTTTATTTGAAGAATCTGGGGGGAATTTGGCTGAGGATTTTTCCCCTCTTCTGTAAGTTTTATTTATTAATATTATCCCACTCGTTTTCGAATTTTATTATTTTAACCGATTCCGTTCGTTGCTTTTGAAGAAGCACCGGAAGAAAAGGTCACTTTAGGGTTTTATCGTTTTAAACGATTTAACATAATGACTTTCTGTATCAGCTTATATACATACTGAGAGAGAGAGAGAGAGAGAAAGAGAGAGAGTCATAGACAAAATAGGAACTGTTGATAGATTATTGTGGAAGAAAATATTTCAGATAGTAATAAAAAATAAACATATTTAGAGAGAAATAGATACAGACAGACAAGCTAAAATAATAGAATTAGATAGTGATTGAATGTCACACATTCTTATAAACAGAACTAGATAGATAGATAGAAAAAAAATGGATGAGGAAATAAAACAAAGGCCAAAAAATAGGAAATGTAGATTGTTATTTTGGAACGGAATATATTAGATATATTGATTGATAGAAGCCAAATGATATGCATATTTATGGACATAAAGGAAAAAGAAAGCAAATGAGGGAGGGAAAGAACCTAGTGATTCTAGATCGATATATGGGAACAGAATTAGATAGATAGATAGATAGATAGATAGATAGATAGATATAAACAAACAAACCAAAAGGCATACAATGTGAAATCTAAGTAATATTCCCAGTAATAATTTCACCAACAACAACGGGCTTGTTTCGTAAAATGAAAATATTCCTGATTGATAGGCTGAATATGAATGAAATCCTAGGAGATCGGTGTGAACGAAGAAGGCACAGGATTCTATAAAAGTGTGAGAGTTGATGGCCGATGAGGCGGATATGAAAATATTGCAATTAAATAAAAATATGATTAGAAATGCTCCCTCTTAGAATGGTTGGCGCCAATACAATGAAGTTGGGATATTCTGAGCACAATAAAGAGAGAGTATTAATGACAGGGAATGCGAAATAGATACAATATTAGGTTTAGAAATAATTACATTTGTGTCCATCCATAGCTATTTCAGTCAATGTCTCTCTCTCTCTCTCTTTCTATATATATATATATATATATATATATATACACACACACACACACACACATATATATATATATATATATATATATATATATATATATATATATAAGTTGCTCCCATAGAATCATTAACATTCTTGAATAACTCTTTATATTATTCAAAAATTGGCCCTTTATCGATCTATATACGCTAACACAAGCACATGTACACACACACACGCACATATATATATATATATATATATATATGCATGTGCCTGTGTGAGCGTATATAGATAGTTAAAGGAGCAAGTTTTGAATAATATAAAGAGTTATTCAAGAATGTTAAGGATTCTATGGGAGCAACTTATATATATATATATATATATATATATATATATATATATATGCATGTGCCTGTGTGAGCGTATATAGATAGTTAAAGGAGCAAGTTTTGAATAATATAAAGAGTTATTCAAGAATGTTAAGGATTCTATGGGAGCACCTTAATGATATGAATTCTTCAGACTCTCTCTGTCCCATTCGATAAGCATAAACACAGGCACACACACACGTATAGATACCCATATTTATATATTCATTTATACATACATATGCATATATAGCTTAATATATACGATATACGAAATACAATCATTTGAATGAAAACGTTCTATTAATGATAAAGTGCTCGAATGTCGGCAAGCCAAAAAAAAAAAAATAAAACTGATGCATTATAATCCCGTGATGCTTTTTTTTCTTCTCCGTGACTCCTAGTGTCATGGGTGATTGAAATAAAGTCATAAGATGGGAGAGTGTAGGATTATAAATATAATTACTTGCTCAACATTTATTTATAAAAAGTTAGACCGCAATACTGATAAAAACAAATTCAGTCATAACTCGTTACCGGATGTTTGGAAATATATGTGTAAATATATTCGTGTGTGTTTGCATGCGTGCGAGTATATACGCAATAATATATATATATATATATATATAAAACCGGGACATTGGCCCAGCGGTTAGAGTGTTCGCCAATGGCCCGGGAGACCTGGGTTCAATCCCAGGTCGAGTCATACCAAAGACTTTAAAAATGGTACTTGATACCACCTTGCTTAACACTCAGCATTATAAGGTACGGTTCAAGGATAAAGTGGAGCAATCCTGGGAATGGAGTAGCGCCCTCCCCTACACCTTGGTGTAGTAGCTATCGAAAAGGGAGTCTTCGGGTCACCCTCGACTATTGTCGCTAACTTTACTTACTTTTTATATATATATATATATATATATATATATATATATATATATATATATAATGTTCGGCCCGGTTGGGTTTTATGGCATACCAGGTATTGTAGGTTATTTAATACAAAATCTCCATACGTATATTAAAATATCATTCGTAAACACGTACTGTCGATAACATTTTTTATGAGCATAAGCTGTTTTTATTTATTTTTTTTTTTGCACGTTATTAAATCGTATCAATTATTTCCATCGAATACGAATAATTATATTAATAATTAATCATTTGTTTGCTCGATTTAGATAGCTTCAAGAATTACTAGGTAACAGCAACAATTTGAAATCAGTCATTTGTTTGCACACATTTAAATGGATATAGATATATGATTTGTAAGTGAATAGTTTGTTGGTAATTTCATTTTTAAATCATCATGTCGTGCCGCCAGCACGGATATCCCTGACCCTCTCTCGCCACTTCTCCCTAACATTCATCGCCTCCGGCAGGTCTTCAGGGTTAGATCCTGTGTCCTCACATAGTTGCTGTATGTAAGTTCGAGCTGGTCGTCCTGCTTTTGCATGACCATATGTGGGGGTCCATAGGAGTACATCACTTATGAGCTCGTCCTTGCTTCTCCAGCAGTGTCCCGCGTGTCTGGTTCGTCTTACTTGAATAGTCCTCGTGATGGGGGGCAAGTGTCCGTATAGTTGGTGTCTCGTGGGGTTTTGTATAAACACTCATATTGCTGTTGTTTCTATACAGTTAAATGTTTTTAATCGTTTCTCTCTAATACTGATTATTATATTCAACACTATTCATTCATTTGCGAACAGTTTAATAGTTCAAAATATTATTTATTACTTACAATTAATATGAACTGTTATTTGTTTAGATACAGTTAAATGATCAAATAGTTCTATTTCTAACAATAACATTTTGCACTGGTCATTTGTTTGCAAACAGTTTAAATGTCAAACAATTTTATTTGACCCATAGAGAGCACACTATCAGGTGCATCCTCTCCGAAGCAGTGTGGACCGGAGAGCAATGACAATGAATGAATACTCAACATTCCCCAAATCTCCAAGGCTGTAGATTTGCCATCAGATGGTTTAATGTTATAACCAGTACACATGTTAGCGGAGAGGGTTTTACTTCTCTGCAGACACGCAGTCGGTGTACTCTACAACCCTAACTGATTTGGTTTTTGCATATACATTTATACATATATCTTTTGGCAGCATTTCTTCATTGATACGTATTTGATTGATCAAAATAGACATTTTTTGTTTACATATTTTTTGTTAATCCTTTCTAATTGCCATATTGATCTTATGATATTCTTCGGCAATTCGAAAAGACTAACAAAAGAATATGTAAACAAAATATCTATTATGTTCAATCAAGTATGTATCAATGAAGAAATGCTGCCAAGATATACATATTTTAAACTCCATGACCCTGCAGCTCATATATATATATATATATATATATATATATACATATATAGGGAGCCTTCGGGTCATCTTGACTACGGTCACAACTACGGTATATATATATATATATATATATATATATATATATATATATATATATATATATATATATATATATATTTATTTATTGGACTAATTGGTAGTGTGTTCACCAATGACCCAGGAGACCGGGATCAATCCCAGTTCGAATCATACCAAAGACTCAAAAAATGGTATTTCATAACTCCTTGCTTAACACTCACCATTATAAGGTACATACAC
>OY757920.1:96906097-96948597 GCA_963585895.1 Sepioteuthis lessoniana
CACACCTAAAAGGACAAACTTAGGAACATATATTTAAAAACGAAGAATAAAGTCTAGAAAGGAGAGAAAATCTAAAAAGTGATAAAAGTAAAAATAGATAATGCAATGTTTCTTGGAGAAATCAAGGAATCAATTTTATAGAAAAAAATGCGCTGACGACTAGTATAAAAATGGCGTCTGTTTATTCATTTTGCAACTTTGTTCACAGAATATCCAGCTTGCTAGGTTTCTTTCAGCGGTTTGAACTTGAAGCAAATTTCTTTTACGACTCGCTGAACACGAGAAAGTCGCAAGAATAAAAATAAGCGCAGGAAGACGAAACTACAATACCAACACGAGAGAAAGCAAAAATTATAGGAAGAGGGAATAAGTTAGTAAAAAACCTAAAACATATAATAATCAGTTAAAAACAACCTCGTGTAAATACAATAAAGTCTGATTCGTCTGGTTTCGCTCGGCTTCGTTTGGAATTTATTTGATTTTAGTTTCAAATGCGTCCTACCTGCTTGTCGGTCTGTCTGTCGGTCTGTCGATTTCGTATGTTGAAATTGGTTGACTGAATGGATATTTGTGGGTGGAAGAATTTTCCAGATGCCGGAAAGTCGAGTTTATGTTGGTTAGAAAGTCAGAAACAGATACATTGGAAAGACGCGTTCTATAGTTTTACCAAGATCATTAAAAGACGCTTACCATATTTACCAACCCCTCCATACGGGCAGGATATGACACAAGGTCAATTTTTAAGCGGAGTTTAACAGGTTTGAATTCATAGTTTTCCTTCTCCTAGACTAGTTGCCTCACCAAGGCTGAAGAACCCAGTCTGCCCTACTATTTACACATAGCTGGAGAGAGAATGATTGGATTCATACATTTCCCTAGAGTATTAGTGCTCTGTGAAATGCAATCAGTCTCGTCCAGAATTTGAACACGTGTCGCCGTGTCCATTTCCTACGACAATAAACATTACGCCACGGGCACCTCTAAGACGCTTATTGTGGTCACAAAGTAAACGTCAAATTATTTCCTATTTATAATATTTAAAATTAGTTGTTAATGTATAAACCAAGGAAAGTAGCTTATTATAAATATTTAATAGTTATCATCCTTGAGAAATTATAATGACAAAATGAGATCGTTTAAATAAACAACAGTATTGAAATTAATGTGCTAACTTATAGAGCATTTTATGTTAAGGAACTAAGATGAATTTCGCAAAAATTTTACCCTTTTTGCTGTAACATGGTAAGATACAAAAATTAGATCATTAAAATGTACATTATGAGGAATTCCTGGGGGGCAGTGGCTACATGCTGGACTGAAACGTCATAGTAAGCGTGTTCAAACTCCAGTTGAACTATTACGAGGAGCATACGGTAAGTTTCCAGACTTTTTTCGTATGGGCATTTAAAATTGTCGTAGACTCTTGAAAATGCAGTATGTTATGAAATGAATGGCCAATTCTTATGATTTCAGGTTCAAATAAACAGCTACAGCAGCAATTAGAATACACCCTACTAAAGCCTGATTGTCTCAGCTGGTGAATTTCAAAAATGCAATCTGGACGGGAGGAGACTTTAGAAATACGATATTTAATAAAATTCTGTTTTAAACTTTGAAAAAAAAATGCCACAGAAACGTATGGAATACTTTAGACTGTTTTTGGAGAGTCTTGCATGAATCGAGCATCAGTTTTTGAGTGACATAAAAGATTCAAGGAAGCCAGCGAGTATGTGAGGGATGATGAGAGGTGTTGGAAGAGTAAGGAAGGCAATAGACCAGAGTTGATTGGCCAAAGGGTTAGGGTTAGGGTTACTATGTTGAGGTTTTAAGGGAGTTCAGGAAGAGATTCATTTGGAAGAGACCAGCACTCTTCAAATCGGGTCAGTGGCATTTCCACCAAGACAATCCACCAGTCCACGAGTCCATCCATGTCACAGACTATTTGACCAAGATAGGCATCAAAACAGTTCCTCAGCCTCCCTATAGTCTAGACTTTGCTCCCTGTGACTTTTGGTTATTCCCAAAGTTCAGAGGCTGCCGTTATGAGAGAATAGAGGAGATGAAAGAGGCTGTGACGAAGGTCATTGACACGCTCACACAAGAGGACTTCGATGGGACCTTCCGGAAGTTTTTGGAACGGGACAAGTGCATTTCAGCTGGAGGAGATTACTTGTTAGTGGACCAGAGTTTCATGTGTGTACTATCAATAAAAGTGACCATACGAAAAAAGTTTGGACACTTATCGTATGCACCTCGTACGTTCACTGTCGCACAAATAGCCAGAGGAAAGGTAACGTATGATCATACCAGCAATGAGTTGCATAATACCACGACTGAACTTCTACAAAGATGACTTTGCCTTTAAATAGCCCGTGAAGGTTGATATGTCATTAAACAAAGAAAAAAAACCAAAATACATTACGAAGTGCATATCATTTTTATTAAATTAAATGTCAAAAACAATATTTTTGACTTATAATTTGAGTTTTAAAGATATTGAATTCCCCTAATAGAATTATATCTTAACTATGTCACATCCAGTCATTAGCTAATCAAAATGTAATGGCTATCTTTCACGACCAGTTACCTTGATACGTTGCTGTGTGACTGACCACAAAATATCAATCACGAGAACTCGTTAAAAGTTCGAGAAGCGATAACGTAAGAGTTGGGGATTTTTGAAAAAAGGTTACTTTGTACATTTCCAGGATAGCGAGAAATAATGACCAAAATTTCGAGTCAGAGCGAAAACGTCCCTCATCCACCCGACTGTATTGTCAACGTATAAAGCTTTACTTCATCGACTAGAAAATATTATTTCACGTCTTTCGGCTTTTGAGATCAGTCCTAAACGAATTTGTAATATCGGCAATAAAGTGAGCGTTTTTCTCTCTGTGACCACGAGTCTGATTTATTCTTTTCGCCATCATTTCTTCATCTCATTTTTGTACCTTCCTGCTCGATAAGATTCTCCGAGACATACGAAATACTACACAACCGATTATAGTGAATTTTCCGAAAAAATTTTTATTAGGAAAAAACAAATGCATTTAAACACACACACACACACACACACACACATATATATATATATATATATATATATATATATATATATATATAAAGGATGTGTGGATATATAGTTCTGTTAGAATAAACTGACAGTCATTAGATGAATTTTTATTGAAGATGTTTATTACATTATCTTCGGGCAGGAGGCTTAAATGAGCACGGTTCTCTGACAATGAAAGAAATTATATTGAAAGGTTATTTTATCAAAAAAACTATTTTCTTCGTTTGTCTACACTCTAACTGACGAATATACTCACACACACAGAGGAGAAATATTCTAACTGTTATCATCGTGGGAAATAGAATCTGCGACACGAGTTCAAACCCTAGATGAAGCTATCGCGTTCATAAATGCCTTTACAAAAGGCAGGTACCCTTACATAGGTATATTGGGTTATTTAGCCTCAGGACGCAACCACTCTTGATTCTTAATTCCACTTAAAATAGCCATCATGTCACACTTTGAATGAGACGGATTAGTTCAGTAAATAGACAGACACACACACATACACATGTACACGACTAATCATGTAACCTGGTTTGGTCATTGGGGCCACAATTTCTGAAGAGTACCTTAGGCAGGTATAGCCTGGCGGAACCCATCTTTCTCCAGGTCTGGTTTTAAATTCAGAGTTTTTTTTCCAAAGATCATTTCCATGACAGGGTTAAAAATCCTAGTCTGCCCAGGATAAAACTTGGATTCATACCTTTTCCAGGAGTATTAACGCTATGTTAAACAGCTTTGTTCGGGATTTTATATCGGATAGCCGAGTCCAGGTTCTATGTCAATAACCGTTACTCTGCGAGCGCCTATAGACAACTTCAAAGAAATTTACATTCAGAAATTATGAAAATGCAGAAAAATCAAATATAATTCTCTATATTCATTGTTTTTTCATAATCTAATCACCCACCCACACACACACACTTTCTCTCTCTCTCTCTCTCTCTCTCTCTCTATATATATATATATATATATATATGCGTGTTTTCAAACTTGCAGCTTATTAATTAGAGTCCAGATTTCGTTTCATCTTGTAATTAGCCGCATTCTATGAATAAACGATTGAAATGTCTGTTCTTCATTATCTAATTTGATAGGCAAAGTTAATTCTCTGTGGTGAAAAATTGAAAACAAAAAGGTAAAAGACCGCCGTATGAAATCAGAGTCTAGTTAATATTCCCTGGGTGTGAACGCACTGGGATTTTCTGTCCTTCTCTTCTGTTCTGATCAATGGCCAAAGAACAGAATCAGAGTGTTCCTCAGTCAATTCAACACTCGAGGAATTAATTAAGAAACAGTTTGGCGTTATTACAGCCGTGAAGAAGCTTTTTTTTAAGAATCTACACTGCTTTAAGAATTCTTTGATGGACCAGTTTACATCTGCGCTGAAATCTCTCACAAGCATACACTTTTAGTTTTCATTGTAAATACAAATTTTCTTTTGGAACTTTCGTAAATTATGCTACTTTTTTTTTTATCGCACTCACCTTGTATAATAATGTACAGTTCTATCAAACAGTTACAAGAGAAATAAATACAGTGGCAAAAGAAAAAAATAGCGTAGAATATACATTTATTGTCCGACAAATGCTTCTTCATCAATATATTGAGTAATTGAAGATAGATAGATAGATAGATAGATAGATAAAATAATTGAGATAGATAGATAGATAGATAGAATAATTGAAGATAGATAGATAGATAGATAGAATAATTGAAGATAGATAGATAGATAAAATAATTGAGATAGATAGATAGATAGAAAGATAGGAAAAGTCTAAGATAGATAGATAGATATTATGTATGATTTTTTACCTGTGCTCAAATTCAGATTTTTTTTCATCTAGCCTTTTTAATAATCGGTACTCATATTGTATTCAACTCTATACTTGGTCTTAGATATGTAAGGATAGATAGATATGAATAGAGAATGGATAAATAAGAATTGATAGATAGATTGATAGATATGAATAGAATGAGTTGGATAGATATGAACAGAATGAGATGGGTGGGGAGGCACAAGAGTTGAAAGACATGCACAGATAGATAGATAGATAGATAGATAGATAGATAGATAGATATGAAGAGAATGAAATAGATGGATCGAGATATTTTGGTTTACTTTGAGAGAAACTCTGCTGAAATGAAGGCAGAGATTGAGATTTGTAAATATTTCCTCTTTATATCTTTGTATATTTGAAATGACCGAGTTATAAAATTTAAATGAATTTCTTTGTTTTTGTACCGTTTGACATTTCGTCTATTGAAATGTTTACGTTATTACTTCAAATCGAAGTCCTATACAAAGTTAAGATCTGTGTGTGTGTGTGTGTGTCTCTCTCTCTCTCTCTCTCTCTCTCTCTCTCTCTCTCTCTCTCAAAAGACAATTTTATGGCAGTTCCGTTTATCATTTTCTGAATACGCATTGTCACTCAAGTAAATCACTCAGGAAATCCACAGTAATAAATGATTGTTTTTTTCCATCCATCTTCATGCATTATTAATTTTTTGCGCTACTCTCAGATTTAAAATAGCAAGACTTTCACGTCAAAGTCCAAAATCCAGGTTGAGTCATACCAAACACTCAAAAATGGTACTTGATACCGCCTTGCTTAACACTCAGCATTATAAGATAAGGATCAAGGGTAAAGTGGAGCAATCCAGGGAAGGAAAAGTGCCCTCTCTTACACCTCGGTGTAGTAGCTATTGAAAAGGGAGCCTTCGGGTCATCCTCGACTAAGGTCGCCAACTTAAATTATTATAATATGAATACTGAACATAGGGCACGCACACACAGACACCCACAAAAACCTCTCTCTCTCTATATATATATATATATATATATAATGAAGAAAATCATAACATGATGCTGGAAACCCCTTGAGCAGAAAATTGCGAACATTTTTAAAATAAAATTTAACTAAAGTTCAAACAAACAAAAAAAAAAAACAATAGAATATTTGAAAGTGAGCAAAGTCTGCAACTTTTAAGGAAATTTTGTTTAGAGAAAAAGAGTTGCATAACAGACGAAAAACTGACAGTCATTAAACACCGCTGACTCTAAATCAACATTATCCTAACTTAGATCTGTATATGCTCTATCACCAATATAGAGCAATTATATCTATAAACCGAGCAAATCGCATTGTGTGTGTGTGTGTGTTGAAGAAAACTTGCTTTTGAAATCACTAAATGATCAATTCAAAAGAAATAAGATATTAACTAAAATGATAATATAAAACATTTCCACTCCGATTAACTGTATTGAAAGAGTCTTGATGAATTGATACCCCTTGTAGCCTTGAGCAGTAAAACATGCAGAACACACTTCTGCTGTGAGGAAAGACACCTCTAAGAGTGCTACCAGTTGGCTGTGGATGGTGACCTGAGGATGGGATCCTGGTGGCCGAGCAGTCAACGACCTTATTAATAAGTAGCCATATGACCCGCAACACTCCACTTAGACCCTTAATTGAACAAGCCGGGCTGCCTAAAAAGCCTGATCCGATCAATCTTCGTGGTGTAATGGTTAAAGTGATGGACTACGGAATGGTAGAGAGCGAGTTCAAGCTCCAGTCACGCTATCACGTTAACTTTTGGACAAATACCTTTTGGAAAAGCATGAAACCCTGTATCCTCTCTGCTATGGGTTAAATAGTACTACTACTGTTTTTCTAGAAGGATGGCTTTGGTATTAAATAACCAAAAATGGTTGATATTTCATTACTCATCGTACAAATTTGACCAAACGGCAGTAAAAAGTTTCAAGAACAGCTCAAACTGCAATTAGATGTAATTAAATAAAATAAAAAATAAACTTCAACAAACACCCATTCGACTGCTCCCAACCAAAAAATTACAGAAAACTCTTAATCCGTTACTCAAATGAAAACTCTGAGGGTAAAATGACAGAGATTCATCGCCAATTATTCAACTAAACCCTGAACCAAACACCAAAGCAAAATACATTTTAATTACCCGAACCAAAATCGAAACTTCCCCCAATCCAAATTAAATAATACTCAACCAACAAAATCAACTAAAAATATCAAAATCAGTTTTTAAGTCTTGTGAAACCTTAAAACCAAAAGCAAAATTACTGAAGAACTAATTCAAAACCAAATATTAAGAAGAACCACCAATACAATAAAATCAAAACCTTAAATTGATCCCAATATGTAGAATGTGCGGTTGGTAAAATTAAGAGCCTTATTGTGATCCTCAAATTTGTAAATATCTAAAAGCAATTTTACGTCAACAAAACTAGACTATCTTTGGAGCATATGCCTGTAAAGTAAAACTCTCTAATAACCTGATGCCTTGTGCTCGAAGAATTCCTTTAATAAATAATATATACATACCCACAAACTATTCGCTTACGAATAATGAAAAAATATTTAGTTTTAAATAATCCACAAGGATTTACATGCCATTAACCAATTGCCAGACCAAACTAAAAGGTAATAGAATTATTTAAATTGATTGTAAATTCATTATAAGAATAAAATATTAAATATTAAAACGAAAAATATAACATTAAAATGATAAATCTTAAAAGGTATTTTTTAAATACTTGAAGATTTTATTACATTCTTATCTATTTACACGTAAAGAAAATATATTCCTCATTTTTCATTTCTTATGACAATTTCGATTTTGTACGAATATCGTAGACGATTGATTGGCTCAACATTAAACACGTGGGTGGGAATTTATTTGGTTTTATGAATTTACTTTGTAGCATCGCTGGAATCAGTTTTATTAGTTATTTTCACTTCTGTTTTCTTAGTTTACAAACATGCAATTTAAATTTGACGGACGAATATATATATATATATATATATATATAATCGAATTTAACTGTCAACTAGAGACCATTTGATTTTTCAGAAAAAAATATTGGTTTATTTCATGAAGGTAATTCAATAAATAAGGGTATTTTCTTTTTTTTTCTTTTCTTTTTTTTTACTTCAAAACGGTTTTAGAGAATTTGTTTTCCATAAATATAAACCTTGCATTGTTTGGAATTGGTTTATTGCAAACTTATTCTAATCTCGCAAAAATATTTATTTAGGGACTTCAAAACGGCGGTAAATCAAACCGAGTGTTCCACACTTGAACTAAGGCCAATTATCAACTATTTGTTGTCTGAAAAGTTCAAATCAAGTAAAATTAGTGAAGGATATATGATATATACAGAGAAGTCTTTTAGTCCAAAAATGTTTGAAAACATTAATTTGTCATTAAATGCCTGAGTCGAAAAGAGAATTCATAGTGAGGAAAACGCACTGACTCTCCAGAAAAGAAAAAGTTCCGGCCACAGTGGCCAGTAAAGAAGGTCAGGCGGACAACTTTCTGGAATATGAAATTGCCTATCTCTGGATTTCTTTGAAAGAGGTGCAAATTTAAACTGTACTTCCTCGTTAACGCTTTCAGCAAAATTCACCTCATTTATTGAAAAACCATCGTACTTCAGTTTTAGTCTTAATAAACCAATTTTTCGTTGTAAATTCCTTATTTATAAATGACTACGTATATAATCCAATGATGTATATTATTTAGTAATATCAAAAGCATTTGCAGCCCACTCGGCTGGGGTTGTAAAATTCACCGACTGCATCTCTGAAGAGGGGTAAGACTATTGTCCTTGATATGATACTAAGCGCTCAGATGGTGAAGCTGCAGTTCTGGAGCTTTAGGGAATGTGGACTACTCCTTTTATTTTCCTTGTTTCGGGTCCACTCTTTGACTATTTGATTGTGTGTAAACAAATGATAACTAATTGAATTTTTAGTGATACATCACAATACTTGGAACCATTTAGCTGTTTTCAAACCAATGAGTAAAGTTAAAAAATATATAGGGGTGTCCTCGTGGTGTAATGGTTAAAGCGTTGGACTGCGGAATTGTAGTAAGCGAGTTTGTACTCCAGTTGCGCTATTACGTTCACTTTCGGCCAAATACCCTTGGGAAAGGTATGAACCCCCTTATCCTCCAAGCTATGGGTTAAATAGTACCACTACTGTTCTTCTAGGAGAATAGCTTTGGCATTAAATAACCTACAAAGGTTGATATGCCATTAAACAAAGAAAATCAATAAATTAAGAAATATAATTAGTGCTAAATAGCATTACTTGTAACCATATTACTATTTGCAAATAAATGATTTGTATTGAATAGAATTATTAGTGCTAGATAGCAATTATTGAAATCATTCAATTGCGTAGAAACAATAGCAATACTAATTCATAGTTCTTTTATTTAAAAACGAAATTAACTACAAGCCATTCATTTAAAAATCATTTGTATATCCATTTAAACCGTTTCCAAACACATGAGCAATAATAGATAGAATCATTTATGTTAATAAAGATACATTAAAATATTTAACTGTGGGAAAATATAAGCTAGGCTTGTTTATAAATGTTATCAACAAAATGGGTTTACGAATAATATCTATCAAATATACAGGCATGAACAGGATTTTGCATTAAATAATCTACTATGTTTAATACGCCATAAAAACAAAGCAAAATTTTGTTATTTTTTTTTAATGTATTTTTAATACCATGTTAAGCGTATGATTGAGGTTAAAGAATTAGTAAGTGAATTATTCTATACACTTAAAACACTTCAACGATACTAACAGAGAATCAAATCAACAGCAGTAAGAATACTCCAGAAATATTTCACGGAATAATGTCTTTCAAATTATTGAATTTGGCAAATAGTAGCAAAAAATAAGTTTAATAAATTCAAATAAATAATAATAAGACAAATATCTGCCTTTGCAAGCGAAACTGTTTTAGCAATATTTTCTTGCAAAATATCATATTTTTGTTCTATCTCATGACGGAAGGTAACGGTTGTAAAACGTACATGCACCTCGAAAAGACAAACCAGACGATAAGAACAGCAAACGCTGCATCAGATTCTTTTTTTCTTTTACTGAACTGACCATTACAAAATGATTCTTATTACGCAGTCATTATTGCAGAAATAAAACCCACAGCATATCAAAATTTTTGTTGCGAACGTTCTCATAAAGAAATGAACATGTCAGGCATTTGGCTTCAATTTTGTATTTCACTTGAAAGATATGACAACAAAAAAAATTCCAAAAGACAATGAAATACAAGTTTCTTAAAATTTCTAAAATTAAAACCTGCCTTTATCAGCTAGATTCATATCTCCCTGGTCTTTCAAGAGTGTGCATTTTGTGTTGTTTATTTCTACATGTAAGCATTTACCTAATTCCTCTGATACGAGGAAGATGTAATCACTCGACAGCTGATGTGATTTTAGACTTTTCTTTCTCTGAAACTGGTTGTCTTACAAAAGCTAAAGAAACCAACTATATGCCTATAAATAAGGCGGGAAAACAGATTGAACCATGCCTTTTCCGAGAGTATTCACATGAAAGTGAAATGCAAATAGACTCGGTCAAGATTTGAATTCGGTTCTCTAATTCAATTTATTAAGACGATAACCATTACACTAAGCACGCCACCACAATATATCGCGATGCACAAACTAGTCTACTGTTTTCAGAGGTTTTACATTTAATGAGAAGATGATATCATCTTGTTTGAAACACATGAACATTTTTTCATTTGAGATCATACAGAGACCAATGCTTTTACAATTCATTCAATTTCAATATTAGGGTTGCTCAAATGAAAATGTAAGGCATTGTCTACCTTCTGTTTCAGAAGGAGATATTTTAAATATCCACCGATTGAATGCTGGAAATGAAAAAGCCTGTCACAAAATCCCGTTACAAATTTTGGTAATGTCAAAACAAAACCACTAGAAGATTCTTCTAATATAACTTATTTTATCAAATCTTCTAATAAATTGTATTTGCAGACTGACGACTCCAAGACTGATATATCGAAGATAGACTCCAGATTTAGTCGTGGCAATGAAAACGAAAATAATAGCAGAAACTATTTTTCTTTCTGTCATGTGTAATCGGGCGGCGAGTATCTTTATTACTGCACCCAATCGTCGGTTGGGTTTGGTCACATTTAAGTCCATCGACTTGATAAACCAGCAATTTATTTATCCAATTTGTAACCACGTATTAAAGTAACTGTTTAATTACATCAATGGTGTATTGCGATTGGTTGCATATTCAAAATGGTGGGGAGTTTTCGATCAAA
Organism: Sepioteuthis lessoniana; assembly: GCA_963585895.1. Lineage (NCBI taxonomy): Eukaryota > Metazoa > Mollusca > Cephalopoda > Myopsida > Loliginidae > Sepioteuthis > Sepioteuthis lessoniana. The sequence goes on from OY757920.1 coordinate 96,917,339, forward strand.
GTAAGCGACGATATACTCGTTTATATTGAAAATTTTCTTCTTTTAGTCACTAGAAGCAGTCGGCAAATCTATCGAGCGATTGAAGACTTTTTGTGTTCTATGAACACAAAAAGTATTTCATCAATGAGACCAATTGTATATATTTTTTATATCTCTGCGTATAAAAAGTTAAGTTTCAAAGAGCCCGTCGAGTTTCTTAGCATTTTCTTTTATTCAAAACGAAGGCCACCTTAGAGATTTTGAATGAGTTAATACGACAAAAAATGACGTACATATAATGTACAATATATATATATATATATATATATATATATATATATATATGCAATAATTGACAAAGAACCTGTTTTTTGCTGAGAAGAAAAAATTCTGCCAGGGTCAGATGGTGAACTCACGGAGCAACCGTTGGATTGCTGTGTACAACACACACACACACACACACACACACACACACACACACACACACACATATATATTATATATATGCATGCTTCTTATTTATATATCTATCATAAACACACGCATTCATCGTGAATTTATATCATATATAGAGCGAGCGAGAGAGACAGAATATATTCTCTTTTTAATCCTATCTGATTATATATATATATATATATATATAGAGAGAGAGAGAGAGATGTATGCGCGTGATATGTATTTATATGCATTATTATGTATGTATACATAAGTTTATATTTATATGTATGTATACAAAAATATATACTTACTGCTATGTGTAAATTGTCGTCTAAATTACGCAAAAATAAAATAATTCTAACCTCACTTTTTATTTGATATTTTCATCAAAATCCATGAAAATATCTTGATAAAATGTATTCAAATAATCGCCATTGGTCTCAACCACGGATGCTTGTGAACTTGGAAATTTTTTTGCAAGCCTTTCCGATAGTTATCTTATCAAAACTGGTTAATGCTACTTTTATCATTGTCTTTAGTTCAGTTTTATTTTGAACGAATTTTTGTAGGTTTCTTGCTCAACCCCACTCCATACATAATAATCAAGTGAATCGCAATATTGCGTGTTAAGCGACTGTATGTTTAGGGTAATATAGTTGCAGAAATGTTTTTATAGCTAACACTATATTCTTTTGCTTGTGTGACATAAAACAGAGTTCATTTTGCCAGATAAAAATAAGCACCAATATGAAAGAAATTCACATATTTTAAACTAATTTTGATAGATATCAATGAAATTATGTAGAATTGTTTGTAGCATTTTTGAGAATACAGCCATAATATGAGAAATAAATAAAAACCAGTAACTCATCATTAAACCGACGTTTAAAAAACAGAAGGCAAATTATCATCATGCATAAACCTATTTTTCTTAGTGATACATAGCAGAATTTTGAATGCATCAAACCCATTGACTCTCTCACCTGCTCGGTTTTCCAGAGAACATTTGGCATTCGTGCCGGGCCGGTGAAATTAATGACAAGTAAAGATTCACATAGCTCTTGACCTTCGGGTCCTATGAATCTATAACCTGGTAGGTCACCAAGCTTCGTGCATTGAGACACAGTAAAGGCTAGCATAGATCACATTCCCCCTAGTAATCCTATGACCAGCACTAACCAGCATTGAGTCACCAAGCATTTGTGTCCGGTAGGGGGTCTTCCTGTAGGGCAATACCTCCTTGGCTGCGCTGAGTTTATCGCTTGGTTCTTGCGGTGCCCTGAAACTGTGAATGCCGACGGGGTTAAGCATTTCTGTGACGGTCATGTATTTTCTGATTCGGTCGGGGCTTCCCACTATAACCTAATGTCAAATCTGACTTGTTGGGAAAGTCAGATGAATACCAATAACATGAGCTTGTCCTTTCAGGTTTGCTGGGGTCTGCTTGGGGTTAGTGTCATGTGGGGTTGTAAACTGATCGCCTGCTCCCCAGAGGCAATACCTGCCCTGCAGAGTAGATTTTATCGCTTGGAGCCTGAGGCGCTTCAAAAATGAACGCCGATTGGCCAAGTATTTTTTTGTAATAGCCTGTATATCGGTTCGTGCCAAATTTTGACATGGGCTGTTTTAAAGCAATTATTACACGGCTAAATTTTTATAGAGGCATCATTAATGAATAAGATGCTAATTAAGATTAGATAATGATTGTTTTATAATCACTGAGAATATTACGTAAATAACTAAGGGAATTTTGAAGTCAGTAGTGATTTAGATTCGGTTTCAAACAGATATACACTCCATTATAATAAGATTGTGTGTATGTGAGAGCGTGATGGCGTGTTTCGCTGTGTAATTATCTTTTTAATACGCAAGTAACGGAATATAGACATACGTATCCATACATTGATATTGAGAAACGCTTAAAAGAGACAATATCAATAAAAGTGTAAAGGGAACAACTAACAATTATTCTATCGCAATTCACTTAGAGTTTATTTACTTTTATTGTTATATTGACTGTTTCCTATCTATTAGCTATGGTCTTTGATGCAAGAAAATGAAATTGAATTTGCACCTATAGATAAACAAGTGAGCGCACGCACACGTTCACACACACATGTATACTCACACACTGACACACACATTTGTGTATGCCATTTTGTCTGTCTGTCTGTCTGTCTCTAGCGAGAGGTTGACCTAACGTGAGCCAGTTTGTAGAAAAGTCGCTATAATGAAGCACTGAATCTCTAGAGAGACATCTATTGATATTAATTCAAGATTAACCATTACCCACCCAGAAAATACGTCATTTTCTTAAAAGCCAGCAGAAGTGGTGGTATGTTAATTAGATGGTGTTCCATTATTTTGAATAAACTGGCCTGCGCCCAACCGGAGAAAAGATATGGTATAAAGTGCATCGTAGAAAATATACATTAATAGCTTTTTAAAAAGTGAATAAATGTATACCAGTGAATATATGAAAAAAAAAATGTGTGCAAGTATATTCATAAAAGCTCACATACAAATGTATGTATGTGTGTGTGTGTGTGTGTGTGTGTGTGTGTGTGTGTGTGTGTGTGTGATTTTTGAAAGCTGGCTATGCGGGTATCAGCTTTTTGATTTAATTGTCTCGGAAATAGAAAAATATAGATTGCTACTTAATTTTGAAGACACTTGACTTGAAAAGATACGATCCTCTTCTACGACGCACTGATTTTGATAATATTGTCTTGGAAATTGAGAAAATACACATTGCTATGTGATCCATTATTATGAAGCAAATTGGCTTGCAAAGATAGGAAACATTTCAGGGTTGACTATGCAGGTATCAGCTTTTTGATTCTGTTGGATTGAAGGTTGTGAAAATGCACATTGCAAAGTGCTTAATTAGATTTTCACTGCAACATTAACTTTGCTATGTAACTTAAAGTGTGGACCAATACCTGAGTGACAGAAAATACGCCACACACATATGCTATCACCTCCGAATTTAACTGATTTTTTTTTCATACATTTGGGAGGTAATCTCTCACCTTTACGCCATCTGTCATACTGCTTCTCATCAGAGCCAACTAAATTAAACTTACTTTCATTGCAGATGATCACACTTGCCTAATTTCCATCGTGCTTATTTGCAAATATTAGTCTAGCTTTTTGCTTATTGTTGATGAAGATTTTGAGAGTAGAAGTATAAGAATGAATCTATTTCACATAAATGACGTGATTATGAATACCTAGACAATTTCACACGAACATTTCCTATTACTGACGCTGCTTTATTAAAACAATCCACCAGAGATTCTTGGAAACGGTCGATTCTTACGAGGAACCGTTTTATGGGACTATACTGGTTTAGTATATTAGGATAGAAAGTGACAACGCTTATTTATAAAAATGTGGCTTCATTTTTATCAAGAAAAATCGTGATGAGATGTCTGAATGATATATATATATATATATATATTGAGGGAATCGCTATGACTGACCCCACGTTGCGATACATCTTCAGAGAGCTTTATTCTTTGAATTTCTTTCACAGGAGACTGATAAATGGACGGTTCTCAACCTGTGGTGACACAGACCCCGAGCTAGCGCCCAAACGTCGTGACTCTGCTCTATCGACCTAATGCCGACCCCTAGGGTTTGCAAAATTTCGTTGCTATATATTTTCCAGACGCATTTCTCGGGATATTTCCGCTGCCTCTTGTTTTTTTTTTAAGACATAAATGCACATCCTATTTTTTTATCCACACTAAACGTCAATATTTAACACTGGAATTTAAGAATACTTAATGAAACCAGGATCCGCATGAAGATTCAACATTCCACAAATTACACTCTTAGATCTATTAACTGCTTTTAAAATAGCAGAAATCAACCCTAAGTGTGATAACCCGGAGCCTGAGTGATTCCTCAACTTTACGTCTTTGGATAACAAAGAACATTTTTATCATTCAGGTTTTTCGGACTATTGTCTTCATCTTTATTGTTATATTGACAACGTTTCGGCCGATGTGTCCACTGGCCTTCTTCAGATGTTTCTTGTCGAACATGCGAGCCTACATGGAACTTTGAACCATATCTTTTCTTTGATTCACGAGAGTCACTTGATCTTGTTCCGTTAACCATAACCAGGTACTAGTGTAGAGTATTCATGTATTGTTACTCGGCTGCAGTCTGGATTGAACCCGAAACCTCCAGATGAGTGTTTCTTAAATGCTTAATTAACCAACGCCTATACATGGCCTAACGGTTATCATGTTTACCAACCCTTCCGCTCGGGCAGGATATGAAACTAGGTCAATTTTTAAGCAGAGTTTAACAGGTTTGAATTCAGAGTATTCCTTCTCGTAGACTAGTTTCCCCACCAAGGCTGAAGAAACTAGTCTGTCCTACTATTTACCCATAGCTGGAGGGAGAATAATTGGATTCATGCCTTTCCTAAGGGTATTAGTGCTATGTGAAATACAATCAGTCTCGTCCAGGATTTGAACTCGTCTCGCCGTGTCCATTTCCTACGACAATAATATTTACACTAAGGGCAGCTCCATAACGGTTATACGCGTTTGTTAATTAAGCTCCTAAGTGACAATCATCTGGTGGTTGCTGGTTCAATCCTGACTGCAGGCGAGTATCAATAAAGGAATAAAAGTGAGTAAAGTTGGCGACCTTAGTCAAGGGCGACCCTAAGTCTCCTTTTTTGATAGCTACTGCGCCAAGTTGTAGGGAACAGGGCCACTCCTTTCCCTGGATTGCTCCACTTTACCCTTGATACGTACCTTATAATGCTGAGGGTTAAGCAAGGATGTATCAAGTACCATTTTTTGAGTCTTTGGTTTAACTCGGCCTAGGATTGAATGAACCCCGTTCTCTTGGACCATTGGCGAACACTCTACCCACTACGCCAATGAGCCGGAACACTTGTACGGTTATGGTTAATGGAATAATACCAAGCGACTCCCGGGTACATGATTCGATGTTCCGTGTAGGCTCCCGAGTTCGACAAGAAACACTTGAAGAAGGCCTGAGGACACATCGGTCGAAACGTTATAAATATAACAATAACGATGAAGACAAGAGTCTAATAACCTTCAATGATAAAATCAACAGACTTCGTCTCAGAAATTAAGACAAGTAAAAAAATATTTCAGATAAATAAGGAATATTTGCTTTAATAACAATGTTGGCAAATCTCCTTACGAACATCGAGGCCTACATTTTGAAATCATTCACAAATATAAATGAGAATGTTAATTCTTTAAATTCGAAGGTGACATCTTTTTGTAATAAACAGAATTTGTTCAATAACATTCTTTATCCTTAGTTGTTTTGAAATCAAATGTAACTTTATGGATTTTTTGGTGTACTTGTAAATATGTATCGAGTTGCAATCATGACTATATGATTAGACGTATGTATATGTATGTGTATTGTTACTCGTAGACCAAAGGTATATATATATATATATATATATATATATATATATATATATATATATGCCTGTATTGATGCGTCTGTGTGTGAAAGGTAATATCTGGATAATGGGTGTCGGTCAAAAGTTCAATATTCATTTTTATTTCCTTTTGTTGGACACGACTTTTTGTCGCTAACCGGTTGATGAAAAAGATTAGCCAGTTTAAGAACCACCTGTGGTGATCTTTATGCGTAAGAGATGGTGAGAGAGCTATTGTTCGGTATAAACCCTCGGAAATTGAACGCGGGACAGACGAGACGTTACCAAAAACAATGGTCGGAGAGAGTCTGAGCCGAGATTAGCTGTGAGAGCAGGAGATTTGTGAGCAGTGACTAGGTTTTAGCTACAGTTGGGGTTGTACGTAAGCCGAAATCGCCGAAGGATAAGCACCCTCCTCCACCGAGTATGCCATCACCCACCATGAGCAAACAGAGCTAAGACAGGAAGTTTCTGGAGTATCCTTGAGCGAATTGGGTCCTTTAGAATCTGATGTTCGTCTTTTCTTTTTCTCCCTTGTGATGCTGTCTCCTGGGTTCGTGTACTTTGAACCGAACCAGCATAGAAACTGGACAGTGTGGGACCAACCGACGTTAAAAGCAGAAAGTACACGAAGCTACTTGTAAGTTGGATCACATGTTGTAGACTAAGTTTTGAAGAATATTTATTGTAGTTTTTATCACTGCAGCAAAGTAAAGTTTGTGAGGATTGCGTAGTGGTTATTCTCTTTGGAAATGAAATCCGTGACTAGAATTCAAATCCTAGATGAAAGGCATGAATCCGCAAATACCTTCTGCTCTGATTAAATCGTTAGGAAGACTGGGTTATACAGTCTTGGTTCGAAAATGAATGTAGAAAAATATATACTAAATTAAAACCATCTGCACTTCTCTTAAAAATCGACCTAGGGTCCCATTCTGCCTATGGTGGAGAGCTAGGTAAATACGCAATGATGTTTTTACCCGGATCAAAACTGAAGATTAGGAAACTGAATGTTTAAACTTTCGATCTCTATAATAGGACGTTGTACAATAAATATATATGTATGTGTGTATATGTTTATATATGCATATGAGCGTGGTTATATATACATATATATATATATATAAATAGGTGTGTGCATATAATTGTGTGTGTGTGTGTGGAGTTAATTGTGGGGTAAAGACTATAGTCTTTGGAAATAGACACGACAACCCGGGGGTCAAATTCTGTTCAAAGCTTTTTTCATTCCACCGCTACTACCCTTGGGAAAGTTATGAATCGAACAACTCTTCCTATATAGACAAATAGTAGGACAGACTGGGCTCTTTAACTTTTGTATGACAACCAGTCTGGTAGAAGAAAAACTCTGAATTCCAACCTGCTAAATTTGGCTTAAAAATGACATGGTTCATGCGCAAGGGTTGATAAATACACACACAAACGCGTATATATATATATATATATATATATATATATATATATATATATATATATATATATATAAATTTTTGTTGCAGGTCCAAAAAGAAAATGAAAATATTTAAAATGAGACTTGAACTAACTCGTGTTTGCAGTTTGTCGAGAGAGTTCAAGTCTCATTGAGGCATCTATGTTCTCTGAAGAAAGCAACAAGCTGTAAACATAAACGCATATAAGAAAAAAAAATGAGAAAATTCTAAAAAATACAAATCTCTTCGTGGACCTACCTACCTAAAAGAAAATATATTTACATACAAATGTAAATGTGTAAGTATATTTATATACATGATTATATGTAAGTATGTATGAATATTTGTCATATATATATATATATATGCTGGGTGTGTTTGTATGTGAAAAAGAACTATTTTTATCATCGCTATATATATATATATATATATGCGTGTGATAGACGATATCACCGCGTATATTTTCGTTTCTACGACAGAATGTGCGTGAGATCTTCACAAAAGGATATAAAACGAATGTATTTTAAACCTGATTTATGATGTCCATAAAATCGTCTGCGGTGGAAAAAAAACATAACAAAAAGTAAAAGATAAAAATCAGTTGTAGTAATCCTAGATTTGTATTTTTTATAAGTTTAGTGTAATCACATGTGTTCGATCTCTTTGAGAAAAAGGAGACTGTATTGATTTACGTGATTTATTTCTCCTTTTCCATTTGTAATTCTTTCTGCTGAATCATTGTTTTTTCCCCCCTATCTTTTACCTTTCCTTTTTTCCTTCCCTGTCTGGAGTCTCCACTTCCAGCCACTAGACATCTATAAGTTTTTGTTTAGTAAAACGTATTTTTACCGAATTTCAATGTACAGAAATCATTTTTCAAGAAATTAGTAAACGTGATCTCCTATCTACAAGGAAAAAGCAGGCTTCTACATCTTTAAGGAAATAATTCTATCATTCTTTGTGTAACATATACATATGCATGCGGAAACATAATCAACAATAATGACGAACGAACACACTTCTTTAGAAAAATATACCTCTCACACTTTATTCGAAAGACTTGCGAAAGTCTTATGTGTGAGAGATGAGTTGGAGACTGAACTGACTGCAACATATTGACCCCAAGTTCCTCTGTCTTTAGCAGCACTTCTTTCCTATTTGTGCTGGCTGCTCAACCGGGGTTCCTGAGGGCCCAGCCCTCTTCAGGAAGCTAGTTCTCACTGCCTCGAGCTGCAACTCAAACCTCAACTGCAACTGACTCCAACTAACTCGAACTCTCCCTGGCACCGGGTTATATCATTGTTTGTCGCCAACCTGCTTCCTGTGAGCGATGCATTTGCACCGAATTCAACCCTTCCAAGGTTATATCTTGATATCTTCGACCGGATGCACCTGTTTCTCGATTGACGGCTTGGTCGAAGGTCCATATGTTACATTTGCTCATCTGGAAAGTTATAACAGCTCCAAATATGTATACGTTTATTTGCGACATCTTGAACTAAGTTGATGGGAATAAAGAGGTGACGAAGAATTCATAGGAAAAGGGGAAAGTTAGACACGTGCTCAAATAAAAAAAGGATCACTCACTTTACTATTGTTTTTCAACGTTCCACCTCAAAAACGAAAAAAATATCAAGACAACAGAATATCTCCTCCAGCAATATGATGGACTAAAACTCCAAACCATCAAAGCCAGTTTAAAAGATTCATTCTTTGGTTTCTTTGTTTAATAGCAAATCAACATTCTTGGGTTATTTAATGCCAAAGCCATCCGTCTAGAACAGCAGTAGTACAATTCAACACATAGCTGAGAGGATAAGGGGCTTCATACCTTTCACACGAGTATTTGTCCGAAATAGAACGCAATAGCGCGACTGGAGATCGAACTCGCGAACTAAGACTCCGCAGTCCATCACTTAAACCATTACACCACGAGGACACCACACTTAAAAGATTCAGTAATTAAAGCGGATAATATATGTCAGTTTCTTTCCCAGTAAGCTGGTACTATAGAATACACCGAATGCATCGCTGCAGAGGGGTTAGACCACACCAACGAGTGTCCTGTATATGACACTAAACAATCTGATGGTGAGGTTCTGGTATTACTGGAATCTTGGGGGAATGCAGAGTACCCATTCATTGGTACAGTGGATCGTTTGAAATAGAACTGTTTCTGACATTGAATCTGAACGATGATAAACTGAATTGTTTGAAAAAGAACTGCTTTGACATTTAACCTGAACGATGATAAACTGAATTGCTTGAAAAAGAACTGTTTTGACTTTTAACCATGTGTTAACAAAAACAGTACTTATCCTAAACATATTTGTTTGAATTTGAACTGTTTGACTAAACTGAATAACTTAAAATAGAAATGATTTTGACAATTAATCTGTATTCATGCAAAACTGAATTGTTTGAAATAAAACAGTTTATTTGTATAAAAATGGATTTTGCATTGAATAACCTACAAAGGTTGATATGCCATAAAGCCGGCACAAACAAACAAAATCAGGAAGTAACGATTTTCGTCGAGTTCAAATCTTGCACGAGGATGTATGCATTTCACATAGTGCCAATACCACTGGAAAAAGTATTCCTCCAACAATTCTCTCTTCCACTATGAGTAAATTATATGGCAGATTTGGCTTTTTAACTTTTATAAGGCAACTATTCTAGTTCATTGTATGTTCAGATTTATATTCTTTTCTGTAGTTGTTTCATTTGAGTTTTTTTTTTTTTTTGCTTGCAGTCCGTTTGAATATGAATTACCTTTAACCAGATCCGTTTGGCCAATAGATGACACTCTAACATGAGTGGACTTGGGAGTAATAGCAATGAAGGTTCACTCCACAATCTCTAGATCTCCAAATCCCTTGCCACAAAAAATTTACTGTTATATCCTAGGACTCCCCAGATTTTTGGTGAGTTGCTGTTCTTACTCCACAACTGGGGATACAGTTAGCGTATTCTAAGCTTGCAAACAGGTTGCTTTTTTATCTTTAGACTCAGACTTATTGATACATCTATGTATGTTATCGGTTTTTTTTATACTTTCACGTAATTCAAGAACGATTTTTAACATAAAACTAATTTATTTATTGTAGACTATTATCTGAGAATTTAGCGGCAAATCTAAACTCCAGACATGGCGAAGAGCAGTATTCTCTTCCTTCGACTCAAACTAACTTAAACAAATCAATTAAACTGTCCGTTTAATCGTGAGTGATTTCGATTATAGAACACTTCACTAAAAGTAAAGTACGTTTGTCGTGTAGAGAAAGGTCGGTAGGGGCATAAGAACTGTATTTCGAATGGAAAATTAGATTAGTGTAAATTCCAAAGCTGTCGATTTTACTACAGGTATGTCAGTACTTCTAAACGAGGGTGTACTGAAAGAAGAGACGGAAATAGGTTGATGTTTGGGCGTAAATCAAGATTTAAAATGTCTCAATTAATTATTTAAAAGTTGCAAAGACTTGGTCATTTCTATCGTATATTCAAATTTGATATAGATGAAGTGGAAACGATTTTTTTATGTAATGATCTGTTCATGAATTACTTTGAAATTTCTTAATAATGATAATAATTACAATAATAATAATTAAGAGGTGCGTATAGCATGTGTTTTCTACTCTCTCACTCGTCATCCGTCCCTATGGACCAGTACACTTAACTGGTCTACTAGATATCACTCAGTATTCGGACAGAACAACTGAACTCGTTAACCTTTCTTAGATAATTTATACGATGGGACTTATGTGGCCATACAACTGCTCATTTGTTGGGTGTTGCTTCCATGATTTTTTAAACAACACACCGCGTATGCAAACGTATGGTTAGACTCCGTGTCGTGTAACAATGTTATAGTACTAATACGGCTACAGCTTGAAAATATTCAATTGTTATCTTATCAGCGAGATCTAATTTTCATGTAGTTGATACTCTAATAATAGGAGTCCACACTTTACCTATGGCTTTCAGTAGAAAATATTACTCTTACATGAACTGTTTTACCGATTTCAGATCTTGGCATTTAATGAGACTACACTATCTTGACAAAAATGAACGAGCTCTTTTTTTTTTATCTCAATTTAGGCATTGATGAATGCCTCTTGCTGCCTGCTCTTGGATTGGCATTCGGCTTGGGCTAGTGTATTTGTAAGAAATACTAGACGACCTGCATCAGTAATAAAATTAAAGCAGTATTAATTTAAACCATAACTTCCCTCTTTTATATTTCTAAATGATCATTAGGTATATGTGATTATTTCTAAATGATCAATTAATATATGATTATTTCTAAAGGATCAATACATATGTGATTATTTCTAAAGGATCAATTGATATGTGATTATTTCTAAAGGATCAATTGATATATGATTATTTCTAAAGGGTCAATTAATATATGATTATTTCTAAAGGATCAATACATATGTGATTATTTCTAAAGGATCAATTGATATGTGATTATTTCTAAAGGATCAATTGATATATGATTATTTCTAAAGGATCAATACATATGTGATTATTTCTAAAGGATCAATTGATATGTGATTATTTCTAAAGGATCAATGTATATTTGATTATTTCTAAAGGATCACTTAATATATGATTATTTTTAAAGGATCAATTAATATATGATTATTTCTAAAGGATCAATTGATATATGATTATTTCTAAAGGATCAATTAATATATGATTATTTCTAAAGGATCAATACATATGTGATTATTTCTAAAGGATCAATTGATATATGATTATTTCTAAAGGATCAATTAATATATGATTATTTCTAAAGGATCGATTGATATGTGATTATTTCAAAAGGATCGATAGATATGTGATTATTTCGCTCAAGGAAATGATAAGCTTGACAATGTAGCAAATTCACTGTAGACGTGAACTCTGTCTAGTTTCAAAAATGGTGATCGTATAATGATATTATACAGGCTTTAAAGGTTTTAGATTCAAATGTTGCAAGCTTCTTTATATAGACAATGATAATTTCTGATATGATGTGGTATCGCTAGACATCTGGGTATTATTCTTTTTTCGTAATATTTACTAGATTGAATCAAAGGTTTTTCAGTATTTACATAAATAGATGAAATAAATGAATTGAGTTTAGGACGGCTGAACTATCAACGTCAATCTGTACTCCTGAAATCTGGAGCGGGTGTGTGCTATTGTACGGCAAGAGAAAACAGCATTGTCTAACAGAAAACCAGCCTTTCAACTACAAGATAACGCAAAACCTTATTCCGCTCGAACAACCCGGAATTAATCCCAAGAACTTGAGGAAATCAAACTGATGCCACACCCAGCATCTGGGTCTAGCTCCCTTGGGTTATTTCTTGTTCCGATCCATGGATCACTTCCGTCACTTGCAACGCTTCAACAAAGAAGAGGTTATGGCCGCATTAGTGCTGCGTTTGTTCGACTCAAAGCACAAAAATTGGTATCAGCGTGGAATGAAAGAACTTGCAAAAAAGTGGCTTCAGACGGTGCAGCACGATGGCCTTTACTTTGAATGATTGGCTGCTTTTATTGTAACTTGAAGAATAAAGCCAAAGGTCAACAAAACATCGCAAAATATTTGACTCAGTCCATAACTATTCGTTTCCTTTATATACTTGTTGCATGTGTCCTTTGAGTAGACTTTAATCTATTCTTCAGCTCATACTTTTTTTTTTCCTACTGCGAATGCATTTGTATTTTTTCTATTCATGGATTTACCAGAGCATGAATATCTCGATTATGCGTACACATACTTGCATCTCTGTGTTAGGACACGGGATGAATATGTATTTCCACTTCAGTATCTAATGTTAGTACCCAAACGACAGTGGCTGTGATAACTTTATGTCGGCTTTTTCTAGTACGTCTTATCTAAGCATGTTGTTTCCACAATGAGACTCCTTCCATCAGATTCAACCCGGTCAGACTACAATTAAGGAACGGAAGGCATTACGGCCATGTCGATTCTGTCACGTAGATAAGCGTAATATATTATGGTTGGTTGTTTGATCTAGGAGCGCAGATGCAAATAAAAGTCAGTAATGCACCGGTAGATGCCAGGCCATGGAAATGAAAAGGGCCAGGGTCGGTATAAAAAATGTGGATGGCTGAATGGTTACATGGCTTTCGGGGTTTCTGAACGGTGACAAAACTCGGGGAAAAATTGCATTTATAGCATTTCTAATTCTCTCATTTAAAAAAGAAATGCTTTTTTTTCTCTTGGTTGTTTTTAAGTCAAAGTCAAAAAGTAAAAATGGAATATTCAACAAGATACAAGGAAGAATACATGCATTTCATTTTCAGTTTTAAAAATAAGTCAGAATCAAATATTCACTAAACTACACGTGAGCTCCTTGGGTTCCTATTGTAACATTGTCCCATGATGATATCGCTCCTTCCATTTAAGAAGCAGTGATGTATTCTGATTAATTTTTTTATCGTCATTCAATTATAGTGAAATAATGTTATGGTCAAACGCAGTTTATTGTGATAATAAAATTATGACGATGACATTTCGTATCTGCCGGGTTATATTTACACGCATTGATATATCATAGTCTTTTAGTAACACGCACACACACACACACACACACACACACGTATATATATATATATATATATATCATTTAATTTTAAAACGAATACATTCTGATCTGATGGTCAAGAAATCGTGAAAGTTAGAATTGAATGGAGTGATTTCACAAATTTTTCTTTTCAATATTTTTACTTTCATTTTAGGTTTACGATATACACTTTGTAATTTAAACTGACTTTTTAGATTTTAAGCTGATGGTATTTGTTTCAAAATAAACTACATATCTGTCTATCTATATATATATATATATATATATATATAAAAGTATGATTATCTACGTGTACATATATATATCTATATAAATATATATGCGTGTGCATATACATATATATGCATATTATTGTGTGTATATATAGGCGTCTATATGAATATGTGTGTGTGTGTATTCCTATATATATATATGTATGTATCCAACACCTACAGTATATATATGATGTGATGCAAGTTCGATTTGTAAGAGAAGTAAAGCAATATTGAATTCAGTGATCTCGTTTTTGTAGGATGGTTGTCTAATCAAATTTAAAGTATCTAATCTTCACAATTATTTATCCATGACCTTGAAGTAGAAATGGATCCATGCCTTTTCCAAGGGCATTAGAATGAAGTGAAACACAGCTTCGTCTAGGACTCATGTCGTTAATTCCATTTCATACCATGATAACCGTTAAGATAAGTACAATACAGTTCAGGTTTATAAATAATATATATAATGTGTGCACATACACACATCAGTTCCTTGCTTCTTGAATGGCTTTAAAAATAGTACTTAGATATGGTTCGTTGCAAATGTTTTGTACTTGTACGTGTTACAGATAAAATTGTTCATTTTCTGGTTAAAAATAATATCGAATAAATCAATGATAACAGCTGCTTGAAAGTGAGCAGCTGTGAAATTTGAATCTGGAACCTAAGTCCCTTGTATTATAAGGATTTCGTCTGTCCTTCATTTGGCAGAGAAATCTGTAACTGATGTCCTTTTGATTACATTCAATAAATTCATATCCCCACAGGCAACGAGTTCGACGCTCAAGAAAATAGAATTTAAAAAAAGAAAAATTCCCTACAGTCGTGTGATCAGTAAAATAAGTCAACTTGAATTGAATTGAGTAAGAATTTTTTTTTTTTACATAAAATACGTACGTAGAGATATAGTTTTTTTTTTCAAATATACTGTTGATATGCACTGATCTCTTCTCGGAATAGCTTTTTATTTCAGTTTATGTCGGCCGATTTTATTCCCATATCCTTCCGGGCCACTGTCTCTCATATCAAAATAGAATAAAAACGAAATGGTTAAAGAATTTATACAAAGCTCAAAAAGGGGATCACAAGATTCATATCAACGGAAACAACTTCAGTTCAATGAAGATATCGCCTTTTAAAACCTTGTACTGATACGAGCTACATGACACTGAGGCTCATCAATTTCACTTGCAAGATCCATTGACAACGATGACTTACTCTGTTTGCCATCACTGTTTTTATTATTTAAATGTATTTTTCTTTGTTTCATTCCCACGTTTGAGATAATTATACATCTCAAAATATCAGAACTAAGGAAAGGAAGTAAAGACGTTAATGGTAACAAGTATATCGACACCAGCCGAGTCATTTTCAAACCAAAAAAAAATATGTGCAAAACATTTCTGGAGATTTTTTTTACTTGATTTGTCGTATTTCATAGCACAAAAAGTTCTACGAAAAAGTGTTTCTTTAATAAGTTGCTACTGAATATCAGTTGTTATATCTGAAGAATGAATCGGAAGACTGTCAATAGTTGAGCCTATTTATCTTAGCTTTTTATGGATTCTAATTAAATACAAGCAAAAACAAAATTAAAACGGTGGAATTCGAATATCACCTCTGAGAATTTTTTCTGTCAATCTAGATAACAGTTAATCACTTGTAAAATCATGATTCAAAATGCTTCTCCTTAGAAAACTAGTTTAAAATATAGATGAAAACGAACGGCGTATGATAAACAATGAAGGTGCTTGTTTAAAGATGGGAGGTATGCTTAGCGTAACAGTTATCGATGTAAGAATTAGCTTCGGAAACCTGAGTTCAAACCCTGAAGAAGGTTTGTTATTCAGTTCGCGCTAGTGCCCTTAGGAACTATATGAACCAACCTTTTCTCTCTTCCAATATAGGTAAATTAAAGAGAAGACTAAGTTCCTGGACATTAGTTAGGCAACTAGTCTAAAGGAAATAAAACTCAAAATTCAAGCCATCTGAACTCAGTTAAAAATCGACCTTTAGTCCCATCCTGTTTGTGGTGAAGTTTAATGATTTCCCCTTGGTTGATAAACGATGTCACAGAAAGCCTCGCTTTAAAGTAAAATAGTTTTTGATTATAAATCTGTTTTCATCTTTATAAGATCATTGTTATGAAAAAGAATTTAAGATTCGTTTGATAAAAAAGATAAATTATAAAATAAAGAGTTGACATTTCGAACTAAACCGTTCTTACCAAAACGACTTTGCTGGATAAGTTTAGCCCCGGGTATCGGTAGGGAATTTTACACTCCACACCAACTCTGACCGAGTTCTAAATATACATAAATTAAATCTAAAGAGAAAGAGATTTCAATTGAATGGCAGTCGGATCCAGGTCTGGCCAATCGAGAAGTAGTCAGAATAGGGTTAGTGAGACCCGGCAGACGAATAAAGATTGGAATTGTGAGTGAATGGGTTTTTAGACAGGATGAGATCTAGACCAGGCGGAAACAGCTCCCCGGTTCGGGGCTTTATGGACGTTGTACAAGAGTAGAGAAAATGAGGTAACCCTCTATAAACGACTCTTTAAAGAAAAACATACAAAAACACCATGAAGTTTGCCTTATACCAAACTACCCAAGTAGAAGATAAAAAATAAGCTAATACCTGACGGTCTCCGATAGATTTGTACTTACGTAAGAGCAATGAATGTAATTACTGTGGAATGACATTTTCTTTAATATAAACTAAATATTATTATAGTAGCAAAGCAGTTTTATTTCTAGTTGCAGTGTTTTTCTTAATTATGCGGTGGCATTCGTCTATTTGCTGAAGCGGCAACTCCAATTAGCGGTTGATTCGTTGTTCCGACCTAAAAAAGCACAACGTGAGCAGATAGCAAATTATTCTGCATTATTCTATGAAATTTCCTAAGAGAAACATTCAACGGAGAGTTTACTTTGGGTTTCAAAAATGTATTTACGGAAAAAAAAAATCCTTTAAAATAGATTGGTTTTAAATGTCGTTCTAAGACTGACGATAAGTAATAGAACCCTGCTATTAAATCAGACCAACGCAAAATAATTCGAAACAATAGTTAAATAATAATAATAATAATTGAACGATTATTCAAAATTTTCAACAGATTGAAAAGGAAATGAAGAAAATATCGATAACATGTGACACACGAGTCTGCTATCAGGAGAGAATATGATACATTTGATCAAAAATGAACTATATGAGACAAGTGACGGCGTCATGTGCAGTGACTGGACTGAATAATGAAAACAATTCTCTTAATCAAACTAATATATAAAAATTCTTTTAATATTCTGCTAGGGATATCATGTAAAACAATTTTTAAAATTCTGACGAAATAGCAAAGAAGATTTATCAGGAAATCGATAAAATGCAACCATAAGTGAAACATCAACATCCAACTTAATTAAACTTATCCCGTAACCTGTTCTAATCGTAGACTGTATTGGTTTTGGATAGCTGGGTGGAGCCCATCCCTCTCCCGGTCTGGTTTGAAGTCAGAGTATTCTTAATCTTAGACCATACAACAAAAGAGCTGAATCTGGCCTACTATTTAATCATAACTGGAAAGGAAATAGTTGGATTCATACATCCCCGGATATGATTTTTTAGATAAAAATTTAAAAATCGACTATTTAAACATGTAACCTCTAAGTAAAATAATCAAATATTTTATTGGAAAATACACGTTCCTATAAGCGTGTGAAATGCAGACAGCCTTGTTCAGGATTTGAACTCGGGTAACAGAGTCCATTTCCTACGAAGTTAACTGTTTTTTCCTCGAGTTACTCTGACTATATCCTTTTAACAGAACCAATTCTTGCCCATGACAATGCCTATCAGATTATTCGGAAAATGCCTACGAAGAACAAATAAGAAATGTAAGACGGTTTTTTTACAACTGCCAGATTTCCAAAGATCCTAACTTCCTAGTACATGTTTTGTTCAATAATCAAATAGCTGCTCAAAACACCTTCAAAGAAAATGAAGGATTCCAGAATTCTATGGTTTCAGACAAGTTTATTGTTTGTAACAATGCATTGATTGTAATGATTTTTATTTTGATTAATTTTAATCTAAGTGAAGATACACTGCGATAAATTTGATGGTTAAAAATGCAATTATTTTGACTCCTAATTAACATTCATAAAAATGAAATGGCTCTTACTTGTCAATACATTGAATATCATTTACATAAATTAAACATTATATAGTACGAAAATTCAGATAATAATTCAGCGAAAAATATGTATCATGATGCAGTCATTGATTCAGCTTTGCATATATATATATATATATATATATATATATATATATATATATATATATATATATATATATATATATATAGTTCAAGTTTGTTAGTAATATAGTCTCATAAAGTAGAAACTAGAGTGATATCAAGAATAGAATATTTTTTCATAATTATATTTCATTCATAAATCTCATGAAAACTATAGTTGCTTTAATAAATTTTTATTAGAATACATGCTGTAATCCATATTTTTTCTTCCTTTCTTTCTTTCTCTCTCTCTCTCTCTCTATATATATATATATCACACACACACACATACACATTTTCTCAAGTCCATCTATTTCAAAGCAATGAAAATTACCAAAGAACAAAGGAATTATCCTTGACTTTGGTTATACTGAATATTTTAACTCAAATCATCATGGAGAATTCTTCTCACTAATTTTTACGGCTTTTTTTCATTTTTATACATTTAAATGTCCTTTTGATGAATTTTGTGGCCTAGGTCCATGATAATGTTGTATGAAAAAAGAAATTACGTGGATAGTTATTTCAATTCAATGAAATTAAGCCGTAAAACATAAATTAAATCCTTCTATTAACATAGACAAATAGTTTTCTAACTGAAATAACTGAAAAAACTTTTAAAATTTCAAATATGTTTTACTCCACGTTTTTCAAAGAATATATTTTTGTTTCGGCTTTACAGCTGAATTTGGACAGCAAATAAATTTTACTATAGCAATATTTTTTGGAAATCTAATAATACATCTAATCAGACAGATTCAAGCCACATCAAAATTCTGTGCTTGTGTGCGGAGAAGTGAGTATGTGATCAGATCTACTGCCACAGAATGTAACGCTTAACATCAAATATTCAACCGAACAGATGGCTTGGGCGGTAGAATACACCGACTGTATCTCTGCCCGTGGTGTAATGGTTATCGTCGTAGGAAGTGGACACGGCGACACGAGTTCAAATCCTGAACGAGACTGATGGCATTTCACATAGCACTAATACAATTAGGAAAGGCATGAATCCAATTATTCTCCCTCCAGCTATGGGTAAAATAGTAGGGCAGACTAGGTTCTTCAGCCTTGGTGAGACAACTAGTCTAGAAGAAGGAAAACTCTGAATTAAAACCTGTTAAACTCCGCTTAAAAATTGACCTTGTGTCATATCCTGCCCAAGCGGAGGGGTTGGTAAATATGGTATCTCAGCAGAGAACAACCCCACTTACCAATGAGAGTTCTGATTATGACACTAAACCGCATCTGATGCTGAAGATCCAGTCCTGGAGCTCTGGGGAATGGGGAGTATCCTTTTATTGCCATGATTCCCTGGTCTACTCAGACCCGGGTGGTAGTTCCTGTCAAGGTCCCATCTTTGGGTCAAATAGAACGAGTATCCTGATTACGACACTATATTGCATCAGATGCTGAGGCTCCAGTCCAGGAGATCTGGGGAATCTGGAGTATCTCTTCATTGTCATTACTTCTCGGACCACTTTTGCTCTAAGGGAGAGAACCATATAGGGCTCCATCTACGAGTCAAATAGAATAGTTTAACTATCTAACCGTATGCAAACAAATGACGGATGTAAAATTGAAAGTTTAATTTTACGAAAGAAAACTTGAAACCATTTAATTGTGTGCAAACGAATGGGTAATAATGAATATTGAATAAAATTATTAGTGTTAAATGGCAAAACTTGAAATCCTTTACTTGTGCAAATAAAGATGTTATTGTTAGCAAATCTTGAAACCACTTAATTGTGTGCAAATAAATCAGCTCTGACAGGTTTAAAAGGTTGCCTAGCAACAATTTGTGTATAAATCATATATGTGTGAGAGTGTATGCGTGTGTGAACAGAATTTGGCTCTAAATAACCTACAAGAGTCGATATAACATAAAACCGAATCAACCAAATATTCTAGTGGCAAATGCGACAGGTACATAATCTTGGTCAAATATATTTCAAATACAACAGATAAAGAGGAAATATCACTCTGGTTTTTGTAGAATGGCTATTTGTCAAGTATCAGCAGTAAAAAACCAGCACACACACAGGGGAGTTGACATTTTTTTTAAATGTAATTGGATGATCATATTCTTCTTATATTTTAATTCATATATATAATAAACTATTTTATGCTTGAATTGGTTTCTTTGTTTAAGAGCATACCAACATTTGTGATATATTTAATGCCAAAACTGTCCTTAGAGAAGAACGACAGTGATTCTACTCCATGCCTTGTTGAATAAAGAGGTTCAAAGCTTTGCCAAGCTTATTAGAACCTGACAGCACGAGTGGGGTTCGACAAGGCTTACTTCGAGGCCGCAGTCCAGCACTTTGGCCACTTCCCCTAAACTATTTCAAAATTATGATTTCACAAAGCTCTGATGAACTAGAGTTGCCACTGGTATATGTGTCTGTGGGTGTACTTGTATAAAATCATTTTACTTGAAATGAGCTAATTTGAAATGAATTATAAAGACATTTGATACATTTTTGATCAGGTCTTGTAGTAGTTAAACAATTACATTCACTGTCAGGCATAATACTTTTCACTTTTTCAAGGCAATGTAAATCTCGACCAATAGATCCTTATTCCGAAGGTAATGTAGGAGTACTAACTGAAACTTTCAGAGAGGAAAAAATATTCAACTGAATTTGCTCGATGAATATAACATTGGATTTTTATATCTTTTTGACAAGCAAGAAAATAGTTTGATGCGTATATGGAATATTTACAGGGATTCATTTTTTTTAATTAAAAAAGTATGGTGGTGTCTGAGAAAGTCGATCAAATAGATTCTGTTTGTAAAAGATAGGTATCGAATGTCTGTTGGGCCGGCCCACGCTCTATATTTTAATCCCCCTGATCTCATCTTACTAAGACTTCTTTACATGCAATCGAATGAACACAGTTTTAGAGTCTGTGGCCATAATATTGATTAAGTCAGAGAATAATTTATAACCCACTTTTTCTATTTAAGAATTGTAAATAACTTTAGAAATGCAGAGAAATCGACGAAAGTTTTATCTTTCCTCTTTCTTTTAGCGAATACTACTTCTGACTTGGCGGATGTCTTTGCGTCTGGGAATAAAAAGCGCCGATTTAAATTATATTTTAATGCACCAATTTAAAAGTGTCGTCTACTGGTATATACACAAGTAGAATAATTGAAATTTGGCTAATGCTCTACATACAGTTTGGTGGTAAAAATTATTCATTGATCAAGTAAAAATAATATATATATATAAACACGTGTATGTATTTATGTGTGCGAGCAATTACCATGTAAATTAGCCGATCCGTTTTCAAACATGAAGATAATGACTTTAAATTCAACCTATTCGCCATCACATTTTTGAGCTAAATATTCTAGAGATTTCATTGGAAAATGCTCATTTTCTCTCAAGCAGTATCAACACACACACACACACACACACTATATATATATATATATATATATATATATGCGTGTGTGTGTGTGTGTGTGGGTGGGTGTATGCGTTTGCGTAAGTATATATGTTTGCAACAAATTATATATATATATATATACATGGATGTTTATTTGTATTTATAAATCTTATATATATACTATCATTATTTTACTTCTTGTGACTTCTTCCCACCAGCGTTGACTGCCGCTATTTCACAGGAGTTGAAGTGACTGCAACTTTCCCCAATTCACCAGAACACGTCTGAGTATTCTAGTTGATCATTACTACGCTCTAGTCTCCATAATCTCGTCCTCCGATTTCTAACCCTTCTTATTTTCAATCCTTCGAAAATCTAACAAGTTTATGAATCACAAATTATATCACTGTCATTCTCATGTTCCTCAACTTTCTCAGTTTTCTGACTAGGTCTCTTTTTTTTCGCTTTCTTTGATTTTTACTCTCTGGTCTGTTGAAATGGCAAAATACACTAAACAGCAAATTCTATCTTTTTTTTTTTGTTAATTACCCTTAGGTATGGTCTCCTAGCCAGTATCAGGTGATCCATTAGAAATTCAAAAATCCCTGATATTTTTTGTGCCTCTTTTTCTGGGACGGATTCAGATTCGTGCATACATCCTTTATTAGTATAATCATATCTAAATTTCTTGTACAATTTCTTTCCCATCCAATCGTGTCTTATACCCCTTTTGTGCTTTTTTACTATAAACTCTTTATGTAATTAATTGTTTCATTTCTATCCTCACAGAGTCTACACTATCTATTCCGTTGTGCACAATCGATTTTTGCTTCAATATAATTGGCGTTGTTTTATTCTATTGGAAGGGATTCAGTTTCTCCATTAAGGTCTCCCTTTTATAGCCATGCTCAGGACTTATCGTGTGAGATGTCGCCGATTTGTCACTTGAAATATCCATACAGTTGTTTTTCTTTCCTTTTCTCTATTTTAGTCTTTACTTTCGTTCTGTTTGTTCTTATGTTGTCACGACTGTTACTGATCGCGGTAATTAGTCTTTCTTTGATCTTTTTAATGTAGTTATCGAGTCCCCTTATTGAAGCATCCTCGCTATTTTCCCCTTCCACATTCTTTTCTTGACACGTATTGTTTCTCTATGTCATCTCACGGAAGAAAAGCTGTGGTCTTCATGATCAGTTTTCTTGTCCTCTGGTCCATTTTCTGAGTTATTCTATAGTCCATATACTGAAGAATTATCCCTTTGATGAGATTTCTACTGCAAAGTTATGTTTCGAGAATTTTTTCTCTAAGCTATTCCTGTCTTATTTTATCTTTCATCTCTGCTTGTTTGATGGTATCCACATCCAATATTCCCAAATACTTCAAATTTTCATTTTCTCCAAACATGATTGTTTCTTCATTTGGCAGTCCTGCTCCATCTGTTTTTGTTTTGTTTTTTTTAGCTCTTTCCGCTTTTCCTTACGATTATGGTAAATTTTTCAATGCGAAATTCCATTCTTATATCCTGACAGTATATCTTATTTTTCGTATGAGATCTCCAATTCTTTTTCGTTTTTCGTGAATAGCTTGATGTCGTCCATGTACTTAAGTTGATTAATCTTTCCTTGTGATTTTATAAATTTGTAGCTCCCAGTGCACTTCCTAAGTATAACATTGAGTGACATCACTACCTTTACAAATAGTTGTAGCAAGTCTCCTTGGAACACACTTCTTTAGATTTTCATCTCTGCAAAATCTTTTTCTCCTGCTCTCAATTCCTCTTTCCAGTTTTTTATGGCTTCCGTGATGAATTATATGACTTTGTCGGATATCTTGTATATTTTCAGCCAATATACTATCCAGGCTTGCGAGACTATATCATAGGACTTTCGTTATCTATCTATACCATGGCAGCATATTTCCGACACACTTTACTTGTGGAAGTGCTGATCAATTTACTTTAAATTCCACTTCATCCGTGTCACTCTTTCTATTCTTCCGGAAACAGTCCACGACATACAAGCGAGTGGTA
Organism: Sepioteuthis lessoniana; assembly: GCA_963585895.1. NCBI lineage: Eukaryota > Metazoa > Mollusca > Cephalopoda > Myopsida > Loliginidae > Sepioteuthis > Sepioteuthis lessoniana. The sequence continues at coordinate 96,941,243 of OY757920.1, forward strand.
GCTATTCTCACTAATCTGTGCGGCTAAAAATTTTTTACAAATGAGCGATGATGGTCCCTTTTTGGTGGTCTTTCTAGATCAGAGTAGTTTTTCCTTTTGTGATCCATTCGGGTACGCTTGCCTTTTCTAGTCAAAGACGTGAATTTTTAAAAATCCGAATCCTTGTATGACATCATGGGCAAGCATTTTAAAATTCGGTACATTCTTACAGGTTTCTCTGGGCGATTCCAGGTTTATGTCCACCTCAAGAACGTCTTTGAGTTCTTGTAATTTTATCTTGCTATTTATCCATTCAGCTTTTCTGTGATGTTCTTTCTGTGCCCATGTTTTACTCTAAAATTGTTTTGCTTCTTTATCCGGTTGTTCGTTTGTTCTTGTATATTCTCCACGTACTTGTTAGAATCTTTTGGTAGGGCGGGGTGAATTTCCGGTTTTGTTTTCATTGCTTATCTTTTGAATCTATCTTCTTTCTCCATATCTTTTCTTTTATCTCTTAAAATCGCATTGTCAGATTTGTGTGTTTTCTGCTTTAGTCATTTTCTCACCATATCCCTTTGGATTTTTCCTTCCTTAGCACTCTTCCTTGTTGTTGCAGTTTCCTTACCTTTCTTTCTAGCGAAATTTCCAATCCAGGTTTTGTAATTCTGTTCGGGTTCTTTAGGATTACACCGATTTTATCATGAACCAATTACGCTCCTGTATAAATTAGCTCAATAAGTATTGTGACGAAGCCAGTTGGTATATTTGCAAATAACTTTACTTCTTCAGATTCTACCTTAACATTTTTCAGTTTCTAACGGATTTTTTACATAAACTTATTTTATCCCTTGATTTTCTTTGTTAATTTTAGATTGTGTCTTCTTGGGTTAATATTTATTTTATTTCTATTTTACTGTAATCTGAGTGACAGCCAATATTCTCAGGTCCCCAGGACTCATCTCAGTATTTTAGCCGATCTTAACGATGCTGCATTCTGGATGATCTTGATCGTTCCTCTGATTTCCATTTCTCTCAGTTTTTTTGTCTAACTTTTTGAGACCGTTCCAAGTGCACCCACTACAACGGGTATCACAGTCACTTTCATCTTGCATAGTTTTTTCTCTAATCTGGTTCAGGTATTTGTCTACATTTAATGTTTTTTTTTTCTTTTTAATCTGTACTTAGCTGGAACGGCAAAATCCACAAGATGACAAGTTCTTTTTTTCTCGTTAACTAGGTATGGTCTTCTGGTTAGGATAAGTTCGTATCCATATATATATATATATATATATATATAAATTCATGTGTATGTATATATTTGTATCTCCAAGCTAGCACAAATCTAAAACAGTCTGATACATAACATTAAGTATGCTTACACACAAGCATATGTATGATCTCACTTGCAGATAAATACGCAGTTCTATTGATCACTATTAATAACTTTTACTTTTGTCTACATATATATCTTTCTTTCTTTTCTTTCTCTCTCTCCCCCCCGCTATATATTTACATATATATATATATATATATATATATATATATATATATATATATATATATATATATATATATTGCACCTAAGTCAATCAATTAATCTTGAACATCAAAACTAGGTTGTGAGAGACCCGGAATTGTAAAAAGAATTAATATCACAAATGCTCAAAAGCAACCAACATGAGTAATTGAAAAGTTTAATGAAAACGAAAGACAATAAAAAATTAAAAATATAGCCATGATTGTTATCAGAAACTAACCGAAATTTGGGGATTAAATGACCCAAGAGGAATTCATATGCTTTTAAATATATTAAATAAAGCAAAAATTAAGTCTCTTTGGCCTTTAATACTCAGGTTTTGAGGTCACAGAAGTCAGAGAAAAACCATATAACTCAAAATACTTTGAGGTTTCTCGCCACTGCGAAGTGGTCTTTATTTAAACCAATTCCATTATTCCTTGAAAAGTAAGTTTGGTTTGGATTCTTTGCTTCATTGCCAATCAACATTTGTGGGTAATTTAAGACACTTGTCGAAAGACAGTGGTGGCATTGTTTAACTTATAGTTGAGCTAAAAGTAAAATCACATTTAACCTTTTATTGTAACTCTTTACTGTGAACTCTGTGATCATCTCGTTTATTATGTATTGTAAAATATCTTTCAATATTACTTCTCTATTTATTCTGCTTACCTAGAGTATCCATCAGAATGTTTATGGCATTTGTATTTGAGTAAGTTAACAAACTTGATTTTTCAAAGAAATTGAATATCACAGGAATGAAAAAAACAAATATAAAGCTTTGTTTTTGATGTTAGTATTTAGTGAGTATTTATTTCTCTGGTCTCTCCGACCCGAGTAGGATACAACACAATGTCAATATCTAAGCGGTTTAAACCGGTTTTGAATTCAGAGTTTTCCTCTTCCTCGACCAGTTGCCTTATGAAGTTGTTCCTATATTTTACTAGAATTGATGTCTTTCCAAAGGGTATCAGCGTGATGTAAAAGGCAAACACCCTCGTCCAGGATTTGAACTCGGGTCAACGATTCTACTTTCTATTAAAGTAACATATTACATACAGAGTAATTATAAACAAGTTTATTGTTTACAATCTTCTACGTTTAGACATAATGCTTCTTGTCTTTGGATATCTGATGTTCTCACCGTGTCATGTTTTTATTTCACATCTACAGAATACGTAACTTCTCTAAGGTCAATATTTATTAAGTATAGATTTAGGGTTACTATAGTGAAATACTCCAAGATAATATTCTGTTGCCGTCATTTCTATGGTAATTGTGATATTCTGGCTGTGCACTACTGTTACGAAGCATTTAAAGATAATTGCCGGCTAAATGAAAATCTGCAGTGATGATCTAGTGATGAAATCAATATTTTGGCAATGTTAATAATTCGGGTGAGTTCGACAAAAGTAAACTCCATTCATAATCAAAATTTGAATTTACCAAACCCCTCTACCATGAGCAGGATGCGACACAAGGTCATTTCTGATAAAGGGCACAATCAGTTTCAATTCAGAGTTTTCCGTCACCTAGACCGGTTGCCACATCAAGGTTAAGGAGTTCTCACTACCCAACTATTTACCCTATTGCATTTCACATTGCACTAATACCCTTGGGAAAGGTATGAATCCAATTATTCTCCCTCCAGCTATGGGTAAATAGTAGGACAGACTAGGTTCTTCAGCCATGGTGAGGCAACTAGTCTAGGAGAAGGAAAACTCTGAATTCAAACCTGTTAAACTCCGCCTAAAAATTGACCTTGTGTCATATCCTGCCAGAGTGGAGGGGTTGGGTAAATAGTACCCATAATTAGAGGTAAGGGTATTACCGCGATGTGAAATGCAAGCATACTTGTCCAAGATTTGAAATCAGGTCGCTTCGTTCGTTTCCTTCGATGATAACCCTTACCCCACAAGTGATTCAAAGTTTCTTGACTAGGTATCTATCATTTGTAATATCAGTTTTCAAACCATCATCTGCCTGTTCACTAATCTAATATTTATCTGATACTGTAGTATAATCATTTTAGACACTGTGAGAATCAAATCAACGCAAAAGTAAATACAATATGAGACTAGCTTATGTTTCTTTCTGGTATTTCACCAATATTCCAATTTGTATGTATTTTTAAACATCCACATAGAGATATTAAATGTGTTTATGCGTCAATAAAAATTCCTCTGTATGAATGTGAATCAGTGTGTAAACGAGTGATTTCTTTTCATTATTAAAGCATTGGTATAAACAGTTAGCTATTAGCGGATCGATTTCTTAAAAGAGACACAGGTATATGATCGATTGCACTAACCCACTTCATAGTAGAGGAACAATTTTGTCTCACTATTTCTTCCTACTTCTAGCGTCTACACTAACACACCAACATCATAGCTAAAATACTCTACCTTTGTCCCAGAATAGCTGTTACATTTACATATAAATTTCATACATAAATGTAATAAATATTATTATACAAAAGTTGTAGCAAATTATAGACAACGATGTATAAATACACATACTACATGCAAGACCACATACACACACACACACAGAGTTCACTTATTCATAAAATGCTTACCATTTTCTGATGTCTAAATATATAAGGTGATATTTAACAATTTCTTTAAATTCAGACATTTATTTAACTCGTTAGACACATTAATCTAATATTTCAAGCTAAATTCTACAATTAAGTCGAAGATTTTGATAATCTGATAAATTGATTTTAACAGCATGTTAACCTCTCTCGGGTCATTCTCGTTTTAGAGGTAAGGGAATCACATACATATTTAAATCTTTTGTGTGGTTGTTTTAATGGTATTTTTTGCTCACGGTCGGATCGAATAGGAATAATTTTTGAACTGACCCATAGATCCGACCACAAAAAATAATACCACTCCGGCTCATAATAAACCTGGGGAAATGGCAATAAAGGGGTAATACACACTCCCCACATCTTAATAACAAGAATTTCACTATCTAATGCATTTTATTGTCATACCCGAGGCATCCTCTTGTTTCTTGGTATGTCTCACCACTCTGTAGGGGATACAGTTAACGTGTTATACGCTCCACCAACAGGCCTTTCAGTATTCTGATCTTTGGTAGACCACGTCAGTTCCATATAATAAAAATGCAACGTATGTCAATCATTTATCGTTTGTTTATTTAATATTTGGTTTAGTTTGGATGGTTTTAACGTATGTCGACCCTTGAGTTATTTAATGCATAGTCAGCTTTGTAACGTATATCGACCCTTGAGTTATTTAATGCAGAGTCAGCTTTGTAACGTATGTCGACCCTTGAGTTATTTAATACATAGTCAGCTTTGTAACGTATGTCGACCCTTGAGTTATTTAATACATAGCTTTGTAACGTATGTCGACCTATGAGTTATTTAATGCAGAGTCAGCTTTGTAACGTGTGTCGACCCTTGAGTTATTTAATGCAGAGTCAGCTTTGTAACGTATGTCCACCCTTGAGTTATCTAATGCAGAGTCAGCTTTGTAACGTATGTCGACCCTTGAGTAACTTAATGCATAGTCTGGGAAAGGAGTAGCGCCCTCTTCTAGACCTTGGTGTTGTAGCTATCGAAAAGGGAGCCTTCGGGTCACCCTCGACTTTAGGACGCCAACTTCACTTATTTTACTTATATCGTTTTAACTGTTCTTTCTTTATACAAATAATTTGCACACTCTAATATGCTTTCCAGCATATAATAATAAATTACTATTGAAATCAATTTGACTTATGCATGAGACCGTAACATTGCAGGTTTTAATTTACCTGGAACTCATAGCAATGAATGTATGACTTCACATTCTTCAGAGTTTCAAGACTATATCCTCACCAGTAGATGTATATCCAGGGAATTCTTCTTTTTTTTTTCTTTGGAGGGGGGCATAATCAAGGGATACAGTCTAAGTCATTCTTCGTCTTCATCACAGGGCGTGTGAAATTATTGATTATAGAAATAGAATAAAAGTGAGTCAATGGGCTAAAAAGATTAAAATGTTAATATTTTTCATGATGATCGAATAGTGGTTTGATCTCATACGTTTTCAAATAATCTCAAAGCTCAAAGTTAATCGTATTCAAAAATCCTCCTTTGTGAACTATTATGTTATCTATAAAAATATCTTTTATTTCAAGTTTTATTTAAGAAAAAAAAATTCCCTTTAGAATCTAATGCATTCCTAAATTAGCTTTGATTGTTCTGGGTTTCAATTATTTCATTGAACGGTATATCAAATCCTTATGGAGTATTCAATGTCGAAATTTGATTCATGTCAATGTTTGAAAGTGAAAGTAATAGCCAGACTAGAGTTTGAACTCACTGACTTCAAGGCTACGGTCCAGTACTTTTGCCATAACTTAACCGGGACTGCACGATAATTCATATAAATACTTGATTCTAATCATAACTATTTAAATTTTCAACGTTTCAGTGTAATTATATTTTTAATCGAACAATTTTATTTGTCTATTATAATCATTTGATGGTACACATAAATGATGTCAAATATTCATATATGATATGAATAATCTGCTCACAATTGAATGGTTTTAAGTATGTTTATCTAATACTAATAATTAAAATACAATTATGTAGTGTCAATGAACTATTCCTAAAAAATAATGATCATTTATTTGCACACTTGTATATGGTTTAAGTAAATATATCGGATATTGATTTTTATACATACCTATTTAACCCATAGATGAGACCCTTACAGATACTACCACACAGAAGAAATTATGGTTATTCAATATTGTTTTCATACTGAAGCTTTAGTTTAGTAAAATATATTACATTTCGGTTTTTGGAATGAAAATTTCAATTTTGAACGCAAGTTAGGAAGCGAAATTTTCCCGAAAAATAGTCCCGAATGGAATTAAAGAACATATAGCGTCTTTTTATTGAATATGTTCAATCCTTCATACTCTGTCATGAGTTGAGGAAACGTCTATAGTCTGATTCAAGAGAATTCGTCAAAAGGGAAAAAAACTTAGATTTTATTTATTTATTGATTCATTTATAGGCTATTAATCTGGGCCCCATATGTGGTGCAATAGTCAGCAAGCTAGATTAACAGACTATTGTTGTTGATTTCAGTTCTCGCTGAGTATCAGAGATAAGTTTAATTGATTCTTTAAATATTTGGTCGGCTTGCTGATCGTATATACGTGGTGCATTCAATAAGGTTCCAGACTTTTTTTTGTACAGGCATTTCCAATTGTCGTAAACTCTTGAAAATGCAGTATGTTATTGCTATACATTTTATGAGATAACTGACGAATTTTTATGATTTCAGGTTCAAAGGAACAGCTACAGCAGCAATTCGAATACACCCTACTAAAGCCCGATTGTCACAAGTTGGTGAATTTCAAAAATGCAATCTGGACATTAGAAGAACGATATGCAATAAAATTCTGTTTTAAACATGGAAAAAATGACACAGAAATGTATGGAATGCTTCAGACTGCTTTTTGACCATCTTGCATGAATCAAGCATCAGTTTTTGAGTGGCATAAGAGATTCAAGGAAGGAAAGGAGTCTGCTAGGGATGATGGGAGGTATGGGAGGAGTAAGGAAGTCAATACACCAGAGTTGATTGGTCAAAGGGTTAGGGTTACTATGTTGAGGTTTTAAGGGAGTTCAGGAAGAGATTCCATCACAAGAGGCCAGCACTTTTCAAATCATGTCAGTGGCATTTCCACCAGGACAATGCACCAGTCCACAAGTCCATCCATGTCACAGACTATTTGACCAAGATAGGCATCAAGACAGTTCCTCACCGTCCCTATAGCCCACACCTTGCTCCCTGTGACTTTTGGTTATTCCCAAAGTTCGGAGGCT
>OY757920.1:96953597-97176305 GCA_963585895.1 Sepioteuthis lessoniana
CACTGCTGGAGAAGCAGGGACGAGCTCATAAGTGATGTACTCCTATGGACCCCCACATATGGCCGAGCAAAAGCAGGACGACCAGCTCGAACATACATACAGCAGCTATGTGAGGATACGGGATGTAGCCCTGAAGACCTGGAAGAGGAGATGAGTGATAGGGAGAAGTGGCGAGAGAGAGTCAAGGATGTCCATGCTAGCGGCACGACATGATGATTATATATATATATATATATATATATATATATATATATATATATATATATATGCCTGGGTATGGAAGAATACACAGACTAAAAGAATTAAAAAGTCCTTTGTCTCAGTAATTTTACGTTCTCCTTATTAACAACCTTTGCCTCCCATACACCTATTGTAAAGGCAGTCTTAAATCGCCGGGTATGTGGTAAAAACGATTATCGGCTGCAGTTATATATTCTTGGCTTGAATTTATGTTGATCTGTGAGAAAATTGCTTTTGATACTGATTATAAAGAATTTCTAATTGCCAAACACGGACCAATCATTATAGCCATATTCAAAAGAGATGTTAAGAGTGAGTTTTATTGCTGTCAATAAATAAATTGAGATCATATGTTTGTATATATGTATACATATATACATCAATATATTTTCGATTATAAACCTATTTTAAAGTAGTCTTATCTATAATAATTTATGTCTATAAATACGTATAAACTACATAGCAGTCTCTCCAGAAATCATTTAAAAAATTATTCCACAATGTTATAGTTCTTTAGGGTATTAAACTGGTTTTACTTCGGCAGTTATTAAACAATGGAGATTACTCAACAGTACCAATTGATATGTGATAGGTACATGATACCTTTAGCGGGAAATCTCTGACTTGATGGTGTTTATGTGTGTGTGTTTGTCTGTCTCGAAAGATTGTGAGTGAGTGCGAATCTACGCAATAATATCACAGTAGACCCAAGAGTCCGATCTGATGATCTACAGTGTTCTTTTGTTTATTCATTCTCCCAACACTGCTAGTAAAGATTCGTTTAAACTAACAACACGTGAATATTTCGGTGGCTTATGCTAAAAACTAAAACAAGTCGAACTTTTAAAATTAGTTAAAAATGACAAAAATCAGAAATTGGACTAATGGGTAGAGTGTTCGCCAATGGTCCGAAAGACCTGGGTTCTATCTCAGGTCGCGTCATACCAAAAACTTGAAAAATGGTACTTGATACCTCTTTGCTTAACACTCAGGAATATAATCTATGTATCAAGTGTAAAGTGGAGCAATCAAAGGAAAGGGATAGCGTCCTCCCCAACACCTCGGTGTATTAGCTATTGAAAATGGAGCCTTCTGGTCGCCCTCGACTAAGGTCGCCAACTTTACTTATTATCACTTAATGAAAAAATCAAGATCACGGAACGAGCCGTAAGATGTGAATTGGTATCTGAATGTCGTTAGGTCTTCGATATCAAATGATATATGTATCCATATGTTATGTTTTGACCTTCGATCCGGCCCAAAAAAATGCTATTCCAAGGTGATGCACCGGAAGGAAGTGACACATTCCAATGGCCAGTAATCGAAAGAGATCGCGTGGGCGGATTAAGACTTAAAATATGGGACAAGTTGAAGGTCCCCCTGTGCCAATACAGACTGATGCACCGGAAGAGGGTGACCTGTGAACTGCATGACAGTTATTTCCGCTTGATGACGATTAAACATTCGATTTCAAAGATCCAGTAGGCGATTGTGTGGGCGTTGAGTTATTATTTAACTCAGTTGAGTTCGAGTCCAAGAAGAAGTTGCCAGTAGGGTTCCAGACAGCTAGAGACCAGATGTGGTAGGGAAAGCCACACCCGACAAAGGGGTCCCTCGGGAACCCAGATGGAGTGGACCCCAGCATCAGGAGAACAAGAAAGACACAACGTGACGGTCATAACAGTGGGGTCAAAATATTGCAGTTATGTTCGATCTCCAGCTCCCTCTCACATGCAACCCTTGAACAACCCTTTCGAACCCTTGCAATAAAGTGAGAGGTAAAATATTGTTAAAGAAGTCTTCCTGTGTCTTCCTTCCTGAATCGTTTCTGCGTGCGTCTTTATCATTGTGTCGCTGTGAATTATTCTACATATATATGTGCAAGTATGTAGATGTGAATCTGCATGTGACTATACAACACATATATGAAGCAATAGACAGTGAAAGGTTTATGAAAATCATGTCAATCAATTTTTTATTGCTTCTCATTAAAAATACACACCGTATCTCATCCATCAATCGGCTAGTTTCCATGGCATAGTGGTAAACGTGCTGGACTGTGACATCAGAGTAAGCGAGTTCAAAATCCACTCTTTAATCACAGTCACTTCCCTACTAACATTCTTGGAATAGGTATTCACCACCTAAGAGTTCAGTAGTATCACTGATGTTCTTCTTCGAGAATAACTTTTACATAAAATAACCCACGAAGGTTGATTTGCCATTAAATAAAGAACCCAGACAACAACAGAGATAGATCTAAATTGTCGTATTAGAGAGAGATTTGGAAATTAAGATTTAATAAAGAAAAACAATGGAGTTATATATTGTTCTAAAGATATGATAACCCTAATAAGACCTCATTTAGAACATGGCATAAAAACCAGGGTCATGGAAATTGGAGTGAGATATTGAGATTGGAGGGCATGCAAAGAAGAGAGACAAAATAATAAAAAGAGTAAGATATTACAGTTATTGTATGAGATTTGAGAAATTACGATTCACGACTTTACTAGAAAGAATGAAAGATAATCTAACAGAAACTTTTAAGATAATTGATAGAATTTCTAATCTTGGTACATTATTACAATATTCCTCCTTGAACTCAAAATCGACTGTTAAAAACATTTCAAAAACTTAGTCGACTAATCAATTGGATATTTTTACAAATAGAGTAATATATTTTTGAAGCAAATTACTTAATCAGTTCAAAAACTGCATTAGTCTTAAAAAGCTTTAAGATGAAATTGGATGGTTTCAAAGAAAATGGTAATAAAAGAAATCAATCGACCATTTTGGGGAAGTATCGCATAAATTACTTAACAGAATTTGATCTGTATATAGATATTGTATCAATTATGTATATGAACTGTGAAAAGATTTTTTTGTGAAGTTGATGTCTGAAGATAGTAAAAAAAAATGGAGATTGCAAAGCAGTCATAACAAACAAATGATTATAATAATTCACCCATTATAACAGCATATTCGTGTACATAGAAGGGCGATAGTTTTTTATAATAATATTTTTTTCTTTTACTTTGTATATGTCTACATATACATATATATACCTTCATGTATATATGTCTACATATATATAAGACAACAAACTGTGAATAATAGAATAGATTTTCTCGGTATTCTTTATTTTTTCCCTAGTAGACTTTGGATAAAATCCACTCGTTATAATGGCAATTTTCTTTCATCAACATTCTTACATTCAAGGTTTTACCGTAAGAGTGGGAGTCTAATCAATGTTTAAAAAAGAGAAGTATAGGTATAATCGATTGGTCCCGGCTTGTGATGCATATATATCTTATGCAACTGAAAAGCTTAAAATTGAATAAATGAATAAAATAATTTTTCCTGACTTGTAGTCGTTTAATCAACTGGATACTTATATTCATTTATCAGTTTTTTATTGTAATTTTAGCATTGTAGTTTTGGACTAACATGAATGTATTTCATCATCATCATGTCACGCTGGTAGCACGGATATCCCTGACCTTCTCTCGTCACTCCTCCCTATCGTTCATCGCCCAAGGTAGGTTTTCAGGACAACATCACGTATCGTCACATAGCTTCTGAACGTATGTTCGTGCTGGTCATCCTGCTTTTGCACGGCCATGTGTGGGGGTCTATAAGAGTACATCTCTTATGAGTTCGTCCCTGCTTCTCCAGCAGTGTCCTGCATGTCTCCCTCACCTAGGAAGCAGCGTCTAATCAACCGAAAAGGACATCGAAACGAGGTTAACGAAAGCATGGACAGCTATCAATAGGCTATCGATTATTAAAAAATCAGACCTAACCGATAAAATGAAACGCAGTTTCTTCCAGGCAGTGGTCACATCGATACTGCTATACGGGTGCACTACATGGACGCTAACAAAACGGCTGGAGAAGAAGCTAGACGGCAATTACACAAGAATGCTGCGTGCAATCTTGAACAAGTCCTGGCGGCAACACCCCTCAAGACACCAACTGTACGGCCACCTGCCTCCTATCACGAAAACTATTCAAGTTAGACGAACCAGACATGCAGGACACTGAATGTATTTAGTTTAAACGTATTTCTGCTTTGAATATCTAAGTGTACTTACATAAACTTTGTCTGTAGAATCCAAAAAAAGACATACGCGAGCACACAAACATACGTGTGCACAAAAATAAAATGGCTCAAAATAACAGCTGTGATGATTTCTTTGAACTTTACACTAACTAACCAGGGGTATATTTCAAAGGGAACAATTCAAAAGAGGTGTTGTAGAAAGCAATTATTTTTCAAATGTTTTTATTTCAAATTATACGAACTTCTCTGTAGTATCCTGCACACATACATTAGCACATGTTCAATTCGCTCACGTGTGTAATAAATGTGTGAAAGATTCTGTATGAACACATGTATGGATATATTTACAACAATTCATCTATTATCCATTTTCATTTTTTAACACATGGATGCATACACTACATTCGAGTATATTAGTACCATGTATATATATATATATATATATATATATATATATATATATATATATATATATGAGAGAGAGGGGTTATTCTTTATTTTGCTGAATTATATGGATATTTTAAAAAAAATAGGAACATGAAAATAAATAATTTCTGAACTTTGAGACGTTCACACCCAATAATGCCTCAAACTCTCTCTCTCTCTCTCTCTCTCTCTCTCTTTTATATATATATACATATATCCCAGCCTAGTTCTAAAGGTGGGAGTTGTTTGTTTATTCAATTGATCTTTTTTATGTTTAGTGGTATTTACTTATGTGTTTGGATCAGCCAATGACCATAATTTTCTTTTTCAAAGATTTTGTACTTGTATCAAACTTGATCGTTCATATTGCAGGTACCTTACATGCATTCTTTGCTATAGATTTTATGCAATTATTTATTCTGTTTCGATATAAAACGGAAATATTCAACATAATACCAGAAAATATAAAGATTCTATAATTCATATTTACTTTTTTGAAAAACACGTGTTTAAAGTTATTTTACAATGATGTTTACTTTGGTTTTTTTTCTTTATTTCAGGTAAGTGATATGCTGTGAGCATTTTGAAAAGGAATATAGACAATAAAGGTCAGTTTTTGAACTTCTTTGAAGTATCAGTCGCAAATAGATTTTAATTTGGTGCCTACCAACCCTCAATATCAACCAAGGAATTCGGTTTACCATCACCAATACACACTTATCTCCTCTATAATTCTATTAGTAAAATATAATTGAAATTCATAAATGATTCCCTGAAATCTTGTTATTTTTGTTTATACAAAGTTATTTTTAGTGCTCCATTTATAAACGTATAAATTTTCTCTCCAATATTTTGGTGGGGGTCCACGTAGTGAAGAGGCTAACTTAATAGACTCTGATATCGGAGTAGCAAGTTCGAATTCAAGTCGCGATATTGCGTTCACTTTCAGACAAATACCCTTGGGAAGGGTATGAATCTCCTTATCCCCACCAGTTAAGGTTTAAATAGTACCGCTACTGTTTTTATTTCTTCAAGGATGGATTTGGTATAAGATAACCTATTAAACAAAGAAATCAAACAAAATAACTAAATACCCTAGATTTATGGAAACAAACATTTTATTGTGAATCATAAAAATAAATACAGAACAATACTGTCTCTTTTAAAGAAACTGCGCATGCATCTATATATATATATATATATATAAGGAGACAATACTGCCTCATAATTTATAAATGAACAATTGTCTAATATATATTACATGGTTTGATAGATAATTGTTTTCAATAGACTTTTTGATAGTTTGGGTGCCACGCTGAACTATTAACTTTCACGGAATTTCGTAGGAATATTGAGATTACTTTGGGGAACCGACCTATTCTTCAAGCAGAAGGCGACAACAGCATCAAGGGACGATTTCTAACCATGGATATATATGTTTTATATTATCATCAGGTATTGGTGAAAAGCCAAGATGGCTGTTTTTCCCCCAAGCTAAAGGAAACCAACTTGCCTCTATAAAGTAGCAGGTATACAGTAATTTACATGCCAGTCCACAAATTATCCAAATAAAACGATCAACCTATTCTGAGAACTACTTAGAAGTAAGGAAGTACCCATAAATGACATTATTCAATGGTCACAACAATACTGGCCGACTGGTAAAAATTTAAAATCTTCTTCTCTGTACGGACATGGTGTGTCGTCTAGAGGAATCACTCAGAACCATAACCGATGAAGAGATGGCGAGTGAAAGTAAAGGGAATCTGTGCTTTCGGCGTGCATTGATGATATTGATGCAACTGGTTTCATGCCCTTTTCATATTTATTCGTGTGAAGTGAATGCACACTCTTTCAAAAGAGTTTGAACTCCGTTCACCTCTGTTGTGACATTATACCCGACACGGCCAGTTCCCACTATCTCAACTTCTTATATCAGCTCATGGCCATTTGATCGTCTAGTGGTTCCTCTCATCTCCGGCCAGGGACATTTCACATGTTTTACAAATATACAACAAGTGGAAGAAAGAAGAACAAACAAGCACGGAATTGGGTTAGCCCTAAGCGTGTGAAAGGAATAAGTTTTGGCACTTTTCTGGCATTCTTTGCATCTGTGGCTCTCGCGAGCCTATACCCGAACGAAATTCCCACACAGTAATCAGGAACGGTGACTCGTCCTCTCGCGCTGGCCGACGTGGCTTCTGGGTCCTCAAGTCCCTACTCCTCACTTCAACAGGTGCCTCTCTCTGACCGTCGCCTTTCCCTAACTGTTGCCTACTCCTTTCAGTTGACTCCTCTGTGACCTTGCCTTTCCTCGCCTTTTTCCGGTCTCGTAGGAAATCTCGCGCACAAACACTTTGAGTAGTTTTCGCGCCAAAACAGACAAAGGAATTCTCAGACTGGCGCTCACCCACACCCACAGAACAAATGCCCACCATCGTGCGAAACCCAAGGAATTTATCTCTAATATCTATCATCAGCAAGAACAATTTTTGATTTTTTTTTATTTAAAAAAAAATTCTATGGTATGGTTATTTTATTAACGATTCTGCCAAATACTTGTACCAATTACATTTGATAATACTTTCCCTTCCACAGCACCTGCCTCTTTGTATAAAATAGTTAAGGTCTGAATTCATTACTTGGTGCCTGGGTCTTCTTTGAAGGAGAATGTCGATGAGACATTAGTGATTTCTACACATGAATCTTGGGTGGCTTGATTTCTGAGGGTCACCCTACATTAAACCGACCCGGTGCTGCATACCTATACTGTGTTTAAATATCGGATTCGGTCTTTTAAATAAAAGGTGATTGAATTTCTTTTCCTCACAGTCAATAAGAAAAGTGTATGGAGAAATGGAAATGTTTATAAAACGCAAGTCCAATCTTTTATATGAGAGAGGCGTTTCATCGAACACTTCTTAAGATACATATACAGGAATGACTTTATTTCTTTGATGTAAGCACAAATATTCCATGTGCTGTTGTTTTGTTTGTTTTTTTGTTTTTTCAATTATTTCCTGCGTGATATTCGGTAGTTTAAGTTTCATAGCATTTTTATTAATTTTTGTTAAACCTCTATTTCAATAAGACATGAAAGTTTAAACCACACCAAAGTCTAATTCATGAATTGCCTATTCGTGCTACTTACTGTTGTAATTTGTAAATTTACGAGAACATTCCAATCAGAAGCAACAAAAATAAGTGGGAAAGGAAAAACAAAGTAAACTAAGACAATTATATCAATATATCATCTTAAAAACCTAAATACGAATAGTCTTATTCAACATTTTTCAACATTAATCTTAAGACGTTTCATTTTAGCATTTAGAAAATGTCTTTTTTCACTTCTAAATTATTCTCTATAACCAACTGAGGACGGGTGGGGGTAGCTTTATACATTTCTTTCTTTCTTTCTTTCTTTCTTTCTTTCTTTATTGATTGCTTTCTAACTTTTATTTTTTTTGTTTAATTTGTCTGCGTTTTTGTTAATCTATCCACTTATCAGTCATGAATATCATATCAAATATTTTTCTACATCACAAAATATAATCTAAGGTAACTGAAATTTATATTTATTTTCATGAATCAAAACTTTTGCAAAATTGGCATATCAAAAGCAACTTGCTATCACATCAACTTATTAAAAATCCATCAGAATCAGCGTTCTTAATAAGAAAATTTCATAATTATTTCTGTTATTTCCCTAAATTATGCAAAATAGATACCGAGTGAGTTCACTAGTATCAGTAAAATAATAATATACTGCACATATGTATATGTATACATACATGAATGTATGATATCTATAATATATATGCTATTCAGAAAATATAGTGTACCAAGGAACAGTTTACCCAAAAGAAAACGTTTAGAATACAAAGACTTATATAGGGATCTCTTCGACGAAATTGAAGCTAAGGTTCAATAATCATAATCATTCTTTCCCCCATGAACGTTTGAAGAACGAAACGGCCCTATCCAAGGAATTTTAGAATTTGACAAATAAGGGTTTAACCAAAGAAATTCAATGGATCATATTGAAAAAGTCAAAGACTCCAAAATGCTTCGATAGTTGATGTAACCTGTGTCTAGAAGAAAAGATGCAAATTATGCTATACCAAGACCCAGAAAAATTATTAAATCAGAGATGTGATTTAATTGCTAGATGTAGACATAGGAATAAATTTAAGCTATAGACGAAAATCGAAGATAATTATTAATTAACAATAAATATAGGATGAAATGGGGATAGTTAAGGTTAAAGGAATTTAAAAAAATAGGAAAACACCATGTGAGGTCAGACGTATGTATGATTCAGTGTAAAAGTGGCCAAATAAATGGGCACGAGGATAATTTTTGAGTTTAAGATAAGTATTGTTTATGGTTGAGAGGAATTGTTGTAATTCCTTAAATTATAGTTAAATCTGAAGAATTACATGATAATGTAGGTTAATTTACTGTAGAATATAAATTAAAACCTACATCTAGTTATTTTGTTATGGTCCCGACGGCAACAAAAGAAAAACTGGAATAGTAGAAATGGGGAGCAAACTCTTCACGCCCCTTCACCCACTTACCTCGTGTGCCCATTCTGGCTGTATTCAGTATATCCATAAGGATCTGAAGTAGTTCTATAAAGCTGGACTTATTGATTCATATCAATACTCATAACAGATTGGAAATAAATTTAAAATCCAAAAATGACTGGATTTTGTTTTTCTTAAAGGAATTGTTGCTCTGTGATATCAGTTAAATTGTGCTCTTTACCATGAATACTTAAATATTCGAAGTTTGAATAATTTTATTGTCCTGACTGACTTATTCCCGATTCTGGATTAACTGGACTGAAGAATACACACACATACACACATATATGTATATGTATATATTTAATGAATGTATGTATGTATAGATATGAATGTATACATGGGTAAAAATGTGCATCCATACACATAGATGTAGCTATTCATATAAGTGTATATAATATATGCATGAAATATATATATATATATATATATATATATATATATATAAATATATAAAACACATGTATATATATAAAATGCACATACGCATGCAAATATTTAAGAGTGTGTGTGTAAAGATGTGTGTATAGGTGCGCGTGTTTGTGTGTATTAATCTGTTTGTGTTTATATGTATATACAACCGGCTCATTGGCGTAATGGGTAGAGTGTTCGCCAATGGTCTGGGAGACCTGAGTTCAATCCTAGATCGCGTCATACCAAAGACTTTAAATATGGTACTTGATACCTACTTGCTTAACACTCGGCAATATAAGGTACGTATCGAGGGTAAAGTGGAGCAATCCAGGGAAAGGAGTTGCGCCCTCCCCTACACTTCGCTGTAGTAGCTATTGAAAAGGGGGCCTTCAGGTCGCCTTCGACTTCGGTCGCCAACTTTACTTTATATATATATATATATATATATATATCCGAATATGCGTATATATATATATATATATATATATATATATATATAAATATATAAAGTAATACATTCATACATAGATTAATAGATAGTAAGAGAGAGGGAAAAAAGACAAAAAAAATAGGTTGATGGACAGAATCTCCGAATCTAATCTAATTTTTTGCAAACAAACGAATTTAATCTTTAGAAGTTGGCACACGACATTAAGGAGTTTGACAAAGATTTATATTTTTGGCACTTATGGAGAAAGGCATTCGACCATATTGCAAGCACAATGCAGTAACCTATTTTACCACTATATGTAACAGCTCTTTCTCCCTATTTTGTTGATTTAGACGTAAACGTGACCTGGCAATCTTAAGGTCTTTTCCATACACAAAAGAATTGGTCAGTCTGAAGGAATGATGAGTTTAAAAAGATTTTCTCTCTTGTTTTCTTATGAATGGTAAATCAATCCTTTCCTGCTGATGAATGGCAATGGCTGCCGTTTATTTGACCTCTCTACTACACACACACACACACACACACAGACACCTCCCTATCTATATTTATGCATACACACATATGCTTATATACATTAGTACATATATATATATATATATAACTATGCTCAGACATACATATACATATATTTATGATGATGTGTATAGGTATATATGTGCATACATGTACACACACAAACACACACACATATATATACCGGGCCATTGGCTTATGAGTAGAGTGTTCTCCAGTGGTCCTGGAGACCGGGGTTCAATCCAAGGTCGAGTCATTCCAAAGACTCAAAACATGGTATTTGAAGCCGCCTTACTTAACACTGAGTATTATAAGGAAAGGATCAAGGGTAAAGTGGAGCAATCTAGGAATTATAAAAGTGCCCTCCCCTATTCCTCGGCATGGTAGCAATTGAAAAAAGAGCCCTTCGGTTACCCTTGACGGAAGTCGCCAACTTTACTTTTTATAATACATATATACATATATGCACATTACTATATATATATATATATATATATATATATATATATATATATATGTGTGTGTGTGTGTGTATGTGTGTGTGTGCCTATATGTTTGAGAGACATATTTTATCACGGAATAATAGACTACTCAAAATTCTTTAAAAAAATTACTTTCATTCAAAATCACACGTGTCTGATATTTCTTAATCTTTCCATTTTGTGACAATCAAACGGAATATCACAAGGTATTATCTACGACAAAAATCTACAGTATCGATATCCTACAAACAATATATGATTATTTTGTTGTCCAAAAAAATACCCACCTCAAATACAATTATATGTGTGTTTGTGTGCGTGTATGGAAATAAATAAATAAATATATATATATATATATATATATATATATATATATATATATATATATATATATATATATATATATATACAGTGGTGGAAATAAGTATAAGACACCCTATTAAATTGTTAATAATTTTCTCAGTACTGCACAAGTTCCTCTGAAAATTTGTGTATAGTACAGAGGTCCAATGAGTATTCGTATAGATATTCGATCTTATAACAACTTTCCACAAAAAATGTTATTAACAAAACTTCGTTTTGAGGATGGAAATAATTAAAAGACTGTTTTGAAAATTTGTCTTTTACAGCAAAACTGTACAAAATTCAATATTTAGATTTATTCCCTTTTAATTGTAATACTTCAGCACACCTGTTTTGATTTGAATCAATAAGTTTTCTGAGAGTTTCACATGGAATTTCATTCCAATACTGTTTAATGGAAGATTTTAAAATTTTCTCTATCTTCAAATTGACGTTTATTTTTGTATACTCTTCTTCTGTAAAATTCCCAATAATTTTTTATATTTTTTAAAATCTGGAGACTTAGTGGGCCAGAAAATTATTAACCATTTAATGGGTTGTCTTATATTTCATTCTATACTGTATATGCATATATTTATCATGAAATTATATTTTTGTTGACAAAGTTTCAATTCTTTTGATTGTAGTCCTAAATGATACCTAATAAAATCCTTTTTTATAGTATAATATTCCTCAAAAAATAGAAAACTCCAGGTTCCTTTAATAAAATAAAAAAATTAAATATATTGATAGTGGTACTTATGTGCCATTCGATATTATATATATATATATATATATATATATATATATATATATATATATATATATATAAGTGTGTGTGTGCGTGTATCTATTTATAATGTACTTGTCGAGCTCCTGTTATAGTGAAATCTATTAGAGGTCTCGTCAAGAGCCGTGAGGCACAGTGTTACCAGAAGTTGCCATGATGGCTTCAGCAATTGTCTAAGTGATAACGAGGTTATGTCACTGGCAAGAGAAGACTTAGGCTTTCAGCTTAATACTTCTCAAGACCCGTTTAACCGGTGAAGATAGCTGAAAACAAGAGTTAAAGTACGTCATATGGTTTGATCTAATGATAAGAACTGCAGTGTTTTTAAACGTAGAGTATTTAGATGAGAATCGTGCTAACTCGACATGCGATTCAATGTCAAAAAATGTTGAAAAGATATTTGGAAATAAAAAATTGGAATGTCGAGATATTATAAATGTTAATGTTCCCAGCTGCGTCCAACAATATCAACCGAATGTCTTGGACAAAAAGAACGCAAAAATTCTTCAATTTTTGTTCCAGAGAAAGGGGGGGATCACCGACCCCTGGAGAAATCTCTCACCGAGAAAAAAAACAGAGACGTGTAGAATAATCACGGAAGACTACTCTGACGAGGATGTCTAATCGTCTAATGTGGGGGAACCATCACAAAAAAATACCCAGTCGGCTAGGGCTATAGAATAAAACGACTGCTTCTCAGCAGAGGGGTCAGACTACCACCAGTGAGTGTCCTGATATGACACTGAGAATCTGGTGGTGAGGTTCTAGGAATCCAGGAGCTTTGGGGAATGCGGAGTATCCCTTCATCGCCATCACTCTCATGTCCACTCTGTCCTGGAGTGGAAGCACCTGACAGGGTCCTGTCTATGGATCAAATTGAAATAAACTGCTTACTTATGCTTAACTGAATTACCTGAAATAAAACTGTTTTAGTATGCTAAACTGAATTGTTTGAAATTGAACTGTTTTTGACATTGAAAGTGAACTCTTGATAAACTGATTTGTTTGAAATAGAAATGTTCTGACATTTAACTGTGTGTGGACAAAAATTATACTCATGCTAAACTGAATTGTTTGAAATAGAATTGTTTGACTAAACTGAATATCTTGAAATAGAATGTTTTTGATAATTAAACTGTGTACTTAGGCTAAACTGCATTGTTTGAAATAGAACTGATTATTTGTATAAAAATTGATTTGGCATTGAATAACCAACAGAGTTTGATATGCCATAAACCCCAAAACACAGCCCACGAAAAATACAAATCGTCTGTGTTGTTAGAACCTGTATTGCTCCATTCTCTCTGTTCAGTTTTTTTAAACCGTGGTAGCAGGCAGAAATTGATCACGCACAGGTATATCTTGTTGCATGTAGCCAATAGGATGAGATATTTGAAATTTGTTTACTAAACTCAGTTCCAGTTACTGTTTTGTGTGTGTGTTAGTAGGGTCAGATTTAATTTTGAAGACAGCACAACCGAAAAAGATAAGGGAACAGAGAAATGACGAAAATCAAAACAGAACAAATCCAAACAGTAAATCACAAGTGATTCGTAATATTATATTTCATTTTTCCTAGAATATTAAAAAAAAATCATGAAACTTACTGTTAAAAAAAAAAGGTGTTTTGTTTGTTTCTGTTGCTGTACAGTTGTCTCGCTATACATAGCTATACGCAAATTTACAAATATATTTTGTCTCATATATTCACCCATGATATATCACACTGCACGTTCCGAGACATATACTTCAGTGGTGTATGTATTTTCTTTATTTTCTTTGATGGCATATCAACATTCGTTGATTATGTGATTCCAAACCAATTCTTGTAAGAACAATAGTTTTACTATTTAACCCAGTTTACTGTTTATTTACTGGGAGGATTTGGAGATTCATACCTTTGCCAAGGGTATTAGTTTGAAAGCAAACGTAATTGTGAGAACTCGTTAACCATAACACCAGGGGAACTCCTGCCCCGAATATACATCAATCAGAATCGTTATTATAGAAAAAATACATTATAAAATATCTAAAACTGAAAGATATCTTAAAATTGAAGCTGGATGAACGGTGAAGATATACTGAAGAAAAAAAAACTTTTTTAACTTATTCAACAAAATGATTAATTTAGGAAGCAGACATGACATTATAAATTATATCAGAGAATGTAACAATATAATTAAGAATGGGAGTTAAATAAATACAGACGAATAGAAGAATTGATCAAATGAGAATTGTTCAAACGACTGGGAATTGATCTATGGTCTAAGTACAGTATTCTAAGTGAATAAAAAGGAATGTATTTCTTTGGGACTTAGAGATTCAAATGAATCGCTTTATCAAGGTCAAAAGACCTGAACCTCGTCAGTGTAAACAACGGCAAAGCCTAGTCAGATAATCAATAGCTCTGTTTCAACAAATAACAAAGACAAACTGAAATATCAGGACACCGTAAAACTTTCAAGAATATGAAGATAGAAATAGCGTCAAGAGTACAGAAGAATTTGAAAGTATCCCAAATATCCTTGCAAAAATGCTTGAAGGAATTGAATTTCTTTAGGCAATAATGTTATGGAATCATCTCAATAATTGAAAAAAAATCCGGGAAAATAAGATAATACGGAATGTATTGTTTGCTTAGTCTGGTACACACACTTCAAATTTCTTAGGATAGTATTGTCCCTAAGCAATCGTTCATCATAGTACTGATCATGCTTACGATTATAAGTGATGAAAAAATTTTTTTAATAAAATCACGTTGGGCTTTATATATACATATATAGGTCCACAAAGTTATTCATTTTTGTCAAGTTATTTATTTTACTCCGACACGTGTTTCGATCGTCCTTGCACTATCTTCAGGGAGTCTTTAAAGACTATTAATGGACCTATATGTTTTAAAATATTTACCTATTTCTTTTATTGAACCAAATAAAAAAAAATGTTTCCACACACACACGTGCGCATATATATATATATATATATATATATATATACACACGAGAAGAAAAAATCGAAAATTGTATAAATTGAAACACGTACCCCGGATTCAATTGCTATTTCGTCTTTTACTAAACTTTCTACTTTAATTAAATTTATCCTATTCAGAAAATCCCGACGGCTCTTAGAATCTTCAATCATATCTCATTGTAATAACACCATTAAACCACACCGTTGCTTTTTTCATATTTCACCTTGACAGACATTATTTTACGCGAAAATTATTTTGAAATTGAAAATGGATTGGAATAAATTTCATAATATGAAAATCTAAGAGATTTATTTCCCAATCACACTTCTATACTTCTAGATGATTTCGTGTCTGGTGGTCTTGATGAAAAATGATATGCCTTTCCCCTGTGTTCTTACCCATTGCCAAGTTGTTTTAAAAAATGAATCATAGTCAAAACCAATTGACCCTGCTGTCACCTCTCAGATGTGTAGTTCTAACAGACCATTCGTTTTTATTTTCAGTCTCCTTTCGATCCCCACCTCTTTTTATCTATTCCCTCTTATAGTAAACGCTATTGAAATAAGCAACAATCTGATGAAGTCGTTTATGGAATAAAAACGAAATATCAACTGAATCTGTTGTCTGTGTTTCGGTTTATCCATTTTTCGACTTATTTTTCCATTTTTTTCACATCTTGTCGGACTTTTCCAGTCTACCATTTTATTCATATGTGTGTGTGTGTGTGTGTGAGAGAGAGAGAGAGAGAGAGAGAGAGATTTTGAAGATGATACGTGTTTTTAAAGTATTATGAAATTTTTTATAAAAGTAACACGACGAATTTGAATTTTGTTCGAGGTGATTTTACAGATGAAATACATGACTTTCTCCTCCTCCTCCCCCCTCTCTCTCTCGTTATCTTTCCTTATTTTTAAACTTCAGTCTTCTTCCTTAAGTGTTTTTTTTATTCATATTTCTATCTAACTTATTCTTTTTTCGTTTTATGCTTCTTAAGCTTTCTTTCGTTCAATTTCTGGAAAAGGCTGTTTGTATTTTTCTTTACTTTAATATGCTAGAGAAAGGCATTAATCCAATTTTCTCTTCAACTATGAGAAAATAATAGGGAACAATGGTTTCTATAGCTTTAGTTAGGCAACTAGTCTAGAAGAAGGAAAACTCTGAATTCAATCTGCTTAAATATTGACCATGTGTTGCATCTTACTTGAGGCTGAGAGTTTGGGAAAAGACATTACTAAAATTATAACACAAGAATATAGGTGTTGCCTTGAATAAATTTCCAGACTTTTTGTACAGGCATGTAAAATTGACGAAGACTCTTGCAAATTCAGTATGTTATTGCTATACATCTTATGGGATAATTTCAGGGTTAAATGAGCAGCTACAGCAGCAATTGGAATACACCCTTCTAAAGTCTTATTGTAACAGCTGGTGAATTTCAAAAATGCAATCTCGACGTGAGAATACTTTAGAAGAACGATATGCGATAAAATTCTGTTTTAAACTTGGAAAAAATGATGCCACAGAAACGTATGGAATGATTTAGACTGCTTTTGGAGCGTCTTGCATGAATCGAGCATCAGTTTTTGAGTGGCATAAGAGATTCAAGGGAGTCTGTGAGGGATGATGAGAGGTGTGGGAGGAGTAAGGAAGTCAGTACACCAGAGTTGATTGGCCAAAGGTTTAGGGTTAGGGTTACTATGTTGAGGTTGTAAGGAAGTTCAGGAAGAGATTCCTTTGGAAGAAGCCAGCACTCTTCAAATCGGGTCAGTGGCATTTCCACCAAGACAATGCACCAGTCCACAAGTCCATCCTTGTCACAGACTATTTGACCAAGATGGGCATCAAGACAGTTTCTCACCCTCCCTATTGTTCAGACTTTGCTCCCTGTGACTTTTGGTTATTCCTTAAGCTGAGAGGCTGTCGTTATGAGACAACTGAGGAGATGAAAGAGGCTGTGATTAAGGTCATTGACATGCTCACACAAGAGGACTTCTATGGGGCCTTCCAGAAATTGTTGGAACAGTGCAACAAGTGCATTGCAGCTGAAGGAGATTACTTCGAAGGGGACTAAAGTTTCATGTGTGTACTATCAATAAAAGTGCCCATACGAAAAAAAGGCTGGAAATGATCCTCGTATATGATAAAATCACAATTCCCATGATAGGTTTTTACATTTGCACATGTATTTTATAGTCTAACAGTTGACATTTAGGCAAACTCTCTGGCACGTGTACGATGTTAATTTTTTAGTTGAGTACAGCGGGTTTGAATCTATAGTTTACACTTTCATTGACCGATTGTTGTTGCAGTGCTAAAAAGACCTAGTATATTCTACTATTTACTTATAGCTGGAGGGAAAATACAAGGATTCATGCTTTGAAAAAGGGCATTAGCGCAAAGTGAAATGCAAAGAATCTAAATCAGGATGAACAAGATTTTAATTTTATACTCTAAAATGAAACTATTATTATGAAGAAGAGTTAGTTATATTTTTCTCTTTCACATGTAAAAGTTATTTTCATAACTTTGAGTACGAAGGATTCTTCAGAATATTTATTGTCTTCGGCTTTCTAACGTACCCTATGCAACAAAATAAAAGAATTTTTTAAGAAACACCTACACAAAAAGTATGAACGGAAATGTACAATGAACACGATAGCCTAAACTCTCATCATAAAATAACCCTAGACGGGTTGACATGCTATTTAAATCAGTTAATCTCCGGCTTCCTCCTGGTTTATGGTCGATTGGTTGGGTTTTATGGCATATCAACCTTTGTAGGCTATTTAACGCCAAATCCATTTATATGCAAATTGTTCTATTTCAAACAATTCAATTTAGCATGAGTACACAGTTTATCAAAAACGTTTCTATTTCAAGCTATTCAGTTGAGTCAGACAGTTCTAATTCAGCTAAGTATGAGTACAAATTTTGTTTACACACAGTTAAATGTCAAAACAGTTCTATATTAAACAATTCAGTTTAGTGTGAGTACAGTTCCAATGTCAAAAACAGTTCTATTTCAAACAATTCTGTTTAGCATAAGTACTCAGTTTAAATGTAAGTACACAGTTTATTTGTCAAAAACATTTCTATTTTAAGTAATTCAGTTTAGTCAACCATTTGTCATTCAAACAATTCAGTTTACCATAAGTATGCAGTTAGTTCTATTTACCCTACAGGTAGGGCCCTATCAGGTGCTACCATTCTAGACCAGAGTTGACCTGGGAGCAATGGCAATGAAGGGGTGCTTCGCAATCCCCAAAACTCCGGCATCACTGGAACCTCACCATCAGATTGTTTAATGTCATATCCAGGACACTCATTGGAGGGTTTTACCCCTCTGCAGAAGTGCAATCACTGTATTCTACAGCCCCAGCTGACTGGGCTATACACAGAGTTAATGTCATAACAGTTTTATGTCAGATAATTCAGTTTAGCATAAGTAAACAGTTTAGATGTCAAAACAGTTATATTTTGAGCAATTCAGTTTAGCATAAGTCTGCAGTTTAAATGTCAAGAACAGCTTTATTTTAAACAATTCAGTTTAGCATAAGTACGCAGTTTAAGTGCAAAAAACAGTAAAGTCAAGAAAGCATGGTTTAGTTCTATTTAACTCATAGATAGGACCCTTTTCAGGTGCTACCACTCCGTGCCAGAGCTGACTTGGGAGTGATGGCAATAAAGAGGTACACCGCTTTTCCCAAAGCTCCATCATTACTGGAAACTCACCATCAGATTGTTTAGTGTCCTATTTTGTATACTTGTTGGGCGTGGGGTCTTACCCTTCTACAGAGAAGCAATCGGTGTATTCTACTGCCCCAGCCAACTGGGCAATTCAGGTTTATGTCGTAGTCGATTAAATTCCAAAACGAATCCTTTATTTAATCCACAGGGACGGACTGTTCTGAGTCTACTGGCAAAGATGAAGTCTCAAATCGTTTCAGTTAATTATTCGTATTTGATTCGCATTGACTTACATGTCTGTCTCTTCAATTGAAGCCTAAAGTGTTTTTACTCACTTTGACACGGGGTTTGCACACGAGATTCTCAAGTATTTAGATACATTGTAAGAAACGATTCTTTTCGCGCAGTGATTGTCTGCAAATGGTAAGTCGGAACCATAACCCTGTTATTTTGAGTTAAATGCAATAAAGGGTTCAGTGTGCATTACAAAGATAATGGAAGATCTTATTACTCTTAAGCGGTACAATGTCCTATTACAACACACACACACACACATATATATATATATATATATATATAGAGAGAGAGAGAGAGAGAGAGATGAGGCTCATTCAATAAAGAGGAGGTATTTCTTGAATAAATTTCTGTTCTCAGAATTATTTTCATAAATATAAAGTCTGCTATGGTTTGGAATTGGTTTAAAGCAAAATTAATTTTGATCTCATAAAATACAAACTTAGAGGTTATTAAAAATGGAGCCAAATGAAAGTGATACAGATTTGAATAGAGGTCTGTCATAAATATGTGGTGGCAGAGAAGAGCAAACAGTATGAGATTTACAGACTAATGTGATGTGAACGAAGAATCATGTTTTTGTCAAAATTTCTTAACAAATGTGTTAAATATGTTTGCCACGACAAGTTTAAGGCGAAAAGATATTTCAGGAAAGTAAAAGTTCCTGGCGCAGTGGTCAGAAAAGAAGATCGCGTTGACAGTTTTCTGATATATGAAATAATCCAATAGTATAGATTTCCTTGAAAAGGGTGCAATTGTAAACATTGCTTCCTACTGCCAACTCTATTGGCAAAATTCACCTTACTCACTGAAATACCCTTGTATACTTACGTAATATATGAAATGTTTGCAACCTTTGTCCAGGGTGACCCAAAAGCTCCTTTTTCCGTAGCTACTACACCGAGGTGTAGGGGAGAACGCTACTCCATTCCTTGGATTGCTCCACTTTACTCTTGATCCGTACCTTATAATGCTGAGTGTTAAGCAAGGAGGCATCAAGTACCATTTTTTTTTGTACCTTTGGTATAACTCCACCTGGAATAGAACTCTGGTCTCCCGAACCATTGGCGAATACTCAACTCATTAGGCTTATATATATATATATATATATATATATATATATATATATATATATATATGAGTGCTTAGTATCAGTCATTGAGCGTGAATATCTTACTCGCTTCGTGACTCAGTTTTAAGCCTTTTGGAACATTAATTAAAATATCAGGAGAAAAACTCACAGTTACCAAGCTCCACTGACTATATAAATCTAAAAGGACAGGACAACCAGTAAAATGTGAAAATGCTCAAAACACGAAAATTGCACAATAAATATCAGATGAAAAGTTGATTAAACACAGAATTAATATTTATAACTCATGATTTGAGTTTCCTGTTATCGACAATCCGGTGAGATTCGTTCCATCTCTTCGGTAAACAACTGAACTTATGGAACTCTCCTATGTTTGGGGATACGAAAGTTAAGATGCGTCTGGCATTCTGGCTGTTATCTTACTCATTTAAGTTTTAATATTATGCCAGCTAACGATTTTATCAAAATATTGTCCACGCAATAACGTATTTGTTATAGTTTTTTTTCAACACCTTATTGATTGTTGCTGATTTTCAAAATGCTTTTTTCCATCAATTGAAAAAATATTCTACCCACGTTTATTTAAACATTTTTACTGAAATGAGGTGGGGGGGGAAATATGATTTCTATTTCTAGCGTGTTCGTTGATAATATTTTTTGTATAAATCAGTTTGGTATATATCTGGCAATATTTTAGAGTTGTTTGCATTTCATTTAAGTTTTATTGAAAACATTAATATTTAGTTGCCAGCCTGTTTGCTATTAACTTTCAAATATGTTTTGTAAAAGTAGGTGAATGATCAGTACTAATTTGTATGTATATCGACGTGGGCCGTTTTTTTAATCCAATGAACGTCCTTGAAATTAATTTGTTTTTTTATTAGACGCTACTTCTAACTTAAGCAGTTGTTCTTAAATGTCTTTATTTAATATTTTAATTGCTTTCTGCCACAGTCTACGATAATAATATGGAAATACTTAGATATAACAACCTGTCATTATGGTTAAGTCCATAATATTCTTTATCGTATTAGTAGGCTATTATTAGGATTAGGAAATTCTTATCTTTAAATTATCAATTAATTCGTTCGTCCCTATATAAACCTCAAACATTTTATTAGTATTTTTGTTTCAAATTGAGTTTTGACATATACATTACATACACTAAAAAAGAGAAAGAAAAAAAACGTTATTCGTATAACAAACTTTGTTCCATCAACTGAATCTCTTTGCATACTCTAGGTTACCAATGTAATCGGTCGAATGGACCATTTTAGACAATATTCATTTTGCAAAAATTACTAAATATGTTACGAGGACTAAAAATTGCTGCGGTGAGAGAGGCAGGATTTGTATCATTCACTAACCCAAATAAACTATTTTTCCTTTCGCCATAACGTCACCTGTATTAAAAATATCGTTCAAAATACATACATAGGAATATGCCAGTTACTTATGAGATCCTACATTCATCTCATCGGTAGATATTTTCTAAAATAAGGATGGAATAAGTTTATCTACAAAAAGAAATCCCCGATGATGTTAAAATAAAAGCATTTATAATTAAAGACTAAAAACGATTACAAGTACACTTCTTCGTCTTATGAGCTAGAATGGCAGAATAGAGCTAACCAGAAAAATATCGTCATTTGCTCAGATTCGACACAAGGCCGTATGAATGGACACCCAATGAGACTCGAACTCAATCATACAGGCTTGCTTATCTAGCTTGCTAACCATTATACGGTCCGAGGCACCTTCACTGGTCGGGATATAGTTGTGAGAATTTGTGTGTGTATATATATATATATATATATATATATCTCATATTTACCAACCCCTCCGCTCGGGCAGGATATGACACAAGGTCAATTTTTAAGCTGCGTTTAACAGGCTTGAATTCAGAGTTTTCCTTCTCCTAGACTAGTTGCCTCACCAAAGCTGAAGAATCAAGTCTGTCCTACTATTTACCCATAGCTGGAGGGATAATAATTGGATTCATACCTTTCCCAAGGGTATTAGTGCTATGTGAAATGTAAACAGTCTGCTCCAGGGTTTGAACTCGTGTCGCCGTGTCCAATTCCTACGACGATAACCATTACACGACTGAGATATATATATATATATATCCCTTTCTTTTAGATTATAGAGAGATATATTTATGAAATCCTGAAACTACTCTCATATCTCCGGAGAACTTGATTAGTTGTCATCTGACGGATTAGTTCATATTTCATAGGTATTATAGAACTCCCACTTCACGTTGTTTGAAATCTTCCGGGTATTCAAATGGAATCATAAAATGAATTGCTCGATTGGTCAATAAACTAAATAAAGAAGTTTCAACTTTTTTTGCGGGGCGGGGGAGAAGGAAATAGTGAATTAAATTTGTTTTAAAAATGACCACGCACGACTCCCCAAGGAATGTGTTGTACGTTTGATCTTCACAACGTACCCTACACGTAGGTACTTGTGGCAGCGGAAAGCACCGTCGAGTAAATAAATATTTTGGGTACCTTATATTGTTTCATAGCAAACTAGGTTAGTAGAACATTACTCGTGAGTTTGATTCTCCACATAGCTAAAAAAAAAAAAGTTCTGCTGAGCCTTCGTAAGTGATTTTTTTTTTCTTTTTACCGGAAACTGGTTTGCATTGACCAACCAATATAAGAATCGACTCAGAATATTCGTGGCAAACTTTTTTGCAATATGCTGGCGTCTGAATTCTTTGGAGTACAGAGGTTGGTTGGATAGATGAGAGTACATCAACAAGAAACGGTAAGTTGTATTAAGTTTAAAGTTCGGTTGCTATTCATATAAGTACGATAAAAATTGACATAATTAAAGCAATGACACGGGAAGAAAACAGGAAAGTTAAAAGCAAAAGTATCTTTTCAAAGATATTTCAATATAACTTGCACAATGATACTAACAGATAAATCTTACTATCGAGGACTTAGTTCAACAATTAATCAACACATAAGAAAAGTACAACAAAATTTTATAAAAGTATTGGTATCATTGGCCTAATGGGTAGTGTTCACCAATGGTCTAGGAGACCGGGGTTCAATCCTAGGTCGGGTCATACCAAAGACTTTAAAAATAGTACTTGATACTTATTTGCTTAACACTCAGCAATATAAGATACGTATCAAGGGTAAAGTGGAGCAATCTAAGGAAAGGAGTAGCGCCCTCCCCTACACCTCGGTGTAGTAGTTATTAAAAAGGGGGCCTTTAGGTCGCCCTCGACTACTGTCAGACCTGACCGATAAAATAAAACGCAGTTTCTTCCAATCAGCGACCGTGTCGATACTGCCATTCAGATGCATTACATGGACTCAAACTAAACGTATTGAAAATAAGCTTGACGGCAACTGCACAAGAATGGTGTAAGGTATATTGAACAAGCCCTGGAGGCAACACCCTATAAATCAGCATCTGTACGGACATCTACCACCCACCACGAAAACTATCCTAGTTAGATGAACCAGACGTGCAGGACACTACTTGAGAAGTAAGGATGAACTCATAAGTGATATACTCCTGTGGACTCCTTCACACGGACGAGCCGCGAGAACCTAAATACATCAGCCCTGTGCAGGATGTAGTCGGCCGGGAGTGATGGACGATAGAGACCGGTGGCGAGAGAGGATCAGAGACATCCGTGCTAGCAGCATAACATGATGATGATATGTTTATCTTAATACTTTTTCTTTTGATTTAGTTTAATTCAAATTCGTCTAAAGCAAGTATCGAATGCCTTTAAAATGTTTTTCTACCAAATATTTCGTGAGGTATCAAACGTTCTTCGCACGGCCAAGAGACCAAAAATCCTAAAACATGGTTTAACTCTGCCAAATAATTTATTCAAAATCCCAAATAGGTTACTTGTTCAAAATAACCAACTAAAGTGAATAATTGAAAGTCCTTCAAATCTGGCCATTCTTCATTGGCACAAACACATACTCAGCGAGCT
The DNA here is from genome assembly GCA_963585895.1 of Sepioteuthis lessoniana. Classification (NCBI taxonomy): domain Eukaryota; kingdom Metazoa; phylum Mollusca; class Cephalopoda; order Myopsida; family Loliginidae; genus Sepioteuthis; species Sepioteuthis lessoniana. The sequence goes on from OY757920.1 coordinate 96,977,932, forward strand.
GTTCTGAAGAAGCACCAATATGTCAAATGAAAGTGCGTTTCAAATTCACAAAAAATCTACGATGACCAAAATAAAGCAACTACTGAACAAGTACTTCCCTACAAATTCTCGTACTTGTAACAAAAACGTGAAGATACGACAGATTTGTCTTAGAATGGCTTTTCGGAGATTTTTTAAAAAGATAGAATGAACAAAAACAAGGCTTTTATTCTTAAAAATTGTATAAACATATACCTGATATCTTTTTCCTAGTCATTACAGCCCTTTAACCGGCTTACAATACACGGTAGTCGGCAAAAATCTGAAAGTGCTTGACCTAAATCGTCAACATCTGTCAGTCGTGAATACTTAAAACAATAAATCAAGACGCACTTGAACTCTCATTGACATTTGATTCATGCGAAGAAAAAAAAATATATATATTGGCCCTCTGTTAAAAAGGAGTCTCCTCGAAGGCAAACTGAGGTTTTTATTTGCGCTGTTCGTTAAGTAATAAAACTAATTTTCTCCAAATCATTTGACGATTAGTTTTTTTCCTCTCAAGGGGAGTAATTTTTTTCAAACGTCTTTTATCAAGCATCTTTACTTGTTGTTGTTTTTTTTTTTTTCTTCCCAAAAAGGAAATATTCACCCTAACACTCTTGTACGTTATGATTAAGTGTCTTTGACTTTCTTCCTGACGAGAATGTGTTGGTTTTTTTTTTTTTTTTTAATTTCTTGCTCAGATCAATCATTTAAGGACAAAACTTTTGTTTTAAATCGGATACGCTCTGCCAGTGGCGTTTACAATGCATTCCCTACACAGGGGTAAGACCTTCTTCCACCCCCAAAAATGGGACCTAGCTTTAATTCTTGAGATTTGGTGAATGTTTAGTAAACCTTAATTGTCATTACCCCTATATACACTCTGACCTCGGATTGGTAGTACCGATTAGTCTCATTCGTGGATAAAATTGATCTTTTTGAAAATTATCAGTATTCGATTAGACCGTTTGTGTATTTTTTTTTAATTTTTTATTTTTTTTTATTTATTTTTTTTTTTATTTTTTTTTTTTTTTTTTTAGTAAAAAAAAAAAAAAATTACGCAATAACATTCCTATGATCCTTGAGTAGTAAATTCTGTTTGATTAGGTCAAAGTTCAACGACAAATACTTTCACTTTGTCCATATGAGTATGGCTCCATTTCCCTTATACTGAGCAGTCGACTGCTTCTCTGCAGAAGGATAAGACGCTACCATGAGTGTCCTGATATTATACTAAACAATCTGATGGCGAGTTTCCAGTATTTCCAGAGCTTTGGGGAATACAGATTACCCCTTCATCGCCATCCCTCCCAAGTTCACTCTAGCCCGGAGTGGTAGCGCCTGATAGGGTCCTATCTATGGGTCAAATAGAACAAAACTGTGTATTCATGCTGAACTGAACTGGTTAAAATAGAACTGTTTAGGAATTTAAACTGCGTACTTATGCTAAACTGAACGGTTTGAAATTGACTAAATTAAATAGCTTGAAATAGAAATGTTTTTGACAGTTAAACTGTATTTATGCTAAAATGAATTGTTTGAAATATAACTATTTTTGAATAATATGGATTTTGCCTTATATAACAATCAAAGTTGATGTGCCATTAGACCCAAACAATCTTCACCCATACTCACATTAAACGGTGTCGTTTTTGTTTCGTGAAGCCAGACGATAACAATCTGTAATGATTTGTTTCTATGGAGAAAATGAATATATTTTAGTAAGAGTTATGAAAAAAAAAACAATATTTTCGAAGAAGCGGAAGCACTTTAATTCTTCGGAATATGCTGGAAGATATCAAGTGACTAAAAGATCTGTCACAAGCTAATATAGATCATGTAGAAGCCAAGCTCTCCCAGCGATTTAAAAAAATTTTTTTTATTGATTTGACTGAAAATAATAATCTGTATTTCACGCATAATTTTAAATCGTCTTTTACAACAATCTTATCATAGATTTGTTTTATCAAACAAATTTTTCTCTACTGGTTTAATTTAAGATTCGGTTTATTCTCTGTACTTTGGTTTCTTTTGATTTCAGTTTCAGAAATATTGGGTTTTCCAAAATGATTATAGAGAACAGTGACAAAATAGGCAACTGATAGTTATGAAATTTAAGTTAAAAAGTAATTATTTTATTCAACATAATCCGGTAACATTTTATTTTTACGCTCGTCTCCCATTAGCTGTAGGAAGAAGCGTTCATTTCCTTGACTTACACATTTTAGTCAGCAAGTAGCTAGAGTTAATCCAATTGTTGCATCCATTTTAGTCTTTCCTTCCTTCAGCCGCTAAGCTGACAATTTACGACCGATTGTCAATATATACATTTTTGGGACTTAAATTTAACTGTTTCGCCAAAAAATAGAAAATGGCCAACTTCCTCTTTAAAAACCGAATGTCAACATAATGTTGTTGATTTTAGTCAAAAGAATGGAAATAATTAGTGCTATTTTTGGACCAGTAGCGATATTTTCCCGCACAAAATTTGAACATTTATGGGATGCCCTACATATGAAATATTGGCACACAGATTAATAAGTTTATTTTTCAAATTTTACTGGGTTTTTTTTATTAGTATCTTTATCCAGCTCCTTTCATTTCTTTCGAAATGTTTTAAAGGTTTAAATGACTACGGTGTACAGTAGTTGCTTTATTTTGATCATCGTAGATATTTTGTGAATTTTAAAACGCACTTTAACTTCTCACGACTACCGTCCTCAAAGTTGGCAACCCAACTTTTATTAAAGTGAAGAAAATGCCCCCCAACCCAAAGACATAAACTCTTTTCCCGCTTCAAGACTAAAGAAGGCACTAAGACGACAGTTTCCACTGTCGGCAACAACCGTGAGTAGAGGAGTGACACTTGCCAAAATTTCAGAGGGGAATCATGATTCGAGCATAGTGCCTTAAAATATTTAAGCATAATTCATCCAATTTTTATCATATTTTCAATCTCTTCGTATCTTAATTTTTAAAACAAATAACTTATTCAATATCTTTATCTTTGAAATGATTAAACGAAACGGTCCCTCTAATTTAAAAAAATATCTCTAAAGATTTCTTACATTCTGCAATTATATATATATATATAATGTGTGTTGTTCTTTAATTTTAATGCAGAATTCATAGTTATAAATATTAATCGTTTTCAGAAAACATTTTCGTCGTTTTAAAAAAAAAAAGAAATTATGAAGATATCTGAAATTATAAAAGTGACATGCATGTTAGGCATAAAAAAAACTTTAGTTATTTCAAAAATATTAGTGACTAAGTATTGACAGTTGAATAAAGACGCCTATGCAAGAGGCTGAAGAATTAGTAGAAAACTTTCTTCCGATTTTAGCACTGAAAGCTTTGTCATAAATCAGAATTGCTTTACTGATCAGAATAAAGACTGTTTTCAGCCTAAATATAACCTAATTTCGGTTTTTAGAATTTGTTTTCGTTTCCTTGTTGCTTTTTTTTCTTTTCTTTCTTGCTTGCTCGTTCTCTTATTTCGAGATTAATGTATCTCTTGAAATACTGAAAATCGAACAATGAACTTTTCTCCAGGAATGTAAATAATGCATATGTACACAATAAAATGCGACGTCACATGATACTGTGGACAATATTCAAATTGAGAAAATACTGCGCTAGTTTTTAGTTTAATAGCCTATTCTTATATCTTCTAAGTCCAAAAGTGATGTCTATATTGTGTACAATTCTACATGACATTTTGTCGACATTTCTTGCGTTCCTTAAGACATCAATTGTTATCAAGTTCAAAAATAAAACCAAAAAGCCTTGTGCTTGCCCAGAAAACTTGTATCCTAAAGTATTGTAATACATGTTTGCTGTGAATTCGCTTAGACCCTCCGTTTCGAGCAAGGTGTAATGCGGGGTAAATCCAATTTGATTTTATCATTCCTAGAGTCGTGGCCAAATCAAGGCTAAATAACTCGGTCTTCACTACAATTTACCCTTAGTTGGACGTGGGGAGAATGAACCTTACTACTGCTGCCTTTTTATAAGGATAGCTTTGTTTTAAATAACACACGAAGGCCGATATTCTATTAAACAAGGATAAAATCCTATTTTTACACGGTATACAATTTTGCTGATATAATTAATCGAAATATTTTCCATACAAATGTTTAACAAATTTTGAGTATATTTATTAAATCTTGTTGGCTGTTGTCAAAAATCCATGGAGGTGAGTGTGAATTATATATATATATATATATATATATATATATATATATATATATATATATAACACACACACACACAATGATCAAATTAATAGTTGTCTACTTCGTTCTATGATTGAGATTCTTGGAAGCCATCAATATCATCTCTAGGGTAAAGGTTATTTGACTACCGTACTTCTCTTCAATAATATCAGACGGGTTGTATTGGATTGTATGGCATGTTTAACAATGTGGATTCCTTGAACATACTGCACGCTATACTTTACGTTTCTCGTCATTGTCTCAAAATCTTTTCAAAGACCAATATATCTACTAAAATAACAGTTTTCTAATTTTATCAAGGAAAAATATATACGCAGCTTTGTCACGGGATGTTCAGTTTATTAGGACTGCAATATAGTGCTTTACCAGGTTGTAAAATACCATTACGCTAACTAGAGTTTTAAGATGGTAGCACAAAGAGATATGTACGGCACCCTGTGAGGGTTAAATTCGTTTGTAAGGATCTACTCCTTCTCTTCCTCAGCATTACACCATGTGATGTACCTTAAAATAAATATTAGCATAGCTTTCATGTGGCACAGGTTCTAAAGTCAAAGCTTATTCGCGGATACATGAATATAATATTCGAACTACTAGAAAAAGTAATTCTGAATATAGATGGGTGTCCTCGTGGTGTAATGGTTAACGCGATGGACTGCAGAATCGTGCAAAGCGAGTTTGTACTCCAGTCACGCTATAACGTTCACTTTCGGGCAAATACCCTTGGGGGAGGTATGAACCCCCTTATCCTCCCAGCTATGTGTTAAATAGTACCACTACTGTTCTTCTAGGACAATGGCTTTGGCATTAAATAATCTTCAAAGGTTGATATGCCATTAAAAAAAACCCAAAAACCAACCTGATTATAAAATTTGAAAGGTGTTTAAGATTGAAAAATGTGCTCAAATATAAAAACTATTAGGATTTATTGATGGTTGTCTAGAATAGCACAATAAAGAAAACATTTATTCAATAGTGTGTGTGTGATTCTAAGTATATTGATAATGATAGATTTAAATTTCTTCCCTTGAAAAGAAATAGTTCTCATTGCCTTTCATGGCGACCGCAGAAATGACCTTCTAGAAGAGAATTGCAGATAGATGGGTGGCGGCCAAAGATCCGTCAGTGTCTTTTAGTACAGTTTGGAAGAATTTCGTTTTGATAATATTACTGTTCCTACAACCAGGTGGAGCACTTGAAAGATTTCCAAACAGGTGCTTCTTCCTAGAGTTACCAAGGTCAAATCTCCCAGCATGTTACGCTTCAGTAGGCGAGAAAGACATAAGTGACTGAATATATACATCAGAGCCAAGCAGATTAGTCACCCCAAGAATTATCAGCTTATCTCTTCAGTTAACATATGCACACCATATATATAATCTGCACGAGCAAGATACGATACAAGGTCAGTTTTTAAAAGGAGTATGAGGGGTTTGAATTCAGTCTTTCATCTCCTAGACCGGTGGCAATACCAAAGATTAAATAATCGTTTTTCCTTACTACTTAACCTAAGCTGGCGGGAGAATAATTGGATTCATATTTTCCCAAGGACTGCAATATAGTGCTTTACCAGGTTGTAAAATACCATTACGCTAACTAGATTTTTAAGATGGTAGCACAAGGAAATCATAGAACGAAGTAGACAACTAAGGGTAAATTGTAGTGAAGACCGTTTTGTAGAATGAAAACTGTCTCATCCAGAATTTGAACTCCGGTCGCAGTGTAAATTTCCATATGAAGATTACCATAACACTCCAAACACGTGTGTGTATGTGTTTGTGTGTATATATATATATATATATATATATATATATATATATATATATATATATATATAAAGTCAGACTCCGTAGACGTATTTCGCTCAATTTAGTGTTTTGACCGCTTGTAAGTTTAGCTTAAGGAATTAAATCGGTGTTTTTTTTCTTTTGGCTGGGCATACGTTGTTTTTTTGTTTTTTTTTTGTTTTTTTTTCCAAGTTGTATGTATGTTTTTAGTCTTTTCGTTTTTATGGATTTTTTTCACCCGGATATAAGTTTGTGTAATATTTATTTGCAAATTATATTTTTCCACACCATCAGAATTATTGTGACGGCAAATTGAACTAAAATCCCAAAATGGGACTTTATTTTTCGCACGTGTGAAGACGGGGCAGGTTGGCACTTGATCCCCTACAGAAATAAGTCCTGTTCAGAGTTCTTTTCTCAGGCAGATAAGAACTGGCATATTACGTGAGGGAATAATTTAAGGCCAGACTGACCGCCGCTGGCAAGGGGTTCCAAATTTCACACTATCACACACCCACCAGGTCGCTTTCTTCTTTCCCCGAGATAATGGAAGAAAGTGAGCCTATAGGTTTTAGTTGTAATAATATTAATACTGCTATAGTGGTAGTCGGTAACTCCGGTTTCCCGTGTGATACTTTAGGGATTAATAGGACAGTTCTAAGCAAGATAATACAAGGCGAATAGAAGCTGAAAGGAAAGCATGGAATAATAACATAGACCACATGGTAAAATTAAAATACATAAGTTCTTTACTACGGTTATATACATATATATGTTCAAAGTGTCAAAAATATGTAATAGGATAGTCCATGAATATAAATGTCTTTTCTTGGCTTTTATCCTTTTCCAAATTGAGAGAGAGTGGTAAACAAAAATTTGGGTGTAAAGGGAAAATGTCCCAAAGTTACTTATCTTATTTTTTTGACGGGGTTCCACTGGAGAATTTCTCTTCTTTCACGGGCTAATAGACTTTGTATTGCTTTTAATGCTGGCTTGAGAGACTCAGGTCTCTCATGTCTCAGTCTTTTGTCTTTAGCCCGGAGTGAAATGGCTATCGTCCGTCTGCCACGAGACTTGTCCAAAAACTAACTTTTTTTTGTATTTCCTCCCGTTGAGGGGAAGGGAACCCCACTTCCGTTTGGGGTCCCCCCACCAATCATTTGGCTTCATTTTCTCCTTCCCCTTCCGATGTCCGGCGACCCAAGGTCACTTAGGTGCAAACATCTGTGTGACCCATAATCATTTCTAACGGTCACTTTTTGACTGCTAGATAATTTTAGTTCAACGGGGAGAGAGTATCCTTCCCACCTCCTCAATTCTGTGAGCCATCACGTGACAATTATCATCATCATATCGTGCTGGTAGCACGGATATCCCTGACCCTCTCTCGCCACTCCTCCCTATCGTTCATCGCCCAAGGTAGGTCTTCAGGACAGCATCCTGTATCCTCACATAGCTGCTGAATGTACGTTCGAGCTGGTCGCCCTGCTTTTGCGCGGCCATGTGTGGGGATCCATAAGAGTACATCTCTTATGAGTTCATCTCTGCTTCTCCAGCAGTGTCCTGCATGTCTGGTTCGTCTAACTTGAATAGTTTTCGTGATAGGGGGCAGGTGGCCGTACAGTTGGTGTCTTGTGGGGTGTTGCTGCCAGGACTTGTTCAGGATTGCACGCAGCATTCTTGTGTAATTGCCATCTAGTTTCTTCTCCAGCCGTTTTGTTAGCGTCCATGTAGTGCATCCATATAGCAGTATCGATGTGACCGCTGCCTGGAAGAAACTGCGTTTCATTTTATCGGTTAGGTCTGATTTCGATATGATCGATAGCCTATTGATAGCTGTCCATGCTTTCGTTAGCCTCGTTTCGATATCCTTTTCGGTTGATTCGATGTGGCTTCCTAGGTACGTGAATTTGTCTACTAGTTTAAGTGGGGTTCCTTCTAGAGTGGAGATGTCCCCCGTTTGGTTATAGCACATATATTACGTTTTGTGTGCATTAACATAGAGGCCTATACTTGCTGCTGCTCGTTCCAAACTATGCAGAAGAGTTTCGGCTTGGTCAGGTGTATTTGCCAGTATCGCTATGTCGTCGGCGTCGGTAATTGTTGTTGAGGGGTATCTTCTGCTTCTTTTCTTCGTCAGTTCGAAGCCATTCTCTTTGATTTTGTCAATCGATATTCTAAGTACGTAGTCTAGACAAATGATAAAGAGGTACGGGGCCAGCGTGTCCCCTTGTAGTACTCCTAAAAAGGATGTACAATCAATCAGATTCAGCAGTCTATTTAATTATAACTTTCTATGGGAAGAAATTAGCATCAAGATTGGATATCGAAACGGAACTTTGGGAAGATTTTTTTTTTAATAAATATTTTAAGGACTCTTTCAACGATTATTAATGTCGCTATAAGATATTTATAAAATGTAATAAATAAACGTAAATGATTTTTTTTTTTTTTTCAGAAAGAACTTTGATATTGGTATTTAATTGCTACCTCATTTTGGAAATCATGAAAACGTGATTACCAACTCTGACCAACGTTACTGGAAATTGCTTCATTCTTTGATTTAAAATGTATCTCCATATGCTGCGCTATTTTTCCTGTTATAAAAAATCGGATATTTATAATATATAAACTAAAAGACCTGTGAAGTCGGTAGATTCCCATTGTATCAGCGATTTCATATCAGTACTTTTTATTCAAGAAGTAAATAATTTTGATTAGCACTTGATTATCCCTATTATGTCTAATTAAGTATATAACAAAGATCAGTGTAAATTGCAGACCTTTTTAAAATCTGTCAGTTAAAAATTTTATCGAATTTACTTTATTCCCAAGTTAGAGTATTTAATAGAATGCGGTGTTTTTGCTGGTTATGTGTAGTGTGATTTATTTATAAATTAGGACTTCTCAATATCGAAGATAGATAATTAGGTAGGATAGCTTAGAGAGTCAGCGCTTTGTGATTCTTTTTCTCATCTGTTCGATTATCGGATCAACTTACGAAACTAAGAATCCCCCAAAGCTGAAAACTGTATAAGCTGCTATATATATATATATATATATATATATATATATATATATATATATATATATATATAATATATATATATATATATATATATAGTGTGTGTGTGTGTGTGTTTCGATTATTAATTTAGTCCAATCGCACATTTCCCAAAGTTGGTCTGCAAGTGAAACAAGCTAACATTCAAACCATATCCAGCAACGGCAATATTTACAAATTGTTGATTAATCCGGCACAAGGTCAATACTCTGAGCCATTCATTGAAAAAATTAATTATTAGGAATAAAAAAATTCAATCTACAAGATTATTACACTACGAGTCAATCCTCTTAACGCACGTGAGAGAAACATCACTATTTATGTGTATGCATTAAGACAGCCATATCGGAATCCCAAAAATTAATAAGTTCATAGATTGGCTCTGATCGATGGGCAGCCAATAATGCTAAAGTCTACTCTGCAATAGATCAACATAGACAAAGAAAAATGGTGACCTGCTATGCTGAATGATCACCATGGGAATTATTTACTCCAGAGTGAGGCATAATTGTCAACCAGGCTGAACCTTTCGCTAAACCAACGAGCCAAAACATGCGGTGTTCATGCTGTGTCGAACCAAAGCAAATTTATAAGACATAATTTCTTCCTGAGGAGAATTAATTTTACTTGCACTTTTAGTTAATTTTGTTCCGCGTGAATATTATAATTTTAGTGCAAGCTGTTCTGAGTGATTGCTTTAATCTGGTTTATATTAACGGGTAGTTCATCTTTCATATATTAAGCCTAATCTATTCTTAATCGCAGTATTTCCTCTGTTGTGCTTTTTCACCTTATTAGTGGGGCTGATAATACGCTGACTATATCTCCTGCAAGTAGGATAGTACTCAGTACAAAAGTGTCATGAGTATGACACTAAACTGCTTCGGTGAGGTTCTATATATCAGAAATATAGATTCTCTTCAGTGCCATTACTTTCAGGTCCACTCTGACTCACAGTGGTATTACCTGTTATGATCCCAACTAGCGATCAAATAGATATGTTTACAACTTGTATTCGAAAAAACAAAAACAAAATTTGAAACAATTACACAGAAATGTAAATATGAACTTTCAATGAACGAGATTCCCTTACCCCGAGGTATAAAATTATTCTAGATGGGGTGACATGCCATTGAAATCAATATCAATTTTCTGCTTTCGGTGGATATGGTTGGAGGTAGTCGTCAAAAATCCAAGGAAAAACGTTTCTAACATACCAAATCATGAATTATATCCCCTTTTTCCTCAAACTGAGTTCACGAAGAAACAAAGCAGTATGAAGTAAACGAAAAATAATTGACATGAAAATGAAGAAAGTGTTAGTTTGAATATTAACTAGCATAAAAAGTTTTTTTTAATCTAAAAAAGAAAACGTTTTTTCAATGAAATAAAACCTCAGTGAAATTGACAGATTTCGTCTTTGTATATTCTGGCACGCTTTCACTCCACATCTATTTTTTCAGATAGAAAAAGGTATTTGAAGAGTGTCACGTTAGTCCCACTCATTTTTTTTTCCGAAGAGCTTGAGACATTCAAAATACAAAGATCGATTCTATGGACTTTTCGTCTGTTGGCGGAGTGTATAATCCATGGTTTATGCTTGAATTGCCTTTCCCTAGATAGTTGATGATTACCATGTTAGAAACTGTAAAAGTAAAGATTGCAAATTTTTTAACACCGTCGGTGGGGCTTAAAATATACTCACTGTAGCTTCTGCAAAAGGGGCTGACTTGGGTATGAAACTAAACTTCATCTGATGGTCATACACAAGACACTTGTCTTTTGGGAGAAAAACAATAGTACCTGTTTAAAATTCTGGCCGCTGCCTTTCCCAAAAAGTAGGAAAAATAAACTTCGATAAATTTTAATGTCTTTAAGGAAAGGGATTATTGTTGCTTACCCCCGTAAGTTTATACCCTAATAATACTAAGTATGCAGATGTAAATAAATCTCTTATGTAACTCTCATCTAGATATGAGTTTCTATTATTTGAATGCTCAGAAGGTTTGGACTGTAGAATAGGCCGACTGCAGATTGTCCTGAAAATTTCACCAAGCTATCTGATGAGGAAGCTTCAGTTAGGTCCTTGAGTTTTAGGGACTAAAGTAATTCTTCATTGCCATTACTCCTAGATTCACTCTGACTGGAAGTAGAAATATCTCCAACCATAGGTCATATAGAACTGAATGAAAATTTAACAGAGAGCAAATGATTAATCGTTAAATTGAGTTGTTAGTTTCAAATAACAATGTCTGGAACCATTTAACAGAGTGCAAACAAATGATTAATACAAATAGAATTATAAATTTTAAATGGCGATACTTGAAACCATTTAACTGTGTGCAAACAAATAAACGCTGACTAGTCTTTGAATGTTATACTCGAACTGTTTTTACATGTAACGCATAACATGATTTGGTATCAAATAACCATCAAGAGTTGATATGCCACAAAATCAAAGCATTATTTGATAAGTAAAGAAATATTGTTATAGATACATTTGATCTCCTTCCATCCAGTACATCTTTAACTGTCAATTTCTTGTTTTTTCTAGTTAACGTTGAACGATTGAGCTAACTCGAATATAAAAGGACTATTTCTGGATGTGCGTGGTGGTGGATGAAAAGCAAATATCGTTAAATTTGATGATTAGATTTAATGGAATGTTCACTCTATTCTTTTTCTTTATTTATTTTCCTCTAGAAATCAATCTTGGTATGTAATACTACTGAATATAGAATCACGATTTCAAAAACAAAGGCTTAATTTTCCTTCGTAGATGAAAGATAAATACTCGATATCTTCTATTTTAGATGAATTTCATCGTAGTTCTCAATAAAATCCATCTATAAACAAAATGGTATCTGTCGCCATCTGTTTCAGACAATAAATGTTTGTCCGATTATAGATTTGAGAAAAAGCTGTGCAATCGAAGCGCTATTGTTATTTAAGATTACCATTGTATGTCATGTTATGTAAGAGTTACACGTTTTTAAAATATTATACTGACATCACATCAGAACTCAATGCAAAATTAAATTCTAAAACTATAACAAAATATGTTCAAATTTACGTCGACATGGTCAAATATTTTGTACTTGATCGTTTTAAACAAACAATTGCACATTTATTTTTTACGTAAGATACGCACAATTTATATTCATTGAAAAATCTATACAAACACCCGAAGTTTATCAGCCATGATTCTGACAGATTTTAAAACAAATTATTTCTATGAATTCGTAGCCTTCACTTAGCATCTTCCGAAGCTCTTAATTTTTTCCCGAAAGCTATCCAATCATCCATTCTTTTTTTTTTTTTTTTTTTTTTTTTTTAAGAATATTATGAATACTAATTGGATTTTATTATAATCATCTGACATGATCTATTTGAGCTTGAGATTTCAGGTTTATAGGGTCAAAATTAATAGAAAACTTGTACAATTCTCCTTCAAATGTTCTCAAATTTTAAGAGTAAAAATAACTCCAAAATTCTATTTGATTTTGAAACGACTTATTTTCCAGTTAACAGTAATTTTCTACTTTAAGAATATTTAAGCCTAAAATTTCGAGTTGTTTTCAAAACATGAATTTAAATTTGAGACTATCAGTAAGAATTGGTTAAGTTACGAGATTTAGGAATGATATTAATTTTTCTGAAACGCCCTGAATATAAATTTTCTATCTAAAAAGAAATTCATGTTGATATCGGCAAAACGCCAAATTCAAGAGACTACCAATACGAAATGAGCAAATAGGCTTGATATATCTTATTTCTCGGATAAATCAGTTTGCTAACGCCCTATAAATGGTGTTCTTAGACATTTATCTAATGTTCCTTTGTTCATTTAGTATTTGATGGCGAGTGAGCAAAATTTCTGTTCTCGCAAGCAAATCATATTTAAATTCCTTTCGCAGAATAGTTATAAGCATGTTTTGTATCATCTCTACGAATTAAAATATCTTTCTGAATGAAGAAACCAAAGAAAGTCAAAATAATAGACAGGGGACAGGATTAGAAATTAAATCTTTAAAAAATGAAATAGGTTTATACAAGAGAAAGCTCCAAACATTTTAAAAGAATTTTCAATATGTCGATACTCAGGATACCATTTTGTAGAGAAATTTGTGTATAAAAGTTTTGTGTTTCAATGTAAGTTAGAACGCCAAAAGTTCTAACGATGGAGAAGGCTTTTTGTATGCTTTTTATTTTATTTTTTAAAAGCTAAACGAAAACTGATACTGTCAGGTAATAGGATTTCAAAATACCTTTCGAGGATTGACCCCCGATAGGACCTTCCATTTACATTTGGAATTAGAAATTTGAAACTGACTATTTGCATAAACGTATTTACGCACCGCCACGGGCAAGATATACGTCAAGGTCAATTTCTAAGCGTGCAAGTGGATTGAATTCAGTGTTCCTCCTAGATTAGCTAAAGACTTCAGCTTCGTTCTATTGTGCTCATAACTCAAGCGGGGGACAACAAATGGATTCATGCTGTTTTCAAATACATTAACGCTAAGAAAAACGCATCTGTTCTGTACAGAATTTGAACGCTGGTTCTGACTTAATTTCCTACGACGATAACCATTACACTAAATGCGCAGGGTTATCATTGCGTGGGTGCAAGGAAAGAAATAAACACAGTTACAAAAACGAAGGCATGTAAAAAAAAAAAAATTAAAATTGTATGGGGAAACAAATGAGTAAAATGTTCAAATAGCTGGGTTTGTAAAAACGTGTTGATATTGAATTAAAGGGTAGAAAAAATGTTCTATACTTAATAGTGGTAGGATTGTTAGACTTAGGCGTATGCAGTCAATTAGATGTTACGAGTGTGGAGAGGAGAGTGGTGTTTGGTGATTTACAGATTAGTCGCTTCCTTCAAAGCGGAGATGAAATTCAATGTGGGTGATGCGTGGTTTCGAGTTTCACCTCTCTGTCTCTTAGGGGTGTCCTCGTGGTGTAATGGTTAAAGCGATGAACTGCGGAATCGTAGTACGCGAGTTCGTACTCCAGTCGCGCTATTACGTTCACTTTCGGGCAAATACCCTTGGGAAAGGTATGAACCCCCTTATTCTCCCTCCAGCTATGGGTAAATAGTAGGACGGACTAGGTTCTTCAGCCTTGGTGAGGCAACTAGTCTAGGAGAAGGAAAACTCTGAATTCAAAACCTGTTAAACTCCGCTTAAAAATTGACCTTGTGTCATATCCTGCCCGAGCGGAGGGGTTGGTAAATAATACCTCTCTGTCTCTCTCTCTCAGTTGGAGTTCTAGTCAGCGGACAGTCATCTGCCTTTTGATCTGGCCCCGCTCTCGAGAACCTTGTCTTTTTTTTTTAAATATTGTTTTTCTCTTCTGATTGGATCAGATTGGGTTTTCTCTGGAGATTTTTACCGCGAAGGTCACGGATTGGCCGAAAAATTAGTTTTAATTATTTCTATTTTTAGACAATTTTCATCGCCGTTACGCAATAAGCTGATCCTATGCGCAGAAACCCCTTTTTTTACAATTTGAAGAGAGTCTCAGCACCAATAACAACCGGTGAATGCTCTCGTGGGTGCTTGTTGCAATCATTATTTTATGTTGATGATAAATTAGAGATAGATCTTTGGTCATAGAACAGCATCCTAAAATGTTAATGCAAATGTCTCCAGGATGTGCGAGAAGAAGAAAAAAAAAGTGTACATGATAGTCATGTACGCAACTCAATGAAATCCACAACAACGGAGTAATCCCTTCCTCATTCCACTTTGGTAGATCTTGTAAAAAAGGTCAAAAATACATTACATTCTGCATTTTTTGCTAGTTTGTTACCCGAAAAAAAGGACGTCTTGATTACCGTAAAGAAATTCCCGACTACCACTACAGATTGTATAACGTCCAATTTTCTGCAATGAGTTGACTGCAAGTTGAGTTTATTCTCTATAAAACTTGATTGTTGTGAAAAAATAATTTCTTCTTAAGAATAGGCGTTTCCGTTGGGTGTCTTGTCTAATATCACAGAGCCGTATTGAAAAATATGTTCTTTTAGTGCTGTTCTTTGAACACAAGGGGACGTTTCTCTTATCTTGTCATTGAACAGAAAAGCCATCAAGTAAGCCATTTTACACCTACTATTCACAACTTCTTAAAGATATGCGCATATTTTAATCTCTTGTGACACGTTTGTGAATTCCTTCCGATGCTACTTGTAGGTTTATTATAAATATATATCGAATTATATATAAATGATCTTGTCTTTCTTTCCGTTTATTCAGTGTTAGTATATACTAATGTTAGTATTGGTCTTTGAGAGCAGACTCCCTCCAAGTGATCCAATATTGATATTTTAGAAACATATTTATTACAGTCTTATTCGATTGCTCATTTTGTATTGAGCCTAGTAAGCTTGGGTTGTAGAATATGCCGTGTGCATCTTTGCAGCGGGGTAAAATCTGACTGTCCAGGATATTACACTAAACCATCTAGGTTCTAGTTCTGGAGTTTAGGGGAATATGGAGTATCTCATCATTGCCATTGCTCACAGGTTAACTCTAAATCAGAGTGGTAGCACCTGAGGGTACTTTTTTTTTTTTTTTTTTTTTTTTTTTTTTGAGTCAAATAGACCCGTTTGACATTTTAAAAGTGCAAACAAATGACTTGCGTTAAATTGAATTGAAATAAAACTGTTTGAATATATAACTGTGGGTAAACTAATGACTGATATCTGATTGAATTGGTAGTGATACATAACAATACTTGGAACAGTTTAACTACGCTAACGAATGAGTAGTGTTTAATAGAATTTACTGTCAGATAGCTATACTTAAAACTATTTCTTTGATAGCAAATTTTTAAAAATATTTACAAAATAGAACCATTTAACGGTGTGCAAACAATATTAATATTTATATGTGAACAAATTAGCTCTGGTTCGTTTAAAAATAAGACTACCAATAAGTATTGACTTACAAATTGTATATACAACTATTAACTGCATGCAAACAAATGAGGTCTATCGTGTTTAAACTGGTTATTTACAAACTATGCGTTCATAAATTGTATGTATAAAGAGAATTTAGCATTTCGTAACCTACAATTGTTGATAAGCCCTAATACTCCACCAAACTAAACCAGTTTGTATTGTCCATAATGAATGAGACTGGGGAAGTGAATATGTGTTCCATGGATATTTCATAATATCAAATATGAAGAAAAGAAAAATGAACATACATCATTAAAAACAACTTGCCTTACTTGCAAATCAGCATTCAAAATTTTCATTTAATTCATGCTTCGACAAGTGAAGTTTCACAGGATATAACTCTGTCAGGAGAAAGGTGAATGAAAATTGTCATATTTAATAATAAATGTCCCCAAAATAATCTTTTTCGGTATCTTATCTCTTCTGACCCGAATAAAGTAGTGTATAAAATAATTTTTCGAAAAGTTATAAAGATAATTTCAATTTTATATTCATATTTTATTTAAATTGAAATATATAAATACTCAATGAAAACCGGTGTGTTTGAAGCTGTATTTGCTCTTGATTGTCTGGTGTTGAATGTTGTTGATATTGGTATTTTGGTTTCCTCAGCTTGAGTTGATATTATTGCTGTTACCACTCTGTGTTGTGTTAGTCTCGAGTTGTAATGTCGGCATTTAAATCACGTGATTTAGTTATGGCGTTTGCAGAGGTAAAGTAGGCTGTTCACTGATGGATTGGAAGCCTGTTAGGAACAGACAGATGCTAAACATTGAACTTGTCATTCCCCCCACACACACTCACACTTTTTTTTCTCTCTGATTCTTTAACCATGTTTTCGATTGTTTTGTTGTTTTTTTTTTTCTCTTTTTTATTTCTGATTATTGATTTTTCTTTTCATTTGCTATCAGACTTTTTTCTGTATTTTCTTTT
This sequence comes from Sepioteuthis lessoniana, assembly GCA_963585895.1. Classification (NCBI taxonomy): domain Eukaryota; kingdom Metazoa; phylum Mollusca; class Cephalopoda; order Myopsida; family Loliginidae; genus Sepioteuthis; species Sepioteuthis lessoniana. The sequence goes on from OY757920.1 coordinate 96,994,948, forward strand.
CAGCTACCTACAGTTTATTTTCTTTTTAATTTCATTCTATTTCCGTTTATCTTCGCCGTATGTTTCTTTTTACTCCATATATGTTGAGTAGTTTATTTTATCCTCTTTTTTTTTTTAAAACTTTACTACTTTCCATCGTTACCCTAATTTATTTGTGGTACTTTCTTTCACATATTTCTCATTTTACAACTTTTCCTTTTAATTGGTTAAATACTTCTAAATTTTTTTCCTCTTAAAATAACACCTTCTTTTCGTGTAACTCCTTTTCCATTTTTCTTAGTTGTATATTCAACATCTTTTTTATAAGTTTTGGAATTCTACATTGTTTCTTTTTGGTTTTTCTTAGATACTTTTTTTCTAATTTGGTCGTTTTTTGTTTTTTTCGTTGTGTAACTTTGACCCTGCTTTTTTATTTTTTATTTCATTGAACATGATTTTTTTTCCCATGATATTAACAAAACCATGGCAAAACGGTTATTGATTAAGTGGACTCGGCTACCAGAGTTCGTATTCTGAACAAGATATTTTGCATTCTACATAATGGTAATACCCTTGGAAAATATATAAATTCAATTATTCACTGCTAAGGCAAACTGAGCTCTTTTAACCTTGGGAGAGAAGCCGGTCTGGGAGAAGGACAACTGAATTGAAGCTAGTGGTAGGCAGAGATAGACTCTGCTGGGCAATTATTGTCCAAAACAAGCTACGTGAGTAGCGCCTCCACAATAAAACCAGCTTAAAGGACCTGTGATGAGGTTGGAATAAAATCATATGGTTATATAGATGTGGTTTTTGTTTTTTCCCCCGGCCAATCTTCAAAATGAAGGCCTGGCTGGCTTAAAAATTAATATTCGAAATATTGTCTTTAACTCCATCCCAAACACTGTTTAGTACTGACCCAAAGTAACAAGCTCAACTAACAGGAAAATTCTATTTAAAATATTTTTTGTGTGTGTGGTTTCATTGTTCTTAGTTGATTTTTATTTCTGTAATTTTTACATTCTTTTCTAATTTCATTTAATTCTCCAGTTGTTTTCTTTGCTAAGATTGTTATAATCATTCATTTGTGCATATCTGGTTAACTTTAATTACCCATCCTGTTGTAGTCGTAATAGTGAAAGAACTCAAGAAAAATAACAGGCGAGAGTTTTTTGTTTTTTTTATTTAGTATAAGTGATAAAAATCTTATCTACAATTTCTTTCTTACACGATTCCATTAGCAAGACAGTGTACATCACTCAGGGACTATCGAATAATCCAGAAGCACACATGATGGATTGCCTCGAGACTGAGATGATTACCTATTTCCCACTGGGGTTCGAACCAGGTAAAAAGATTCCGGTTCCTGATGTTTAAAGAGGCTTGAAAAATAGGCGTAACACAATATTACTTGATTTGTTTTGTTATAAGTGACTTTAGTAAATGTAATATTCCGAAGGTTGGGCGATTGTTTTAGAAATACATTATTTCCAAGCTAGATTTACTGGTCGACAATAAGACTGGTAAAGGGAGGACATATAAGAATGAGGTTCGAGGCGGTCACACACACAGAAAAGCTAATGGGAAAAACGGAGGGAAGAGGGTTCCTCTTAGTCTTGGTCAGTATAGCAGGGGATGCCCGAGTTAAGAATAGAAGTATATCTGCTGCTAACCGGTGATGAGATCCGATTTGCTGCAAGAAACTAAAACGGAAAAACTGTTGGGAAATGGATGCGAGATAGAAAACAGGAAAAATCAGCTGGAGACGAGACGGGACGATGTGAAGACGGCCGAGAATCTCGACACCCATTTTAGGTGAGCTCCGAAGGAGTCCCCACACTCGCTGTAAACAAATTCAAGAGTTAAGAGTGAGGAATTTTTTAACCGGGTTATGTATTTACTTATGGCGTTAGACTTAAATTTTAAGAAAGTATTGTCCACTAAGCTGGGAAAATTGACTTAAGATATTTTTCGGCTCCATGTCCCTGAGCCGTACATAGATCAGCAAAGTGCTCTATTACAACAATTTATTAAAGATTTAAATAGTTTCCTTTGCTATTTTTCTTTACAACTGGTTGTAGACCAACAATATATTCATATTAATAAATTTGTTTTTTCAGCCATTGCATAGATGAACATTGAACTCTGATCTTTATAATAAAAGGCTTAATATAATGATAATTCAGTTTCATTTAAAGAAATGTAATTTTTACACGAAAATATCTACCGACAAGATAGAATTGTGAATATTTTCTGAGTTTGAATTATTTTTTTGTTTTAAAGAATCAGAAGGCCTAGAAGCTCATGCTTTAAAAACTTCAGTTTGCCAAATAATTATCAATGCATACTGCCAAAATGGATCCCTCGACTCTTTCTTGTCATCCGTCCCTATCATCTTTGCTCTGGGTGAATTTTCTACACAGCTCCCAGGGTCCGCAGAGAGTTGAACGTTTTTGCTGGTCAACCAACACTGCTGTGTCCATGCGTTGGTGATCATAGAATGTTCTTATGAGTTCATCCTTAATTCTCCATCAGCACGCAATATCTTTCTCATCTTAGTGGAAAATGCAGATTGAGTGGTCGAACAGCTGCTGTTTTGTAGAATATTGTTTTCAAGATTTATTCAAAATAGCACACTGCATCCTTATACAATTTCCATCTGTCTTTATCTCTGAACGTTTCCTTTGATTCCAAGAGGTGCACCTATACAGTAATACTGTCACAGCAATAAATTGGAAGAATTCAGTTTTTCAGAGATTTCCATATGTTCCATAACCTGAAAATAACAGTCTTCACTTCTAATGTTGACATCAGTTTTAGTAGAGATATTACTACCGAATATATGAACTGTTGTATAAAATTTAGGTGGGGGATGCCATTAAATATGGAATTAGTTTTATATTTATTGAAACAGTAAGTTTGTTTTGGGTTTACAAAATGCTGATATTTACTTGTATGATGAGTGTGGCATTGTTGTCGAGTCAGTTCTAGAGAAATGATATACAATATTCATGCAAAAAAAAATTGTTCTCGATTTTAGATTAAACTAGAAAATAGCTGCTTATTTTCATCCCCAGTCCTATAATCCGGCTTGGACGTTGGGGCTTACCTCCTCTTCAATGGTGGGAATAATCTGGCTGACATCATGCCCCTATAGGTCTTCAATTGATTTAAATCCAGTTTTCCTTCAATTTGACTGGATACACACTATGTAGGTGTGGCTTAAAATACGTTAGATATAAGAATCCGCCCCCATCCAAAGCGTTGACCGGGGTATGATCCTGACTTGCATTTGATGGTGAGGCTCCAGTTCTGGAGAGTGCGGGGTATCCCTTCATAGGCGCTACTTTCAAGTCCACTCTGACTCTGAACGACAGTATCTGCAAGTTTTCAATTTATGAGTCAAATAAATTTGTTTAAAATTATTCTTAATCAATAGGATCCTATGTAAAAAAACAATCTTTTGAATAATTAGACAAAAAAAATGTAAATTTGGACGGGATACACTCACCTGTAGACTTGAAATAGCCCTAGACCCAATGACATGCCGTTAAATTCATAGGCGATTGCCATACTAAGGTTAAAAAGCCAAGCCTTCCCTGCTACTTACCAATTGTTGGAGAGAGGATAGTTGGATTAATACCATTCTGAATGGTATTATCACAACGCCAAATGCAAACGACCTCGTTTAGAACTTGATCTCGAGTAGCCAAATCCACGTCCTAAGATTATCACTGGTACACAACTAACAACATGATTTTTTATTAATATTTGATAAAATATTTGTAATTACAATAGACTGTTAATAAGCCAACTTTTCAACATTTATTTCATATAAGTTTTATCATTATTGTAAATTTCGTTCCTTTTCTGAAGATAAATTTAGATATCTGACAAATAAAAAACCTTCATCTTTTCAATAAGCATTGCTTTAAAACCTCTTCCGAATTGTTTTAACTGCAATATTGTATTCCTTACATCTACCCTTTGCTCTCGAATCTCAAGGATGGTTATTGAATAAGCAATTTTGACCAATAATAAACAACGCCTCATTGCTGTTTCCTTGTCAGCCGACTTGGTGTTCACACAATCGAAGTTCTTCATTTTTAGATGTTTTGAGCGTCACTATTCGGCGCATTCATAAATCAACTTAGATTTTTTGCTTTCTTCTTTTGCTCATGGTTATTTTATTTATTTTTTCACTCTCATTGTGGTTTAGCGTGATATATTCGGTGTTTTGATGTTTAAATTTATATTAATGTCTTCACTTGCTGAATGATCAACTTCAAGCTCCTTTAAACTATAGTTACTACAATGACTCGTATTTTTCTGTAAATAAGTGTTCTAAAGCAAGCTACTTGCTTTTAGAATCGAATTTTGGCCTCAGTGAATTGACGCCTTTGTAAATTTAAATATCAAGTAGTTCTAAAAATGGCGACCATTAATATCTCTGTAATTTTATTCTATTCATAGAATTTATGTAAGCTCAGTTGGCTCGGGCTGTATTTCATACCGACTGCATCTCTTCAGAGATATAAGATTCCCACACCAAGGAGTGTCCAGAATATAATACTAAACCAATTGATGGTAATGCTTCAATACTAAAGATTTGGGGAATGTAGATTGTCCTTTCATCGCCATTACTCCTAGATTCACTCTGACCCGACATTTGATAGTACCCCTCTGTTTAATCATGCAATTGTGTTCAAACAAATCACTGTTACTGAATTGTTTTTGTCACATTGCAATTATTGAAATCATTTAACTCTGTGCAAACACATAATTATACTATTTACCCACCCCCTCTGTTCGGGCAGGATATGACAAAAGGTCAATTTTTTAAGCGGAGTTTAACAGGTTTTAATTCAGAGTTTTCCTTCTCCTAGACTAGTTGCCTAACCAAGGCTGAAGAACCCAGTCTGTCCTACTATTTACCCATAGCTGGAGAGAGAATAATTGGATTCATACCTTCCCCAAGGGTATTAGTGCTATGTGAAATGCAATCAGTCTCATCCAGGATTTGAACTCGTGTCGTCGTGTCCAATTCCTACGATGATAACCATTACACCACGGGCACCTCCACTTTTTTTTACCTAACCCCTCCGCTCGGGCAGGATATGACACAAGATCGATTTTTTAAGCGGAGTTTAACAGGTTTGAATTCAGTTTTCCTTCTCCTAGACTAGTTGCCTAACCAAGGCTGAAGAACCTAGTCTGTCCTACTATTTACCCATAGCTGGAGGGAGAATAATTGGATTCATACCTTTCCAAAGGGTATTAGTGCTATGTGAAATGTGATCAGTCTCGTCCAGGATTTGAACTCGTGTCGCCGTATCCATTTCCTACGACAATAACGACAACACCACGGGCAAACACATAATTATGCAACTGAATAAGATTTATCAAAGGTTTTCCTGGGGGGTGTCCTCCTCGTGGTGTAATGGTTAAAGCGATGGACTGCAGAATCGTAGTGAGAGAGTTCGTACTCCAGTCACGCTATTACGTTCGCTTTCGGGCAAATACCCTTGGGAAAGGTATGAACCCCCTTATCCTCCCAGCTATGGGTTAAATAGTACCATTACTGTTCTTCTTGGAGAATGGCTTTGACATTAAATAACCTACAAAGGTTGGTATGCCATTAAACAAAGAAACCAAACCAAAGGTCTTCCTTTGAGCTGGTGGTGTTTTTATTTAAGCCAGTTCAATTTTTAATGTAATGAAGAAAGCAACACTTTTCTATTTCTAAGTTTTCATTTTTTTTCCTAAATAAAAGCATCAGTATTATGGCTAGGTATTACAACGGATTGTCGATTTTTTTTTTTCTTTATTGCATCTTCGTACATTTATATTCTGGAAACATTGAACATAATAAAATGGAGAATAATATAAAGACTTTTTCAATATTCAATAAATATCATTGGAAATTAACTTATCTTTCTACTATCATTGAAGGCATGGATAAATTTTCATGTGTGAAATACCAAAGACAAATATATCATCACAAACGCACGAATAGTCAGTTTCTAATAAACATTGACTCATTGGTACGTTGCATCCTTAAACACTCAACTAGGCTTTATTCAACATTGGTTGACAGCAAAATATAAATCTGTCACTTTTTTTCATGTCTTGTCTTGTCTCACTCAGCAAGTGATATACTGGTGGACTTGTAAAATATTATCAATACACATCTCTAATTTGTCACCTCAAACTGAAGAGACACGCCAGTCAATAATTCAACAGTGACATGTGCCTTCTCACACGTACAAAAATGTCATTCAACTCTGGCTTTTACATTCAAAGAACTGACAATATCGCGAAAAGGCCAGACATAGTATATCAACCCTATTATAGCAATAGTTGATATATAAATCCAGTGCCTATTCCACGTTTTTTGAGTGAACGTCCTGATTCAAACAGTAAAGTAATCGATACTTTTATATAAAGAGAGAATGACTTCACAACTTTTAAAATCTATATTCAAGTTGCTGTTAATAGTTTGTAAAACAAAAATGTTTTTTTATGATTCTTTTGTTTCCACTCTCTTCAAAGAAAAGCTGCCTGTTGATAAAGGAGAGCAGAAGAAACGGATACTATATTTGGTTTATGCTCACCGTTCAAATGAACTTTCATTTTTAAATTTGAATCTTATTCATGTACGAAGGTGGATCAAATAGTCTGTGGCCTGAAACGTAAATTTTAACTGAAGTTTTATTTGAAATTGTTTCTTTGCAATTCTTTTTTTTTTCTTTTTTTTTCTTTAGTGTAATTTCACACTAGATTAATGTTTTTAATCCACTGAGAGTCTGTTTATGTATTAACCTCTATTCATTGGATTTGTCAATTAAAAAGCAAACGTTTTGAGATTATCTATTTTTTGCAAATCTAATGTTGGTTATATTAATTCAACAATAATTTGTCTTGCAACCAGAGTATTTATATTGGCTTGGATTTATGTACAATTGTTATAATTATGTTCACTATCACTGGATAATATTTGCTCTTTCTTTAGAATTTAGGTTGAAGGAATGTAGAAAAGCGATAATGGGTGGAAGGTAATGAGGAATGTCTTGAGGAAAAACGAAACCTAAACCAAAAATGTGAAGAGAAGATAAATAGACTGGAAAGAAAACTGGGATTGATCGATTAGATTAGAACAATTTTATGGATAGGGCAAAGCATAAAATTTCGGTACATTGTTCGTTTTTGGAGAGGACGAGCAGAAGAAAGATAAGACAAGAAGCAGTTAATTTGTTTAAATATTTACTACTTTTACATATAAAACTGCTTTTATAGTACTTTACGGATTAAAAAACATGGCTGAGCAAAGAAGATTAAAACGGATACAAGTAATGGTAGCGAAATAATAGCAAGGACATGATATTCTATAGAACCAGCCATAAAAAGGGGAAAAAAACTATTCATTTGCGCTGGTAATTTGAACTTCTAACCAGAAAAATATGTCCAACAAAAAATCTGATACATCTTAACGACAAATCATCAGTAGTTTCACATTTCAACTTAGTTGGCCGCTGACAGGTTAATTAAAATTTATTGTAATTGCGTTAAAGAAGCTGTCCTAAGATTCAAACCTGAACCCACAGATATGTCATTTCAGTACTTCTGTTGATTTATAATAAAAGAGAATATTGAAATTATTTTCTATTAACTTATTTTTCAAACCATTGCATCATTGGTCATGTAACCTAGTTGAGTCATAGTTCCGTTACTCATGTTGTGTGATGTCTAGGTAGGAATAGCCAAGCCGAGCCCAGCTCTCTATACTTTTTACAACTTGTTAGAATTCACAGAGCATCTTACCCTTGTTAACATATCAAGGTTAAAGAGCCCACCCCTAAATCTCTCTCGTGTTTGGTTTCTCGTTATTTCTCCTTTCTCCCTCTATCTCACACCCACACACACTCTTCTCCTACAATGTTTCACTCTGTAAAAGAGAAGACGGAGAGAGCGGGAATGTCCCGAATGGGAACGAAGATGCTCGAAGAAGAACCGGAAGTTTTTGGGCGCCAGCGTTAAAAACTAATTGCGACAAGGTTTCGGTGTGCAATGAATCGGTCGAGATTGAACCGGGTATGTTGGATTATCTTCTACATTCGGTCCCCCACTTATAGAGAAAGGAATTATTAAGAAAATCATCGCCAAGGAAAAAAAAAAGTTCAGACGAGACTAGCAGAATTAAAACTAGCTCCAAGACAACAGTGAACTGGTATAGCGATTCCCGGTGAAGGGAGAGGGAGAAAGAATCTTCACCTCTGAAAAAAAAAAAGTAAGACAATAGTTTATACTTTTTAACTTCTCTTTCTTTTGTTGTTTTCCACGAAGGTTTTACGATTTTGCCCCTCCTCATTTGATGTTAAATTGTCACATTTTAATTTTCTTTGGGAAGATTATGGCCCGTATAGAAAAATGACAAAATTATCACAGTAATTAAACAAAATAACCTAAAAATTAATTTGTTTTGTTACGTTATGTTAAATCTGTTATTCTTTCCAATGGTGTTCGCGGCTGAGTGACGACCAGTGAAATTTTTTTTCGTCCAAGCTGATACCACCATAGTGGTTGTTTTTCCCAGCAAGGATTAGGTATGTCACCCTATTCACCACGAACGGGAAGATCGTGACAATATCTAGAGGGAGAAGGTAAATTCTTGTTCCCCAAGTGTATTAGTGCAATGTGAAATACAAACTTCGATTTTGAACTTGGGTAGCTGATTTCAAGTTCAACGATCATAACAATAAAGATCAACAAATTTCTACTTTTGAATTGTTTACTTCAAATGTTAAACCGTCTCGAAAGGAATAGAAAAAGAAAATGGCAGGTTTTTCTCTCGGATTATTTCAAAGAATATGTAGATGAGCAAGGGAATGGCAGTATTCAGTTGAGTAATTTCAGCTGGTATTTGAACCTGGAACAGCAATTCCATTTTCTATGCAATTAAATGTAAGGCTAAATTCATCTGTTCACTTGATATCGGCATGAGTTAACTTTGCCGAATAAATCAAGTTGGAGCCTTTTCTGTTTTGCAGTTAAAATTTTTGAACATAATTTTCTTTTAAATGTCAAAAATATTTGTTCTACAAAGACACATTGGAAAATACTTGGTAATATTGTCATATCACGATTAATGCTTTCGACATCACGTTAATTTTCTCTCTTGTAGAAAATAAGTATCAGTATTAACACGTGCGATTGTGTGTTGGTTATCTTGAATATAATCTACTTTAAGATAATGGATAATATTTTGATACTTGCTTTTCAAATGGCCTAGCACATAACAGTATCTGTATGTGATTTTAATTAGGACTGAAATCTTGCTCTAAAAATGTTTTTAATTTATGAAATGTTTACTGTAAATAGTCCACAAAAATGCAAAATAATATCGGAACATATTACAAGTATAAAATCGTATAATTAAACAAGATAAAAACTAACGACTCTGTTTCGCATTGTGGATTCTTGGCTAGATATTATTCAAGATGTAAAAAATACTAGCTTCCCTGAGAATCGTCAGCGTGGAATTCTGAGTTGTGAGGTTTTTGTCTTTATTTTTCTTTTTACTTGAAATATATTTCGAATTATTTAATGATTGTTACTTACTTAATATCTTAATATTATATTGCAGCCCCCACCTTTATTTTTCATTCCCTGAAATTTGGTCGTGAAAATAGATTATTTCCAGAACATTGCCAATCAATTCATTATTCATTGATGTAAATAATTTTACGCATATATTCATTATAAATAACTTTATGGAAAAGTTTCTATCAGATTATCATATTTACCCAACCCCTCGGCTCGGGCAAGATATGACACAAGGTCCATTTGTTGAGCGGAATTTGATAGGTTTGAATTCAGTTTTTCTTCTCCAAGACTAGTTGCCCCACCAAGGCTGAAGAACTCGGTCTGTCCTACTATTTACCCATAGCTGGAGGGAGAATAATTGGATTCATACCTTTCCCAAGGGTATTAGTGCTATGTGAAATGCAATCTTTCAGAATTTGAACTCGTGTCGCCGTGTCCATTTCCTACGATGATAACCATTACACCACGGGCACCTCCATCAGATTATATTCCTATTAATTTTCACACATACACAGGAAGGACATGAAATAGTCATTTAATAAAAATAACTGTTTTGTTATCCATGCAGATAGATTTAAAAGATTCAGTTTAATCACAAAAAAATAGTGAAAAAGTTAGACGTGTTTCAGTAGACATGTTACACACAGTCAACACTTGTAGAAATTGTTAGCGTGGTAGCTGAATAGAATAAGTTATTTCCGAATAGCGTGGTAGCTGAATAGAATAAGTTATTTCCTCTGCACGAACTGAATGCGACACCAGATCAAGCTTTCAAACTGGATTTCTTCCTGACCGGTTGCCACACCAGGGTTAAAGGTCTCGGTCTACCCATTGGTGGAGAGAGAAGAGGTGGATGAAAACCTTTCCAATCGGTATTTGTGCAGTGAAAAATATTCCAGGATTTCATTTTCCTAGTCGGCTGGGGCTGTAGAATACACCGACGGCTTCTCTGCAGGGGGTGAGGTTATGAAACTAAACAATGTGATAGTGAGGTTCCAGTAATGCTGGAGCTTTGGGGAATGGAGAGTAACCCTTCAATGCCATCGCTCCCAGATCCACTATGGCTCGGAGTGGTAGCACCTGATCAGGGTCCTATCTTTGGGTTAAGTAAAACTAGACCGTAGTTTCTTGACTTTGCTTTTTTTTTTTTTTTTTTTTTTTTTTTTTTTTTTCGCATTTAAACTGCGTACTTTTGCTAAACTGAAGTATCTGAAATAAAACTGTTTTGACATTAACTCTGTGTATTGCCCAGTCGGCTGGGACTCTAGAATAAACTGACTGCACCTCTGCAGAGGGGGTAAGATCCTCCTCCAAAGGATTGTCCAGGATATGACACTAAATGATTTAATGGTGAGGCTCCAATGATTCTGGAGCTTTGTGGAAAGCGGAGCACCCTTTCATTGCCATTGCTCTCAGATCTACTCTGGCCCGGAATGGTTGCACCTGATAGGGCCTTATCTATGGGTTAAATATAACTAACTGCATACTGGTAAACTGAATTGTTTGAAATGGAATTGTTTTTGACATTCAAACTCTACTTACACTAAACTGAATTATCTAAAATAGAACTGTTTTGATATCAGTAAAAAAATCTGTACTCATACTAAACTGAATTAGCTGAATTAGAACAGTTTGACTAAACTGAATAGCTTGAAATAGAAACGTTTTGACAATTAAAGTGTGAACTCGTACTAAATTGAATTATTTGAAATAGAAGGTTGATATGCCATAAAACCCAACCAACCAACTAGGATTTGATTTTAAGGTCGCCGTGTTTCTCTTAGGTTCATAACCATTGCATCACAAACTGAGTAAAATAGTTTTCGTAGAGGAGTGAATGCTGGTTTGGTTGTTACATGATGATTTATGGTGTGGTGATAGTCTAAGTCTCGTCACTTAGGTAACCAGATGATTCAAGAGCCGCACTTAAGAACTTGGATTTAAAGTGTTTTATGGGGAAAGGAAATTTTGTTCGTTATTTGGTTTAGTTTGGTAGATTTGGGGGTTTTGTCGATGGGTGGTTGTCAGTTGTTTTACAATATGACTCCATTTGTTCTCTTCTTACCCCATTTAAGTTGGTGGTGTCTTCCTGTCTGAAGGCTGCAAGGTAATTACGGAAGGAAGGAAAAAGAGACAAGGATACACTTCAATTCAAAACTTTATTTCTGGGTTCAACGACTATTCTGTGAGCAGAAAATTCTTTCTGAAACCAATATAAATATTCACGTCCCCCACCAGACATGGTGTTAAAGTATATTAAATCATTTTCGGTGGTTCTTATACAGTTGATCTGTGTGTAGTAATGTTCGGTCGGTGTCTCTCAAAAGAGGCAGCTGCTTGTAGAAAATACGGTCTTTGGCCGAGTCCGAGAATCGAGCGGACACGTGCACTCCCTGCCAGCAGCTAAGAGGAAGAGGTTTGATCAGTCTGAGGGATACCACTGTATTGAGCCTGAGTTTCTCTTCAGCACCACTAAATCTTTCTGGCATGTGCAGCTCCTACTTCGTGTAAGAAGATTCATGGAACTTCATTTCGTCCATTATGTAACAATATAAAAGAAACCCATTTTTGAGAAAGGACTGGAAAATGGAAATAAAACGAACATGAATGCTTGCATGTCGGTTTGTCCTTGGGACAGAGACGTTGGTCATCTTATTTTTAAAACTACCCGAAATCAAGAGGCATCCCCACCCACCAAAAATGCAACAATATTTTTTTCATCCTTCATTGAATCCACGGGGGTCGCCTGCTCTGACGCCATTAGCCACAACCGGGTACAAGTGTTAAGTATTCCTGTACTGTTACTCAGCAATAGGACACAGCGTAACGGTTATTGGCGTTGGTTACCTAAGCTTCTAAGAAGACAATCATCTGGAGGTTGCGGGTTCAATCCTAACTGCAGGACAATACAGGAATACCTAACACTTGTAGCCGGTCATGGCTAAAGGGATTCGATAAAGGACGTAGTTCAAATCCCGTGTAAGTTTCCGAGCTCGACAAACACTTGAAGAAGGCCGGAGGACATATCGACCGAAACGTTGTGGGAATAACAAAGATGAAGACAATAGTCCGAAAACTCTTAATGATAATAATAATCAAGCTTCGTCTCAGAAAATCAAACAAGTAATATTTTTTTTCAGTATAAACTCGTATACTTCATTCATTGCTCTCTTAACTTGGATCAATATTAAAACGTGAAGAAGTCATGTAAAATGAGCTGAAAGTTGCGATTTAATTGACTCAATGTTCTATACGTATATTTATATTAGCATTACTTTGATATGATTCCACACAAGTATATACACACAAACAGTTAGTGAAAGAATATAGTGCCGGCAATATTTAAGATAATAAAATATCTATACAGGAGGGAACTAACTTCTACATTTTCAGTTTCTAGTGAACAATTTTGAATGTTGAAATCAGGAGAGATTTTGGCAACAAAAATTATTCATGAGGCGATTATATTCCTATACGAGGCTTTAACATTTTTAAAGGGTATTTTTTTGAAACATGAGAACACAAAGAATGAGAAAAAAGTTGGGTAATGATATCGAAGTAATGATAGATACGACCATGATGATATGTAAAATGTAAGTTGGTTGCCTGATTATAAAGTGAGCACTTATTTTCCGATTGCATTTTATTCAGCTTATGAATTTATTTATCGATATTATTTTCCATTCAAAAAAAAAGTGGTGTAATTACCAGTGAATATTTCATGATATATCGATAACGAATATTGGACCAAAAAGTTCTGTGTGTTGGGGTTTGTTTGTTTAATGGCATATCAACCTTTGTAGGTCATTTAATGCCTAATCTATTCTCATAGAAGAACAGTAGTAGTACTATTTAACACATAGCTGGGAGGATAAGGGGGTTCATACCTTTCCCAAGGGTATTTGCCCGAAAGTGAACGTAATAGCGCGACTGGAGTTCGAACTCGCAGTCGATCGCTTTAACCATTACACCACGAGGATGCACCTCGTGTGTTGGGGTGTGTATATGAATAAGTAAATGTGTATGTATAAATGTGTGTGTGTGTGTGTGTGTGTGTGTGTGTGTGTATATAATGTGTGTGCGTATGCTGTTTAGTAAAAAACTCCATGAAACCTAGGGGTCGCAGTCTAAATTCCATGAATTAAATATATGTATCGAATATGTTTATTAATTAATATTATATAACGGCTCTATCGTAGATATTGGGCGCTCCCCATATTATTTTGCCTTTGTTTCAACAAAAACCCACAAAGTGATTTAGTGACAACCAACACTGTTTTATATATATATATGTAATTGCTGAGAGATCTGTTTTTCAGAATTTACTCAAATGTTTTCATATGCCAGACAAATCAATTTTAATACGATTGTTTTTTTTTATTTTTTGTTTTCTTTGTCTCTTTCATTTCAAAGATATTTCGATCTTTGATCGTGAGGAACAGAACGCATTCTTTACAAATAGACAATCCTAAAACTTTGCATCCCGTATAGGAATCAATACTTTTGTTTTTACTTTGTTAAACAAATTTTACTTGTACAATTGGTGATTAATATACAAGTGCGTTTGTTATTTGAATCGATTCAACAGTAACGACCGATAATTGAGCGAATTTTTGACATCCCTGTATGACGAAATTATTTCAGATTTGATTTCGTAAAATTAAATGACTACTGTCTTTCAGTGTTCCTCACCCTCATGATGTTTTCGCTTGCATATCTAATGCACATCTACTTGAATCCTGTTTATCACTTTTTAAGATGACGAACAGTATATTTTAAAGTGCTGTTGAGCAAACTGTTCTTACAGAATCCTAGCTAATAGTTTGATCTTCACTGATTGCATTATAAAGGTAAATTTGCTTATAACGGCAAGACAATTTGTCAAACATCATACATGCTGCCTTTGGGTGATTACCGATAAACATGTCTTACAATAGTGTACTTTGCTTCTTGCAATCTTTGGCTTATTGTAGAGTAATTTAAATTGAGCAAATATCTGTAATGAACTTTCAAGTCTGTAACGACAATTTAATACAGAAAATAGGATTCATGAGAGGACTTCAAATGTGCCCTAATGCTGTTTAGGTTCTTCACACTAGTGTCTTGACTTAGTGTGAATTCTTTTATCTACATTTCAGCTATAGGAAAAATAGAGCCTACTGGGCTGTCATTGATCATGCAACTGATCTAGGATGCTAGTTTAAGATTGATTACACCATACGAGGCGTGTTCAGCGTAATGGTTATCTTCATAGAAAATCCTGGAAAATGCTGTTTGCGTTTCAGTTCACGCTAATATCCTAGGGGAAGTCATGAAATTCTCTTTCCCTCCCTTCATTGCCTCTATGTATTTACCAATCCTCTCTCTACGAGCAGAATGTGACACAAGTTCACTTTTAAAGGTAGTGTTGCAGGTTTGAATTTAATTGTCCTTTTAGACTGGTTGCTATACCAAGATTAAAGAACTCAATCTGCTCTACTATATACCTATAGCTGGAGGGATAATAGCTATTTATACCTTTCCTAAGGGTATTCCAGCCAAGTGAAATCAGCCTCGTTCTGGATTTAAACTCGTGTCACAGTGTCTCTTTCCCACGACGATATCCATGACACCACGGGTTCCACACATCCTTCCCGATACAGACAAATAGTAGGGGCATACTTAGGTTGTTTAGGCTTAGTTAGGCTAGCATTCTAGGATGAATTAGAATTAAAATCTTCCACACTTCGCTATAAACTGATCTTTGTCACCTCCCACCCAACATAAGCACACCATAGATTATATAGGTTTTCGGGAAGTCTTGTATATAATATATGATCGAATATATTTAAGAGGTTGAATCGATTTGTCCGTCATTTGACACGATCATTAGATCGATTTTTATGTAAAATTTCTACAGCCAAATAGTACATGTATATATTAACTCAATACCTACACGCTAGGCAGGATCCGAATTAATCTTTTTTTTAAACGGAGCAAAGCGGGTTTCATATTCAGTTTTTATTTCCTAGACTTGTTTCCGTACGAAGCGTAAGTGTATGCAGCATTTATGACTGTGAGGGAGAAGATGGACTCATGCCTTTCAGGGGGACGTTAGTGAAAGAAAAATGCAACGTCTTCTAGTATTTGAATTCTTGTCGAGTCGATAGCAACTGCGTCACTGTATCTTCTCTAGTGTAATGTTTTAACACTGCATAGGCAAGTTAAGAGTTTATAGAAAATGTGTAAAATATTTGCTGAATCGTTAGCTTCCAGGTTTATTGATGTAAATATGTTTCTGTTGTGATAAATAAGCAAAATATTTAGCAAAATGTTAATGTATGTGTGCCTCTAGATTAGATTCTTAAAAATATTGAAGAATTAGGAAGAAAAATTAAAAAAAAATGTCTAAGTAATTAAGATAGGTGTGAAATAATTAGATATGATAAATAAATGAACAGATCGTGAATGTGTCATCATTGATATTTCATCAATGAAACGTTATTCTACGGTGTAAACAAAATATCTCACCAGTTTTCTGATCGACACGTTCAAAGACATGACGCCTACAACTATTTAATTGGCTATATTGTCTCATGGATAATCGAAATTCTTGTATTCTCATATAATCAAGATTTGAATAAGAATTTCTGAAAAATAGAAATGTTTTTTATGATTTCTAAGAGTATCTTTTCTGGGTAAATCCTTTAACATATCGGTACGATAAAAATGCTTTTTTTTTTTTTTTTTTTTTTTTTTTTTTTTTTAGTTTTTGATATTATTTTTTATTTATTTTTTTTTTATGAAGACTTCAGAGAAATCTTTTTGTATTGCACTTTTTTTTTCTAATTTCTTTTTGTGCGATGACTATTTAGCAGTATACCATAACACCCGTATTTCTGTTTCAGGAAGATTATTACACACAATAAACGGCCACATATAGTAACCATTTTCAGCCTTATTTTGCAATCTGAAGATTGCTGAGTACTTCTGCATGGCTATTAAATTGTAACCCGAATTGATAGTATATATTAGGGTCTCTTTTACTAAATAGATCTGTTTAGAAATATTTCATATTCGATTGGACCGTGTGAAAAATACCTTTAAACAACTGCATAAAAATATAAATAAGATGACTCAACGTTTCCATAAAACCTAGGCTTCAAATGCCATTTAGTCACTCTCTTATGTCAATGGAACAATACCACCTTTTTGGTGAAGCTAAAATAAATGATTAGTAAGATTCAATCTATAAAAACGTGTGCTGTATATTAGTCTAAACTTCAGTTGATAGTGAGGCTCTAGTTTTAGACTTCTCTAGAGTGCCCATTTATTACCAATATTCCAGGAATGGTAATACTACTTAGGACTGCATCTATTGGTCAAAAAGATATGCTTGAAAATTATTTGTATTAGACAAGATACGTGATACCATATAACTGATTGAATTATTTGTATTAAGAATATTTTCTTGAAGTTACGATCGTTGACTCCATTAGTTACTTGAAATCATAACTGTGTACACAAAAATAATTAAATAGTTAAATGAAGCCATTCATATATAAAATAAAATATACTTGATTTTATAATTACGGGCAAAAAAGCTTAAGCAACTACACAAAAGATTAAATATAAATGTACAGTGTACCCTATTCCTTGACCTGAAATTTAGGCATTAACTAATCCTTTATGGGTTGAAATGCAATTAGAATCAAACAATTTAATCCATAATTTGTGGCTAGGAAGGAATTATCAATATGAATTTACCGGATTTTTCTTGGGTGGTTTTCTGGAACCCATGTACTTAGAAGAGCTTAGAAATTGCTTGAATCTTTTTTTTATTATTATCGTACAGGCATTTTAAAGTAATGCTGACACTTAAATATCGAAGTGATTTTTCTTTTGGGAGTCAAAGAGATCTTATTTACTGCTGTTTTTCGAAGTCTGAATCTTGAATTTACATCCCCCATGACAGGTAGGAAAATCGTTGGACATGCGTAAAAGTGGCAGTTTTCCAATACATCAGGTAGCCAAAACTCGTGAAACATAAAAAAAATTGTTAAACAACTCCTTCCACTAAAGAGACACGAATTTAAAAATCCATTTAATCGTATTTCATGAGTGTTAAAAAAGCTAGTTTTAATTGATGATTGCTAAGAGATAAAATCTTGGAGATATTTTGCATATTTGACTTGTTCGAATAAGCCGATTAGGAAAACATTTCATAATTTTCGTAAGCCTTCAACTTGATTGTCATCTTTAGCAATACATATTAAAGTGTGTTGAGACTGAAAGAATTACGTTCATGTCATTGTGAAAGTGTATAAAATTCTGACAAATGTAGGAATAAAAAGAAAATCATTTGAACAGATTAAAACATGAGTTTTCAGACTGAAATAGATGAATTTGGCATTTATAAATTTCGATATACGACGACGTTTTAGCCTATTCATGAACTTATGTTCACGACTGGATTAACTCTAAGCAATTTATTTTATTGAGAGCGTATTAACGCGAGGGGACCCAATGTAACATTAATATATGGTTGAAATATATCGGTGTCGTCTTTCTAACACATCTTAACTCATTTCAGATTTTTTTAAAATTGAGATACTAGAGTGCAAAGGTATCATCAGAGTATGTAGTGGGCGTGCGTGATGATATTCTTGGATGTGTGAGCGTGGGATAGTCTGTTGAGTGTGTTATTGAAAGTGATTGTGTGATTGATAGTTCGTCTTTATAAGGTGAGCGTCATGAGTCTGTATGTAGAGGGCTCGAAGCGAACAAATTTTATTTGGTTACGCCATGTCTTAAATACCTGCTGACATCAAGAACCGTAGATTTACCTTCAATATAAACAACTGAAAGTGCACTACGTATGGTAATATATTAGTAAGTTTCAATTTGGCGTCTAACAAGTTAACGAAAGAAACTAATGTTTAAATCGGAACCCACCTATTCCTTTCCCTCTGGTGAAAGAAAGTTATTATCCTCAATATCTAGCTAATTGGTAAATGCATGAAACCACTTAGGGGAAAAAAATAATTAGCTATACTGAATTGTCAAGGCAGGAAATCACCACCTCTTTACTCAAGGGAATTAAGGGTTCGGGTCTCTCAGGCGTTAATCGAATAAAGCCGAGATACTCTCCTCTTCCCAAAGGTGACTTATTGCAATATATAAACTGATCGAACACCTCGAAGTTCGGTTCACTGGCATAGAAAATGCCCCCCCCCCCATTCAGTGAGTATACACATTTTCCAATTAATATTCATGCGTTAGTGAACATGGAAATAGTATTTACTTGTCAATAATTGTTGGTTGTATAGCAAAAATCTTAAGGCGATATTCTCTAAAATTTACGATCTTATAAAGTCTCTCTGTTTTGACTTGAAGACGAGATTGGATAAATAGGAAGTTATTAGCGACAGTTTCACATGATTTCTGAAATGAGGAATGGTTGTAGTCTACATTATTTTGACCATTGTCCTGAACTCATATTTTGAACGCAGTATCATCTGCTTTTTTTCTAAGCCCTGTTGGCTGGATTTAGAATAAGTTGACACTCTCCATTGCAGAAAGGTAAGAATGCCTCCGAAGAAACTGAGTGGTCTGGGGTATTTGATGTTAAGGCTCTAGTTCTGGAGATATGAAATGTGTGGAGTACATTTCATTGCAGTTATTCCCAGGTCTACATGACGTAGCTTTAAAAAATGTTAGTCAAATAGATCTGGTTAAAAATTACTTTTTTGATTGGAACGTTTGCAGAAAGAAAATACAAAAAAGATCTTAATATGAACGCATGCTAAACCTGTTTCTCTGGACTATAGGTATAAAATGACCTAGAAGAGTTAAAAATCAATCAATCTGGTTTTATTCTTGTCTCCTTTCTTGTAGTCAATTAAAGCTAGGTAATTTCTAACAAGTCTTTATTTAATCCACGGGTTTAGACTGTTGCCATTTTTCTGTCTATGGAATACATCGTTTCAATTAATTCACCATTTTTATTTCACCTTTGTAATGCCGCTTTTTTTTTTTTTTTTTTTTTTTTTTTTTTTTATTATTATTAAACCAGGGGTTGATCTTAAATTTTCTCAATGTTACTGATCATGACAAGACACCTGAAAAAAGACGGACATTAAGGCAGTTGAAACCGGATGGGGATCCTATGAAAATATGGAAACTACCGAAGTGTGTTATAAGTGCCTTTATCCCAAGATATTACTGCTGTAAGAGTTACAGCCTTATCTGGAAAACATTGGCATCCATGTTTCAACACAGCATAACTCTCAATAGTTTGCTCGGCATAGTGCAGTTGAACACTTTTTTAATGAAAAACTGAAATTTTAGTTTTTGAAGGTTGACACAAACTGCATATATTTCAACCTGGAGAGCACCTAACGGACCGAAATGTGAGGTAGAACGGTCTGAAATTTTCCATATTTACCAACTATGGGTTAAATAGATTTGTTTTAAAATTATTCTCGATAGGCATGAAACAACTTATCTGCATCTTCTCATGATATGAATACTTGGCATTGTAACTATGAGCTCAAAAACACTTTTATGAAACAACAGCGAAAAATTAATGTACCATGAATGCAATTTCCGAACCTTTTGGCTTAAAATAACCCTAGGCTGGTTGGCATGCCTTTATAATCAACCATTTGGAGATAACGAACTTAATTATACACAAGAAATGATAAGATCAAGTAAACTAATTCGATTATTATTTACTCAGATTTGGCTTTAATAACCTACAATGCTTGAGGTGCCATAAAACCAAACTAAATATACTCAAACACACACACACACACACACACACACACACACACACACACACACACTATAAAAATTCATTAAAAATTTTACGGAAAACTCTTGTCGTCGAAAATATTTAATTGCCGTAAGAAATTTTATAACGGGAAAAGGCAAATACCAAAACTGAAAATTCTGTTTATGATTAAGATAACAGTTTAAAGATAAAGTGAAATTAATATCTGCATGTGTAAAGTTTAGATTTTTAAATAACTTTTTCACTGTTGATAACAATAAGCTGGTCGTCTTTTATATCATCGCGAGTGGTGAAAATTCCAGAAAATACACACGTGATTGCATGAATTCGAACTATCACATAGAAATAAATCACTGATTTCTATATGAAAACATATATGAAATAATAAATTATATATAACCTTATAATAAATTTAAATGGAAGAATTTATTCGGTTCTTGGAGTGCCTCACTTATGTAAGGCAGTTTTGGTTATAAAACTTATTTGATGGTGAGGCTCAAGTTCTCGGGGAATGTGGAGCATCCTTTCATTGCCATTACTCCCAGATGCTCTAAGACCCAGGGATATAAAACTATATCTGCTGAAACTCTAGTTTCGGAGTTTGGGGAATGTGAAGTATCCTTTAATTACTATTTCTCTCTTATCCACGCTGACTCGGAATGTTGGAACCTGTCGGGTTTAGGTTTTGCATCTAATGGAAATATTTTTATCTTTTTCTATATCTGAAATCATTTAACTGTCGGTAAACAAATGACTGACTGTTTATTTGAATTACTAGTATTACGCAGCAATTCTTGGAACGATTTAATTGAACAAATGAATGAATAATGTTGGATTGAATTATTAGAGTTGAATAGCAATACTTGAAACCATTTCTATGCAAACAAATGAGCTCTAGCTCATTTTAAAATGTTATCAACAAGCTCTCCGCCTACAGATCATATGTATAAAGGGAACTTGGCATTAAATAACCTACAAGAGTTGATTTACCATTTCAATATAACCAACCAACAATGATCCAGAATAAGTTAGGATCCCATCTATGGATCGAATAGATCTGTTTAAAAACTATCTCTATTTAAAAGGCATACTTCATACCATAGCTGTGAAAATTGTATTAAGAATAGTTACTAGCTATGATATATATTTTTTAAAACTGGGAATTAATAACTAAATTTCTCTCTAGCTAATTAATTACTTGAAACAATGTAAATGCAAACAAGTGACTATTATTAAAAAAACAATTATTTCAAAACAGTGTCAGGTGGGAATATTTGATGTCATAGATGCACTGAACTTGTAAAAAAAATAATGCAAGCAAATCTACAATAAAATCAGTCTCCTTAGCACTTGGTATAACATAATCCTAGATGGGTTGAAATATCCTTAAAGTCAATTATCAAATATCTCAAGGTGAAATGTCTTTTTTTTTCTTTTTCTTTAGAGAAAATTAACTTTTGGGAGTGCGTTTGAAAAACGTTCGATTAGAATATCAGAGCAGAGAATAAATAAAAATCAAAACAAACGCTCATTATTAAAAAGTGTTATAGCTTAAAATAAAGCAATAATTTATTTTCAATATTTTTTCTGAAAAAGTATTTTTGTTTATTTATTTTTAAGAAAGTTTTAATTCAATATAACGCAGAAAGTCGAAATAACTTTTTGTGGCTTAATTCAGTTTCTGTCTCTCTCTCTCATATACATACACACTGGTAAATACAAAGGTCTACTCATAAATTGAGCACGCCCGTAGTTTATAAGCGTATATTTGGATAAATATACGTACAAAAATCCTTTGCTTACGCTGAGAAGAACGATAGATTTGGGGTAGGATATCCGACTAACACAAATCAGTTGGATTTCTATCCCAGTTTGAAGCACCTCACGAGTCTAAGTCACACTGAAGAGTTGTAATGCAACGAAACAGTCTCTGTGGATGACACACACACACACACACACACATATATATATATATATATATATATATATATATATATATATATATATATATATATATATATATGAAATAGAGCCGTGAATGAATGGTTGAATATTTTTCTTTTTATTTAAAAAAAAAACAGCTAGTGTGTATTTAAGTAGTCAAATATTCTTTCCATGTCTAAGTTTGTATTTTTGGTAAATGCACTTTTCTGTTTATGTAATGACATTTCGATATCTTCAAGTGCAAGTGTACAGATCTTGAAACCTATCGATTTTTCTCTAAGAAATACTATCTTTTTGATCAATCGATCTAACAGGCTTGTCCCTGTCTCCACCTTATATGTTTTCACTTGGGCGTTTCTAGATAAGAGAAGGCAAATGACAGAGGAAAGTGGGGTTTTTTTGTATATAATTTAATTGTCCCCTATATCTGGTTATTTCTATTCCAGTGAGTATTGTTTCAATTATATCTATCCATACACTTGCCGACACAATAAATGAATTTATAAAAGAAACATAAGGAAAATAAAATAATAAAAAGGCAAAAGCAGACAAAAACCAAAAGCTTGCCTCATTCGATCACTTTGTAATTCCTCAGAGTCTGTAGCCTTTTCGTGAAAGTTCTGAGTGAAATTAAGTTTACATTATTGGCCCAGTCCTTCACTGTCCTTTAGGGAACTCAATCGACCACTAAAGTTTGTTTCGATTAAGCTTTTACTTATTTTTCTATGGTTTAAAATTATTGGGTGGCTTTTGCTTTTCTTTCTTAACTACTAAGGTAACCTAACATTGCCCAGCAAATGTATTATATCTATAATGCACTTTTTTTTTTTTTTAACTTTATAGTTTTGAATGTGTAATTATACATTGAATTCAAGTTACATTTGATTAGTTGAAGCTTTTCTTCGATTTTCTTTTTATTATAAATTCTTTTCAAATCAATGGTATATTTTACATTCATAGTACCAGATATAGTTTTTAGTTTGGCACAAGGTCTAATGGGGGCGTATTTTGTGAGAATCGAAAAAACTACCGATGGTCAACGAAAAATTAAAATACACAAGATACCTGTCGTAATATATATATATATAGAAAGCTATGTCAACCATTGGACGGGTTTGGTGGGAATTCCTTGTTGCTGAAACTTTTAGAATCATCCGAGTTCTTTAATACAAAAAAACCTTGAGCCTTCCATGATTGTCGGCCTTTCACTCTAGGCCATGGTTAGAAAAATAGCTGAAAATGTAAAATATTTTAACCGCTTAACAGGCTATTTAACAACAGGTCAGGATATATCATAGACTAAGGGCACCTCTGGTGGTGTAACGGTTAGCAAGCTAGACGAGCAAACTTACACGAGTGAGCTCGAGTCTCATTGGATGCCCCATTCATTCGGCCTTGTGCCACATCGAAGCAAAGAGCTTTGTAAATCACTATTATAGACTACCTAAAACACTTGTAAAAGAATAATGAAATAAAAGATGAGATTTTTATTTGCATTGGTGATGTAAGAGTGGGAAACCCAGACACTCTGGTTTATACCGCTTCGAGTAAGCGACACAAATACCGCTTGTTCGTATTCGAAGAGTTAATGTATTTATTTTTATATTTCATATTTTGGTACGCATAGAAAAGTACAATCACATTCTGGACTGAAGTTGTTTTTTTTTTGGGGGGGGCTCCAGTTAATGAAACCGGACGATATATCCTTTTACTTGCGATAGAAGACCTATTAGGAAGTGATTATGCTTTTTTTATTATTATTTTACAGCTTATTATATAAAATTAGAACTGTCGTTGACATCTTTAACTTTGAACGTAATGAACCCCAATTTTGATTTTTGTGTTTGATTTTTGTGCTTTAAGTAAGCATAATTTTTTTTTCCTTGTTGACCAATTCATATTCGTAATCATTTCTTAAAATACGTTTAGGGTTGGGGAAAATATTTTAAAATAATCTGGACCCAAAACAATTTAGATCGGGGCAGTTTAATTTTAACATATTCGCAAATTTTTTAGCCATATGATGAGATATCTTCTAAAAACATTACAAGTATGTAAATATACAGTATTGCCCATAAAAGACTGACACATTTTAAAGTCATAAATTGTTTTGATTAATTTTATTTGTCTGATATAATTAATCTCAGGAAATTTGAAAGTTAAATTAGTGAAAGAATAAACAAAAATAACGGAATATTACTATTCAACTAAGATCTATAATTTCGACAAGAAAATAGTATTTCACGCGTATCAATATGAAGTATCCTCTAACTATATACAAATTATGAATATGTAAAGGAACAGATTTAAAACTAATTGCACAGTTACAGGCTTCCCACAAAACGATCATTGCTAAAGAAGCAGCA
This sequence comes from Sepioteuthis lessoniana, assembly GCA_963585895.1. Classification (NCBI taxonomy): domain Eukaryota; kingdom Metazoa; phylum Mollusca; class Cephalopoda; order Myopsida; family Loliginidae; genus Sepioteuthis; species Sepioteuthis lessoniana. Next base: position 97,019,614 of record OY757920.1, read on the forward strand.
GCCAAAACTTTTATGATCGAGTCTTTTATCTACACCCCATCCCCTGTATTCACATGCAAATTTTCAAGATTGACAACCTGTCAATAGTAGTCCTTGCATTTCCAATGTGAATGTTGACATCGCTTTCTATGGATAAAATATTTTGCTGCCGAGTAATAAGCTGGTCTACTAATTTCAGAGGCTTTCCAATTAAAGTGGAGATGGCTACGTGGTTAGAACACATTAGCAGATGTTATATATTGACTCTCGACCGAACCGTCATTCAAGAGATGCACCTATGTAAATAAGTGGAGAAACAGCGGAAGAGGGTGAACGTGAGACAATTATATAACCAAGTGCCACAGACGGCTTGGGTCAGTTGGGGACAAGATTCCAGCGTGAGAATCAGCTTGCAGAGTGAGTGCTTGCGGCCCTCAGTGACCCACGGTTGAACAACTCTAGCCAAGATGAGAAAGAAGTGCTGCTATGGTCGAGAGAAGAACTTGGGTCAATATGTAGCAGTCTGTCCCTGTCTCCAACACACCTTTCACACACAAGAAATATCAACCCTTTCGAAAATAAAGTGTGAGAGATATATTTTTATAAAGTGTGTTCGTTCGTTCATTGAAGTTCGTCATTATTGTTGACTATGTTCTGCAAATATTTGTATACTCGTAGAATACAACAGTGTTTTATCTGCTTTCACGAAGAGGCGCATATATACAAGGTAAAACCTTAAAAGGCTACAAATCTATTACAATAATTAATTTTTTTTTACGTATAAGTGAAGAGCAAATATAAAAACTCCGTTGATAGAAGATTAAAATGATTTTTACATAGATTCCACTTACGACTCTGTTTTACGAAGACAATGTTCAGGTGAGCATATGCCAACAGATTTCAAATCATCCTTTTAAAGGTTAACAGAGCATCTTACATTAATACACCCACTAACGTAATTATGTTTATGATAACATCAGACAGTACATTAGCAGCAGTAGGATTCACTTCAGTAGAGTCCGCCTATAATTTCAAACCATTAACTAATTTGAGCAAATCAAATAATCGTATCTGTTAAATCTTTACAACCAAAATACAGAGTATAAATGTACTGTTGTAACTCGTTATAAATGATTGTCGGTGGACGGCAACGATACTATTAGTTTTTATTTTACACGACCAATGTTAAGTTCGTACGATATAGTGTAAGCAAGAATTTTCTTTTCTGTTCTTTAGCCAACGGGAATTTTCTGTTCAAAATATACAAGTGTCAGCTAAGCCTTCTGCTCCTTACCAGTGATTTCGTTTGCATTTTTATAGTTGGGTTATTCAGGAATCGGACCCTATCTTCTCTTGACCTTACACTGCTACACCTATTACTGAAGAGAAATACTATGCTACGCCCATATATCAGTAAGAGGACCGTTCATGGATGTGTGAGCAAAAGGGTTATAACCGCCTTTAAGTTAGAAAACTACACAAAGCTATCGAAATAACCGTTTCGATCTACAACGACAATATTAGAAACTGTCTATAATACTGATGTAAGATTTTGGCTTGAATGTTCAATTGATCATCTATTCATAATTGTAATTCTTTTATGATGTTAGTCATTGTGAATCTTAATTGTTCGGTTCATTTATTTAATGGTCTATAATTTTCTTTATGGGTTATGTAACGCCAAAATTTAATGCATTTGTAAAAGTTCTATTATAATCAAAATAATATTTTTAACGATCCGTCGACATTATTTTATCATAAATTTTACCATACTCATTTGTTGGCACTCTTATATGGAATTAAGTATTCCTATTAAACCAATAATTTATCATATTTACCCAAACCCTCCGCACGGGCAGGATATGACACAAGGTCAATTTTTAAGCGGAGTTTAACAGGTTTGAATTCAGTTTTCCTTCTAGACTAGTTGCCTCAGCAACCTAGTCTGCTCTACTATTTAACCATAGCTGGAAGTAGAATAATTTATGCCTTTATTCTGTTTTAAAGTAAATATTTCTAATTTGTTCAAGTTTAAATTATACCTAATATACATCAGAATTTGAATAACCACGAATAGGAATTATCTACCGTAAATTAGGGCATATAAGTCGGCCGCTTAAACCTTAAAATAACTGTACAAAAATCTGAATCAACTTTTAAATATTGGCTAAAATCCAAACCCTCGTCATGGTTCAACCAGAAGTAAGCTTTGATTTTAGCTCAGCCATATAAGTTAACCCCTAATTTTCTAGTGACCTTTCCTGGCTAAAAAAGGTTGACTTATACGCCGCTATTTACGGTGTTTTCTATTGCCTCAAGTAAAAAGAATTGATTTGTCAAGTTATGATATAAAGTATTCCTATCAAATATTAATAATTTTCATAAAATTCCATGGGATATTAACAGGTACCACTACTTCATATGAGTGGACAAGGAAGCTCCAGTAACATAACCGGATGTAGTTTACTAATCCTCCGTTTCGGGTGGTGAGTGGTCTTACCCTTTTTCAGAAGTTACTGTCGCTGTATTGTAAGCCTTGCCATACGGGCTAAATTGGTATTTGTAATTAACATTTTAGTCCTGTGACATTAGGAGTCAGTTTTTTGTGTTTGTTTGTTTGTTTTTTTTGTTTTTTTTTCTTGGGTAAATGATAATGATAGTAAACTAAGGCCTATTCAAACCCAAATATCTCCTGGCCCTGCTTAGAATACGTCGACTGTATCGACTTCAAGCGAGTGAGATTCTTGTGGAGTACCTCTTCATTGGCATTAGTCTCGGGTTCACTCTAACCGGGACTAGAAATTCCACATAGGTTCCCATCTATGCGTCAAATACAATTTTTTGAAAAGTGATGTAATACGTGAAACTAAATACAAGGAATTATTAAATGTTAATGTTAGATAGGAATACTCGAAACCATTTAACAATGTAAAATATTTGTACATAGTTACTTGAAACTACAATTTTTTTTCACTAAGGAAACCATGTGATTTCTTATAAATTATTGGTGTTAGATAAAATAATTGAAACAATATTATTGTTCAAAGAAACATTTCATAAGAATAATTATTTTAACTTATAATTATGTATTAGAATTAGATAGCAATACTTGAAAGTATGACACCCAGGATTATTGATAAAAAGATCAATTAAGAAAAATGGAATATTGAAAATATAGTGATTACAATTAAGTATTATAAAGGAATAAAAAAAAATTGGCTTTGGATTATGCATAAAAGGTTTAGACGAATGAAATAAATATGAGTATTAGACAAAGGATGATTTAGTAGTGTTTTATGGTTTTTTTTGTTTGTTTGTTTTGTTTTCATATTAACGTTTTTGTCTTATGTTGTAGAAATGCTGCAAATATAAGCAAAAAGGCATAGGTTGTTGAAATTCTTCCCAACTGAGATAAGGAATGGATAAAATTTATGTCAATCTGTCTCGAGTTAGGAATTGCGTTCCTTGTATTATTTATTTAGTTAGTTTTTTTTTTTTTTTTTTTTTTACATTTTTTTTCTTACTTTTTAGAGCACTTTAACATCAATTTCTATTTAATACTAAGAATTATATCGTGTAAAGTACTTATTTCTCTCTTAGTAATTCATTCACATACGAAAGCCAACAAATTTAAATCTCAAATTTAAGGGTGGTTTTTCGTTGTATTAAAGAGCGATTTATATGGTGAACAATACGGTAAATATAAACAGGTATGTGTACCTGAAATTCTGCGCAACTGAGGAAACGAATATATTCATTACAAAAGGCATAGAAACTGAAAGATTCAACCTTAAACATAAACAGAGGGTTAACAACACAACAGACAGTTAAAAAAAAAGATATGCATTCAAGCAAATTGAACGCTGCTTAAATCACGTTTCAAGTGCGTCGTTACGCTATAGTTCACTGCTTTTAAGTATGGTGTACTTTCAAGCAATCATTTTTTTTTTTTTTGTAATGTTTCTATCTTTTCTACCCCCTACCACTGCTGCATCCTTCGCCTTGATGTTAGATCTGTTGTAGCTTCTCTTGTACCTGCAATAGCGAAACGAAAACCATGATAGAAATATTGATTCAAATACTTTTTCTCATTCTCCTTATTGACTGAGCTGACAAACCAACGTGCGTCTTTCGCCTGAATGGCCATATTTCAAAACAGAAAAAAAGTTGTCGACCATATGACGATACACTTCAAAGCTTACAATTTCTCCAGAATCCACCAGAAACAATGTTTATACTAATTGCGTTGGATTCGTTTATTTGTCTAATTTTTCAGAAATTTTATGGCAATCATTTCAAGTCATTATTTTCTAAGTATCCCATTGTCCCAACCAGATGTCTAGAGGTTATCAAGGAAGGTTAAGCTTTTTAAATACTCAGCAAATTCCTTTTAGGATTCCATCCGTGTGTTGTCGGCATAAATCGGATTCTAAGTGCACCAATATATTTAGGCATGGCTGTCACCTTAAAATTTCACTTGCTTTTCTTATGGGCAAATATTTAGATTTCGTATTCCCTATATTTCAGATCTTGTCTGATCAGTTAGAACAAGATACTCAAAGATTTTCTTCCGTATTCACAAATTGATATATATATATTTTTAGAGGACTGGGTCTCAAATTTCGGACTGTATCAGGTGTATTCATTTCGAAAATTCATTGCCTAAAATTATTTGGGAAATAATTACAAAATTCAGTCCATTATTTCCTTTTTAAGGTTTGACCATAGCTTTTCTTTTAATATCTCAATTCGCCGAAAATATGTTTTGTTTTTCTCCCTTATAAAATATTCCTTTGAGGATTGACTGAATGGACTGAAAAATGTACAAAGGTAAGAAAAAACGTGATGTAATTTGGCATTTGTTATCCGTCCAATCACCGGACAGGTATGGCACAAGGCTGTTTTTAAGTTGAGTCCGGTCGCAGGGCTGCAGCCCCCACACGTCCAACATTGCCAAAAATACCTTTGGTCATGTCGGCATTCCCCTTAATAAGGGCGAACGTGATGTAATTTTGAAGGTTAAAGAATTAAATCATATATGCAGTGAAAATAAAATAGTAGCTTAAGAAAAAATAAAGTAAATCTGAAAGAATAGTCCATCTTTATTTTTCGGATGCTGACTTGAAAATATGAGCTGCACATATGCATGGAAGTATAAACATCATAAAAAAACAAAACTAACTACATCAGACAAGAGGAAATACATGGAAAAGATCCAAGATAAGGCTCCAACTGCATCAGCGTGGATCTGACAATCCCATAAAGCGACATCAATCTGGTAGTGTCGTGAGATACTGCTGGGGCGCTCTGGGCTAGTGGTAATGATGCTTCGGCCCCGGAACCATGTCTGAACCCAGAGTCATAATCTGATGAAGGCTTTGTTAGAAGCAATGCTGTTGTATAAACACCAGTTATTGTATGATACCAATATTGGATTGAGCCCCAATATTAAATTTCATGTTTCCAAATAGTCCTGGCGTATACATCAAAAGCAATTCGAAGATAATACGGAGAGATGTCACATCGTTCTACCCTATGTTTTTCACTTGTGTCAAATTACTTTACCCAGCACTAATACGTTGTTAAATATCAGTAACAATTGATCAACTACCAAACTAATACATATTATTTCTTGGTGGATTAGTGTAATAATCTGCTTCATCTTTCTACTTTAAGTAGGATGTAGATCGTTCTTATTGTTGTAGGACTGTTGCAATAACTCGGATGTCTTTGAAATTACGATTGATTTAGAATTTTGGTAAGGGTGGTTGAAAAAGGATTTTTTTTTTTTTTTTTTTTCAAACCGGTAAAAACCACGTGGAAGTAAACTCACTTCTTCGGAGGTTTGCGTCAAACCCAATCTGTCTGATTCGGTTGACTGTTGATAAACTCCCCGACTAAGTTCCAATTTTTTTTTTTCTGAAAACGTAAAAAATGATCTAAGTAAAGTTGGCGACCATAGTTAAGGGGCCTCGAAGGCTCTCTTTTCAATAGCTACTACACCGAGGTGTAGGGGTGGACGCTACACCATCCCTGGATTGCTCCACTTAACTCTTGATTCGTACCTTTTTATAATACTGAGTGATAAACAAGGAAATATCAAGTACCATGTTTTTGAGTCTTTGGTATGACACGACCTTGGATTGAACCCCGGTCTCCCGGACCATTGGTGAACATTCTACCTATTAGGGTAATGATTTAAGTATACTTAAACTCACAGAAAATGATCAAATTTTAAGATTGGACTATATCTAGCATTGATAGGTATCTTATATACATGTCATTATACCACAGGAGTTCTTCAAAGGAAGAGAATACACATCGGAGTCAGTTTTACAATCTTGGTTTGAGAAAATGTTTACCGGACGGTTATAAACTATAATTGTCGCAATAAAATATACCTACGTCTACTTAAAACTTATTTTACATATGCAATTTGAAGAATATATATACAGAGTTAGGTCTAATTAAATGCAAATAATTCAGTAATCATATAATAATACAGTACTAGTTGTATTTTATGTATTTAAAAACTTATTCTGTGATTTAATTATGTCTTGAAGCAACATGGTGTTCAGTTATTGCTACTCCCTCTCTCTCTCTATTATATCTAAGTCAGTGACCGCAGTCGAGAGCAACTCGAAGTCTGCCTTCTCATTAGCTACTATAACGAAGTGTTGAAAAGACGCTACTTTTCTGGAATGCTCAGCTTTACCTTATAATGCTGAATGTTAAGAAAGACGGCATCAATTACCTTTTTTCTTTTTTTTGGTATGACTCGAGCCAGGATTGAACTCCGATTTCCTGAGCCATTGGTGAACACGCTATTCACTTGGTAGATGGGTCCGTATAACCATTTTTTTTTTTTTTTTTTTTTTCGATAGAGCTCCGAAGAGAAGGCTTTCCCAGTCTACAGGGACAAACAAGCAAGGTTATATATTGTGTGTAATGTGGTTGGGAGAAGTAAAAGAAAGAGGGAATACAGTTGTGTAAGATCGGTCTGGTATTTGCATTTATATATATCAATACATATTTGATTAAATCTATAAAGTTCGTTTACCTGCACCGAAAAAAATCGATGCAATTTTACTCTGCTGCCTCTACTATTGGTGACTAGCTCAAATTGCAGTACTGTGTTTGGCGTCAATATACACAAGATGCACTGCTGCACCAATTCGCATCCAAAAAGACACTCTCGGATATGTATAGGGACACGCACACTAGGCAAATGAACGCATAGGTGGTGAAAAAGAAGGCACATTGTCCCGTGTCCCTACATCAACAAATTTTATTCGCAGGAAAACAGTTATATGTGAGATTGTTTTTAAACTAAAGCAGGCTATGAGAAAGGTAATAAACGTGAAAGCATAACTAGATATATAAATTGTAAACAAAAGGATTTCTTTTTTAAAAATAGTATATGTACACAGCTATTTAGTTAGTGTCTAAATAAAATTAGGTTATGAAAAGCAACACTGAATGACTTAATTACTTTATTTCCCACTAGCAACGTTGATGAAATGATATGTTTCAAACGTATTAAGGAAGTTCCTAAACTTTCTATAAACCCAAAACATCTCTAATAAACCGCAACTATTTTTGTCGAGAATATTGATATCGTTTGGTCTTTATAACGGCACCAAGATATTCGGAAGGTTTGGGTTCAAATCAATTTTCTAGACACATGATTATCAATTCTTTTTTTTTTTTTATGTACATATGTATCTCCCGATCTTTCTTTGTGTGTGTCTATCTCTCTCTCTCTCTCTCTGTTGGCATCCAACCGCAAAAAACAAATTTTATCAAAAATTACCAGCACAATATTACATATATATTTTTCTTTTTTTTAGACATTCATTCTAATTATACAAAAGACATTAAGAAAATTACATTGTCAGCGGGGCTTAGAATACACTGATTGTATTACCTGCAGAGGCGGTAAGACCTCCCCGCTCCCAAAAACGTGTTTGGCAACTGACACCTAACAATCTAGTGGTTAGGCTCCAGTTCATGAGGTCTGGGGAAAATCGATTAATCGTTCATTGCTATTACTCCCACGTCATCTCTGAACGGGAATAGTATTACTTGTTAGGGTCCCATCTATCGCTCAAATAGATTTCTTTAAAAAGTGTTCAATAATACATATACTTGATATCGTATTATTGTAAATTAGTTTTATTACGAAAAGTCATTTGACGCTTTGTTAACTAAGGATTATTACATAGAAATAATAACGTGAAACCATATTAGTATTAGATAGGAATTCTTGATTTATAACTGTGCAAAAAAAATCTAAGGCAAATACTCAAGAAATGTAAATATACAACGAATGCAATTCTCAAGCCTCTACGCATAAAATAACCCTAAACAAGTTGGCATGTAATTAAAATCAGACACGATTTCCAATCTGAAAACTCAATCTTTAGTCTGACCTTGTTTTTGTGTTATATATATATATATTGTGCGTGTATATATTAGCTATGTTTATCTTAAAGCGAGCAAAAAGGATCGTTAATCGAGAACCTCGGTTGTTATATTGTCATATAAAAATTATTTGCCAACATATATTCTGCATATAAGCAGAAAACTAGACTTCATATTTCTTCAAATGTATTTGTGAAGAAATAAAAAAACTTTCTTATTGAAGACAAATATCATAAAAAAAATCCTCAGCATTATTCAATTAGTTCAGAGGTGAAAACGCCAACAAGTATTAACAATACATCACGAAATCTGTAGGCTATAAAATCAAGAACCTGCATGTTCAAACAGTTCATGATACTTTTACTTAGGCATTCATATCCAGAAACATGAATGTGTATGTATTTGTGTGTACTTGATATTCAAAAGAACTTGTGAAAGGCCCTACATCAAAATACATTCCCTATTTTCTTTTTACTTTTGTCTGTTCCTCTTGTTCTTAACAATTGAAAACGTCACTGAAATCGGTGTTCTCTTGCTTACCGGCTGAGATCGCAGTAACCAGAATATTAATGTCTTGTCTTCGAATGTTTTCATTGTTTGATATTCCCTCTCGACAGACTGCAAAGTTAAATGCAAAAAATAAAGAAACGAAAATTACAAAAGCAAAGAAGACAATTGTAAGATCTGCATAGAGGTGGGGGGTAACACTTTTACGTATCTGTCTGCCTGTCTGTCTCTTTGTGCGACTCTGTCAAGTAGTCGGCACCGATGTATTTGCGTAATGTTTTCCGTGCATGCAAGTTAACCTGGTGGCATACTTGGCGTTGCTAGAAGCTTGAAAAAGTTCGCTTTTTTTCTCATTTTTTTTCTTTTAGCTTTCTCAATTCAATGAAACATTGAAATAGGTTATTTTTTTTTCTTTATTTCAATTTTTACTAGCATGCTTTTGAGATAGAATAATTCCTCTATGGGTCATATAACGGAATAACACTGCCTTCAACGTAGGAGACAATATTTGTGCTTGCAAATCTTTCTAACCTTTGTTTCGTGATATACTTATAAGAATTAAATATTCTCTGATTAGTATCGAACAAAACACGATTATATTTCTCACTGTTAAAACAAAAATTGTTTGATTTCTACCATCTTTTTCCGGGACTACGTATTGGTGTTTATTTGATAAGGGGGTACGATATCAACATAGTCCGATTTGTCGGTGGACGATAGGAAACGCTAATTGTATTCTCTGCAAATAGTCAAGAATCCTAATAAGGTTATGTTCTGGACATGAAAGTAAACTGTATCTGATGAGGCTCCACTTCTGGATCCCTTCAGAGAATGGATAATGCCTGCAGTGCCATTGTTTCGAGATCTTATCTGATTCAGAACGATAATTGCTATGGGTCAAATGTTTAAAAGATATTCGTAATCGATAAAGCCATGAACAAAGAAAAAAAACAACTCTTAAACTGCGAAAAAATGTAAATATGTACGTACAATGAACGTGATTCTATAACCCTTAGAAATAGAGTAAATCTAGAGGAATAGACAATGTACAAAGAATATTCCTGTGAAGCAAAAAGTTTCTATTAATGTCTCTCATGCTATAACATTTTGTTTAAAATAGAATATTTACCAACAAACTATTCCCTTACAAATTGTACATCATAAAATTTGGTATTACACACCCCAAATGGGTTCGTATAATATTAAACACCAACCAACCGATGATTGACTTACTGCTTTTTCATGCGAAAATGTAAAGATGGGAAAGGGGGTACAAAATGGAAAAAATGCATCGATCATTGTACGTAAAATAGCAACCTCCTATTCAAAGAATAAAGACAAATGAGGTCAAGAATAGATTTCTGGCCTGACATATGACATTCTACAAAGTCCTAATGTCTATTGGTATCGCACCACGTTATTTCATAACTAAAATTGATTAGGGATTGTCAAATATCGAAAGAAACTTAGAAAAACTATTTTTAATAAATGCTGGAGAATTTTAATTTGAAATGCCTAGCCAAAAAACAAAACTGATAACAATAGCAATTTCTAATACAGATAAAAAAAAAACTGAGTTCTATTTGAAAAAAACTAATTTATTCACTTAGAAAAGCTTGATCAATTTTTATTAGATTTATTATCGCTAAAGGAAATATTGGAGAATAATCCCAGACACGTCGGTTTAAATCTTATTCATTTGCTACGAGTATATTTTGATTCTAAAAATATTCTACTGGACGTTCTTTGCCAATGTGAACCAAAAATTCAAAATAAAATGTCTTCGTTTTTGTAAGTGATTTAATTTTTTTCGAAGATCACTTTAATAAAAAGTGATTGAGATGAATAATATTTCTTCATATGAATGGTAATATCTACTAAATCCTTAAATATTGGTATAAAATCTCTACGTATCACTTGAAATTGCAGTTCTTGAAAGAATATACTTTTATGTTATGGACAAAAGATTGGTTACATCTGGTTTGAGTGGGATGAGAAACTTTTTAGAACAAACTCGAATGTGTCAAATATTGACTGGTTAGTAACTAACAACTGGTTGACATGCCATTAAAATCAACCAGCATAACGGTAATGTTTCTGGGACTTTCAATAAAGTAACAGGTCTTTCAATAAAGTAACGGGTCTTTCTAAAATTATATTTTAGGTAAATATTCTCTTTAGAAAGATTAAGAACATTTAAGATGAATACATGAAATAATATATAAAATGTGTTTAATATTTAACTTTATTCTAAATGAGTTAAACAATGGATAGGATTTATTAAATCATTTACTTAATAATTACATATCTCATATTTTTATATTGTAGTTCATTTGAATATTGACTTTGATGGAATAAGAAAATGAGATTATTCTTTTAAAAATACCTTAGATTTAACAGGGTATTTTCGAAAGACACGAAGATCTAATGTCCAGGGTATGGCACTAAACAGCATTTGTTAGGGAGTCTCCAGGTCTGAAAACTTGAATACCCCTTCATTGCTATTCTCCCAGATCCACTCTGACCTGCAGTGATGATAGTTTCTATTAATTTCATCAATGAGTCATTCTAAAATCGCTTGTATTATATTGAAATTCGTGATAATAAAAAGAGCTCTGTAAATTAGCTGTTTTTAGAATAGCTACTGGAAGCTATAATTTTAAAAAAATCTAATTTTGAAACCATATAACTGAAAACACTTACGATTAAATAGAAATTATTATGTGAAACTATATTGTTATTACTTAGATGAGAATATTAGAAAGCATTGTACTGCAAATTATTTGCATTACATAGAAATACTTGATATCATAAACTAGATTAATATCTACTTCGTAAGCTGGAAATAATTATCTGGTTGATATTTGTTGCTAAAGCTCTGTAATGTTGAAAAAATGAAATAAGGGATTTATATATTTGTGCATTCATCTTCGTCTCAACAACTGCATAAAATATTAACGCATAATGCTTGTAATTCTCAAACCACGAGGCATGTTAAAATGAGTTAACAAGTCGTTAAAATCAGTCTAAACCCAAGATCTAAAATATGCAAAACTCTTATTGCAACACTCTACTCTCAATAAATAAAAAGAATAACTGACTGATAAATGTTAGTTTTATTATAGCTTTTAAGTATATCTAGTTTTGCTCACGGGCCATTGCAAGTTTAATCCTGAATCAACATTTTTTTTTAATTTAGTGATTGTAGCATAGTTTCAAATAAAAACGAATACTTGCAAACGGTGGCTTGAGTTCAAATCCCAAATAAGGCTGTTTGCACCATAGGGAAATGTATGAAAACATCTATTTCCTTCTCCAATGAGTAAGCAGTAGAGCAGACAACTAGTCTTATCGAAAGAAAACTCTAAGCATCCTTTAGAAATTTACCTTGTGTCGCATCTTACTCGTACGAAAAAGTTGGGTTAATACTTATAATTCAAGAAAATAAACTTAAATTCCCGACAAAACTTTGAAAATTATCTAAATTGATATTTACTTCGTAAGCTGAAAGTAATTAATAACTATTTTCTGTCAGCCACTGTAACTGGTTGATATTTGTTACTTAAAGCTCTGTAATGTTGAGAAAAGGAGATAAGGGATTTATATATTCGTGCCTTCATCTTGGTGTGTCTGTGATTCCAGTCTTTGTGAGTTATATAGCAATTTTCTTTCTAGGTTTCGATTTTGAACATTCTGGAACTAGTTGGTTAATTGTCAAACTGATCTTCCAAAATTAACGCACGAAAAGAAAAGTTAAAAGAAAAACTCTTTTTGGTTCCGTCTATACATTTTTTGTGTCGAATGAAAGAATCTGCTCATATATATATACACCCTTTCGTGCTTTGCCACAATTTTGAATTAAGCACACTAACAAAGAATGTTTAAAGAAAAAGAAACGATGAATAAAAATAGGCTAACGAGTATTCTAATGATGAAAACTATTTGAACGTATAGAAATTAATGAAAATTGATATGAACAGAATTTTGATTGGTCACCGCGTAAATAGAAAATAGAGGCAAATAGATAGAAAAGGATTTACATCATCAAGGCAGCCCGACAGGACGGATTCCTTTGAAACTCAATTTCTGTCGTTACCACCTACAAGGCTTCTGGACAGCACCAAATGTCTACACAGCTGGTTAGTATAAGTTCTTTCTGACCGACCAGTGCTGGTCTGTCCATGTGTAGGAGTAAATAGGAAAACGTCGCTTACATCTTTAATAGTGCCGAGTATGTTTTACTTTCTTGTATTGAATGGTTTGTAAGATGGGTGGTGAATGGCCTTACAGCTCCTCTTTTTTTTTTAAGGTGATTCTTCTAGCATGCAGTATTCTTGTGTAGTTCTATATCGCTTTTCTACATTCAATTAGATTCAAAATGATGCATCGGATCAATTTTCAGATGCTCGCGAACCTGTCAACAGCAGTCTACGCTTTATTTCGGCGTATGCTGACATCATTTTTAATAAGATGGTACCATTTTGTTAAAAAAACTTTGTCTTATCTGAGTTAACATGTAAAGTTGACTTATGATAACTAGAAAAATATTCGTAAATATATTCTGATAAGCAGCCATCTCCACCATTTTCTCCAAATTAATTCTTGGAATAATCGGTCTTTGATTGGATGTCAAAACGCTGAAATATCTGATTTTATTAAGTTAATAAAACCAGCGCAATGGATAAAAATTTATTCATGGATATTGACAGAGGCAGTTGAATGATCAGCAATGCAAATAAAATTATTTATATCATATAGTAGAAAATGCGTCCGGCAAAGAATATACAATTTAATTGCATGGATAGTGACAATTTCTAAACGGCAATAAACTTAAGTGCTTTCCTGCTTATTTTCAGGTTAAGGACATTCATCTTGACTCAGAAATCAAAGTATATCTGTATTTATATCCTCTCGGCCTCTCTGTTAACCGAGTTTAGATTACGCTAACAGAATCCCCCGCAGAGGCTTAAGATCCCACGATTTCCTCAAAAACAATTTCCTTGTATAAACTGCATGGGGTGGCAAAGTTCCTATTCTGGGTCGTTTGAAGTACTTCCATTACCATTGGTCCCAGGTCCACTCTGAGTGTGTCGAACTACCTGATTAGGCCCCTATTAGACCAAATAGGTGTTTTAAAATTATTTGTGCTCGATTGGACTGTGTGCCAAGCAAGAAATAGCTTAAGAAACAACAGTAAATCTGAGTGTACGAACTGACATGTTATCAAAATTAATTAATAACCTCATGCCACCCCAAATAAATAGAACAAAAATAGAACGTGTCAAAATGTTAAACTTATCACAAAAAATATTTGTTTGGTTTAGTTTCTTGTTTAATGGCAAATCAACCTTTGTAGATTAATTAATGCCAAAGCTATTCTCCTAGAATAACAGGAGTGGTACTATAGTTGGTAGGATAAGGGGGTTCATACCTTTCCCGAGGGTATCTGCCCGAAAGTGAACGTAATAGCGTGACTGGAGTGCGAACTCGCTTACTACAATTCCGCAGTCTACCGCTTTAACCATAACACCACGAGGACATCCCCTCAAAAGCAATTTTAATAATCTATTTATATTTGTGATAGTTATTTATAAATTACATTGTCTTTTATTGTGTTAATTCTCCTACTTTTTAAAATTTCTTACCTGTTTTTGTTTTATTTTGCAGGTAAGTTATCTTCAATAAAACTTTGACTTCGAGAAAATAAAATAAGCCAGAATCAGGTCAGTAACCAAACCATTCGTAATATTGGTATATACCAAGACATATTTTGTATGTATGCATTTCATGTAAGCAATATTCTATTTATGCAAATCAAATTAAATGTGATAGCTAAATATCCATGTATTGGATTTTCAGTAATATCACTGTAAAAATGCCTTATCTTGATATTTCAAACAATGTATGTAAATCAAGGAAGATATGAATTAAACATTTAACATTAAAAATTCAATATCTTATATTTGAATTTAATTTTAATCAATAGTAAATAAACTGTAGCCTAGGCTGGAGTGCCGTGGTTAAACCACTTGAACTAATAAAACATAGAAAAGATTTTTAAAAAATAATCGTAATCTCAAGGAAAACTTGATACTATATAACTGTAAATAATTTTTATTGAGGATCGTTATTTGAAGCTATAATTGTTTATAAAGGTTATTATTTATTCAAAACCATATAACTGAGTACAACAAATGGCTAAGTCGAAATAATTATCAGCTTAATTCTTGAACCCACATCCGGCAATGGGCAAATTTTATCAAGTTCGAATACATGGTAACATAACTGTACAAAAATCTTAATTACACAAAAAATGTAATATACAGTCAACGCAATACCAAAAATTCTTGGAATGAAATAAGCCGAGACCGGTTACCGTGCCGTTAAACCCAATCTATCATATCTTCGCGAGCATAATGACACCTGGCTAGTTTAGTCTTCAGGACCAAGATTGCCTGTCGACTGGGGCTGTAGAATACACCGATTACTTTTCTGCAGAAGGGTACCTCCCCTCCACCAACGAGCGTTAGGAAATGACACTAGATTCTGATGGTGAGGTTCCAGTAATCATAGAACTTTGGGGAATGTGGAGTACCACTTCATTGCCATCACTCACAGGTCCTCTCTGCCACGGAGTGGTAGCACCTATTAGGGTACTGGACATGTGTCAAAAATGAACTAAACTACGTACTTATGATAAATTGAATTGCTTGAAATAGAACTGTTTTGTATGCTCAACTGATTTTCTTTTTCAAGTTTTTAACATTAAAACTGTACTTACGCTAAACTGAATTCTTTGAAATTGAACTGTTTTGACATGTAACTGTGGGTAAACGAAAACTATAATTATACTAAACTGAATTGCTTGAATTAGAATTGTTTGACTAAACTGAATTGTTTAAAATAGAAATGTTTTTGACAAACTGTGCTAATGCTAAATTGAATTGTTTGAAATAGAACTGTTTGTTTGTATAAAAGTGGATTTGGCATTAAATAACCAACAAGGTTGATATGCCATAAAGCTACACAATCACCTGTCTTTTTTCTCATGTTCTGCGGTAGACTACAATAGAGGAAAAGACATGGCACATTAATCTCAACTGAAGGCAGAAAATGTTCTCTGTCCTGATAAGAATCAGTGTCAGCGCCAATTGACGATCATGTGTGTATGTTCCTGCTCATGTGTCTCCTTTTAGTATGGAAATCTGAAAACCTTGTCAAGATAGTTAAAAAATGTGACTGTATTGATTTTTTTTTGTATGTCTAATTTAATTGCACAGAAATTCGTTTACAGCTTTCACGTTTGCAAATATTTGAATAAATCTCTGCTGTCGAGTGTTCACACATTTTTGTAAATGCATTTTTTTTACTTGTTTTCATAGGTCACTAAGAACACAGAAAAATCAAATTCACGCTAGAGAGATAGATGTTCATTTAAACTACTAGAATTACATATAGGTAGTACGATGATTATTATTAAAGGTGAAGAAGACTTTTATTTTATTTAAATTTTGTGATAATTATTGCTATTTTTGATACTCTTTAACTTCCATACTACTTTTTACTGTATTGTTTACAGCACGAATTACATACGGAAGAAAGGTTCGTTCGGAAATACAAAATACCCTCAAGACCCTTTAAAAATTAAAAATGTTTAGAATAAAAATTGAATTTCGTTATTTTTCCTTGCCATTTGTTCCGCTACGAGCAAGATGTGAAAGCAGGCAAATTTCTATGAGGAATAAAGGTGGCTGGAAATTACCCAGACTTGAAGGAGTTGTATTTTTAGCTGACCATTGAGAATGAAATAATCTTTCTTTGCTCGATATTAGACTGCGATAGTATCTGAGAGCATAAACGAAGGAAGAGATTAATCTGGCTTTCGTGTCAATTATCTAGTGAATCGGGTACCGAAGCTGACCGGGAGACGAACACCATTAATAGCAAGGGACACTGTATGACCTAATGATCAGAGGTTGATCCCCCGCCAAAAAAGCATCCTAGGCCGAATTTCCTTGTACAGTTTGAAACTAGCAAATGATCATTTAATTTTTTTTAAAGATTTGATTTAGTGCATATAAAAGATAGTTTTCTAAATAAAGCTTATTAATGAAAGAAAATGCTTTTTGAATTTTAAAATCCCTCGAACTGTTGCCAAGGAATTCGGATTTGTAATTTGTACCAAACTAGACATTTTTACCTGTAAAAACAAGCAGAATTTTTAACCAACACCAAAATAAACCTTTCATAAATAAAATTTGCTTCACTATCACGCTGGATGGATACCTAAAAACTTGTGTCGTAATAGTTTTTCAATGTAGGAATAATATGCCGCTTTTCTTGATCGTACAGATGTGGCTATTCAATATGGCCACATTATATTCAAGATGGTGGTCCAAAAATTCACATTGTCGTTACAGCAACAGAAAAAGGCAATTATCAGATTTGCTATTAATCTGTGATTCCCAATCAGCCCTCTTATCTATAGAAGCCACCAATACGAATAAATGATATCAATTAATGTTAATGACGTTGGCGACCTTTTGTCGAGGGCGACCAGAAGGCTCCCTTTTCAATAGCTACTACACTGAGGTGTAGGGAAGGGCGCTACTCCTTTCCCTGGAGCGGCCTCTCCAATACCAACTAAAATGTTAATGAAGGTCATTTTTAATAGTTTGTGAATTGAAAACAGTCATATTATGTTTCAAATAAAAAGCTCTGTCTGAAGGTCAACATCAGAATTTTTTTCCGTTGAATTTTTCTCTAGCAAGGAAAAACAAAACCAAAATCAATTTAGAAAAAAAAAGTAATTTTCTTTTTTTTTTTTCTTTGGAAAAATGAAAAACTCATTTTTAGACTACTTTTTTTCGATGTCAATAAAACACAAAGCGTACAAGTGTGCATATTTGAAAAGTTAACTTTTTATAGCTATTTGAATATCCTTAACCAGTATATATTTATATCATTTTATTCTTAGATAAACGGTAATTTTCTCTGTAACAGGTCTTACGTATTACCAGAGCGAAATTCTTATTTCAATATTCACTTGATGAATAATTTTTGACAAGATTCGAAAAAATGTGTAAGGGGAGTAATCCTCACGTATTTGTCTTACTCAGCCAAAGCGAGTTTGTTTTAATCGACGTCGCTTAGCACGGCTTTTTAATTTTAGCTATTTTGGAAACTAAATTTGAAATTTTCAATTTTAAAGGAAAATTACTTGTAAATTTTGAAAAAAATGAGCATTCAATATTCATTCTAAGAGATGATAAAAACATTGAACAACATGCTACTGTTGTAAATTGCGGTTTTACTTTATTTTCAGAAATTTTGTCGTAAATTTTAACAGCTAGTTAAATTTCCATTAGAGAAAACGTCCTTAAACCATACACCATCATCAAATCCACCATACCCGATCCAAACCGGAGTGAGGGTATGTAGTACTTAGCAATTTTTCTGGACCCGGTGGGCGGGCGTCTTCTCAGGCAATTATTTCTTTTCGTATCCAACTCAAAATACCAATAAATGTGATTTTTTTTTTTCAAGATGCCAACCAAAATATACATAAAACCATTGTTAACCAGGAATTGAAAAGTTCTTTATTTTCGAAACATTTTTCAGGCAATTCTAACCGGTAGTTGTTGCCTTTTCCAATCATCTAATTCCGTTTTATCGTATTATGAATTGAAGAATAAGATAAGTTCTAGTTTGTGAGAAAATTGAAATGAGGGTATCGGTAGAAATCATAACAAAAATACTCTCTGCAAAACATGTTAAAATGGGTGGAAGGGTATTTTCTTTTATTTCGACATTAAGTAGGCGACCATAGTCGAGGGTGCCCGAAGGCTCCCTTTTCGATTGCTTACTACACCAATGTGTAGGGGAGGGCGCTACTCCTTTCCCTTGGTGAAAAGGTATAAGGATTTTACCGCTGGGAATATTTCTCAAAACTTAAATTACTAAGATTTTGGTTGTGAGTATGGATTGCTAGTAAAATCGTTTATTCATGACCTTAACAATAACTAAAAGACAAGTTGTGAAATTGTGTAAAAAAAAAAAAAAAAAAAATAGCCTTCTGTTAGGTGAACGAACTGACACTCGTTATGTCACAGAAATATTCGAGGAAATTGAGTGTTGAAAATACTTATCAGCAGTATAAGATTGTAAACATGCCAAGAGGTTTGAATACAAATGTTACTAGAATATATATATATATATATATATATATATATAACATTACAAAATGTAATTTTAAATGTTCTAGGAACATTAGTATCCAAACCTCTTGACATGTTTACAATCTTCTTTATATGAAGAAAATATTCTTTTATCCATATTAGAATGTAAAGTTATGTTGGCACTTGGATCTCATGAGAGATGGAAATGAATAGACGTTTTATCAGAAAATAACATCGCTTTGTCAACAGGGCTTTGAATACGCTGACTGTATCTCTTGATAATGAGTAAAACACCTCATATTATAGGGTGTCCAGGATATGACACTTGACTGTATCTGTTTGGGTTCTAGTTTTGAAGCTCTGTAAAATGTGGACAACCCCTTCATTGCCATTACTTCCTAGTTCACTCTTACCAGTAGTTGTACTTGGTAAAGTTCTATCTATGGGTTAAAAAGATCTGTTTGTAAATTTCTCAAGAGCAGTCTGTTTTCTCTGCACATGTGTTGACATCGCTTCAGTAGTAAAATCTTTGTCGAAATATGTGAAATAGTCTTCTCATTTCAGAAGCTTGCCATTTAATGGAAATCAGATCCCTCATAATATAAAATGGGATTTTTTTCAAGTTATGTCATTGTCAATGCTACTGTACGGTTGTACTACATTGAAGAAAAAACTGGATAGGAACTTCACAAAAATGCGTGCTTTAAATCCTGGAAGTAACACGCTATAAAACAGAAGTTGTATGGCTACTCAACTACTATCTAACAAACTATCCAATTAAGACGAACGTGACACGTTATACAAGAAAAAAAACGTTTTCCTTTACACTCCTACACATGGACTGACCTTCCCCAGTCGACTGGAGCTGTGGAATACACTGACAGCTTCTCTGCAGTGGGGTACGGCCACCCCAACAAGTGTTCTGGATATGACACTGAAAAATTTGATGGAGAGGTTGCAGTTATGATGGATTTTGGGAATGTGGAGTACCCCTTCATTACCATCGCTCCCAGGTCCATTCTGTCCCGGAGTGGTAGCACCTGCTAGGGTTCTATCTTTGGGACAAATAGAACTAAACGGCATACCTATGCTAAACTGAATTGCTTGAAGTGAAACTGTTTTTGTATTCTCTGCTGAATTGTTTGAATTGGAACTGTTTTTGACATTGCAACTGTACTTAGGCTAAACTGAATTGATTGAAATAGAACTGTTTTGCACTTAATTGTAAACAAAAAAAACTACTTATTCTAAACCGAATTGTTTGAAATAGAACTGTTTATATGTTTAAAAAGGGATTTGGCATTAATAAGCTACAATGGTTGATGTGCCATAAAACCAAACCAAATTAAATGGACACACCAGAATTAGCCGACTAGCAAATACTTACATCAGTCCTGTGCAGGCCCTGGATGCTATCGAGCGGATTTGACAGAAGCAATGAAAAAAAGGGACAGATGGTGAGTAAGAGTCATGGGACTCGCTGTTACCATAACGACTTGTTCATGATTTAGGATTACTTGATAACATAAATGTATACATAAAATTGAAGAAACTATACAAAATCTTGAAATATAAACGTACAATGTATGCAGTAGCATAAAATAACCACTGATGATTTGAGAGGCCTTTTTCACATAGAAAAGAGCTAAAAATAGATAGTTAAGACAAGTCTCTGAAAGACATAAGAAATACCAGATTCCTGGTGTCGTTAATATCAAATGACTCTAATTAATATAACGATTTGGGTTATTGAACAAAAGGGGAAAATACACAAGATAAATAAAAATTAACAAACCTGACCAGCAAAGTATTCATATTTAACAAAAGATATAACATAAAAGAAAAGCAAGAACTCTAACATCTGATTCAACGTGATAAGCCAGATAAATACTTGAATTTTATACGTTTTTATTCAGGCGCTTGTCAGCAAATCAGCAGATGTCGATGACAAAAGACATCTAAGAGTGTCTGCCGATCAGAGCAATGCTTGGAGACACATTATGCTTTGGCTGTCATCGGTATTCAATTTAATATTAAGCCACTTGATAAAAGATCGGACTTTGCTTCTGACGCCGTGGATTGTGTCTCCACTATTACAATGATCAGTTCCTTGTCACTTATAAAAAAGAAAATAACTAAGTGCTGTCTTGAAACCTATTTATTATAAGGCAACTTAATATAATCGAAGAGAAATGCGCCGGCTTATTTGTTGACTGCTTATCAAGATTTGTTTAAGACATTTTTAACTTATTCAAGTTAATGATATAAGTCATAATATTTGAGAATTTTTTAAAAATTTTGAACTGATTTTTTCCCGTAGATTTTGGACGTACACACATCGTCTTACAAAGCGAAATGCAATTAAAAATTAGTAAACCTTCATATTTACATCATGGGCGTGTTTTATGATTTAAGGGTTAACGAGCCGTGCTTGAAACTATTGGTAGTTTTTCTCTTGTTGGCTTTTTCTTTTGGCCTTATGCCAAACTAAGCAATCAAATATTGCTAAACTATTATTGAACAGACAATACAACTTCTGTTAGAAAAATATGAATACATGGTCGTTTAAAAATATGTACATTTTTATAAACACACTCACTCACTCATGCGCGAACACATGCTTTTAGTTTTAGTCCTCTTGAAATACGTTTTCGTTTCAACTCTGAGTTTGCTATCTTGTAATATCAGTTTTTCACTGGATGATGTTGAAGCAAAAATAGTGTCCTTTTTATGACCTTAAACTCCATTTGATTGTAAATCTTGTGTTTGAGGAATGTGAAGTCCCCCTTCACTATCATTTCTATGGGTCAAATAGAACAGTTCAACTTATTTCAAGGATTATTATAAATATTCGATAGAATTATTATTATTATTATTATTATTATTATTATTATTAAATAATACCTGAAACCATTAAACTGTGTGTGCCAGCAGATGAACTCTAACTCCTTTAAAGATAAAGTTAACGAAAAACTATTCTCTTAAAAACAATATATAGCAATAAATAACATTTAAATAATATAAATACAATCTTGGTATATTTTGGTTTTGAAAATAAATATTTAGTAATGCTTATTGAGATATATTGACATCTGTTCATGATCAGATTCTCAATTATTGCCACTAAGCTCAGTAAAAAAAAAATCAAGATTTCAAATTTTAAACTGATATTGTTTTAGAAACATTGCACAAGGTTTAATTCTGTATTCAAGATTCTTCAGATATCTCCCATCGTTTTCGTCTGCGCTTTGAGCAGATTTTCATTCTTTTCTTTAAATAGAGTTTAACTTTCTACATAAGACATTTTTTACTTTCATTAGATAAGTTTTTCATTTCACTTTATGAATCAGGAAGATTTAATTTTTTTGCGGGGGGGTCGAATTCCATTCTGATCTTTGTTCTTTGAGATTTCTATCTCGGATCATTTTCATATCTGCTGTCATTAATTTTCACTCATGAAGATGTCATTTCATCAAAACTTAAAAGAAGAAACCGATAGACACACACACACACACACACACACACACACACACACACACACACACACACACACACACACACACACACACACATATATATATAACCGATTCTCACTGGTTGCTACATAATGTTGGCATTGGGTCCAACTAAGCTATTATTTATTAAACAATTAAGTACTATTTCAACTCAAGAACCCGAATAACAAAATATGTAGTCTAAAAATAATCTCTCAAACGTGTGTATGTTGAAAATACATAGACGGAATTTAACCGTAGGTTACGCTGTAATTATGCATTTTAATGTTTGTTTATTTTTTGTGGGGGAGGGTACGATTACGTTATTTTTTTTTTATTTTTGTTGTTTTTGTTTCTGTGTCTGCTTTTATATACATTGGTGTTTACTTATTTATATATCTGCGTGCATGAACTCATTTACGTCAGTATTTTTGTCGCTGAATGTTGGTACTCGTCAGACTTGTGAATCAGCGAGAAATGACGTAGAAAAGACGTTTGAATATTGTACATTTGTCTACATGCAGAAGAGAAGCGTCATCTCTTGGTTATGTAAACACTGCAAAGAAAGTAAGTTTGGCAAAGATTGGGGGGGCATAAGGCCGAGTCTCTGGATAAAGATCAAAGAGGCCGAGAAAAGACAGAAATAGAAAAACAAAACGGTGTGAAAAAGTTAGAAAGACACAGAAATAGAGGAAGAAACCTGAGAGACACTTTAGAAAAAAAGCGAGAGGAACACGTTTGAGGTTAACGAAGCAAGTGGAGTAGGAGTATTACTAATACATAATGGAATGTATATATGCTTACACACACACACGTGTGTGTGTACTGTCTCAGGGAATGTATGAAAAGGGAGATATAAGGTAGATAAAGGAATGTCTGTTTCAATGTATTCTGTTACAGGATGACGTTATCGAGCAGAGTACGCAAGTGAAGATTTCGATGGTGTTATAGCTAAGTCTGTCTGTGTATACTTATTCAGACATATCGAAAGGAAAAGCAATATATACAAATAAACATAGGCATATTGATAAAGATTCGCACATAGGAAAATAGATCATATAAGAAAACCATTGAATACAACAAAAATAGAAGCAGGGCTTGGCAATTGATCAGATGTGTGTCTCTATAGACATATACGAGGATCATTAAATAAGTTTCCAGACTTTTTTCGTATGGGCACTTTTATTGATATTACACACATGAAACTCTAGTCCCCTTCGAAGTAATCTCCTCCGACTGCAATGCAATTGTTGTACCGTTCCAACAACTTCTCGAAGGCCCCATAGAAGTCCTTGTGTGAGCGTGTCAATGACCTTCGTCACAGCCTCTTTCATCTCCAGTGTCTCAAAACGACAACCTCTGAGCTTAGGGAATATGCAAAGGTCACAAGGAGAAAGGTCTGGACTATACTGAGGGTGAGGAACTGTCTTGATCAAATAGTCTGTGACAAGGATGGAGCTGTGGACTGGTGTATTGTCCTGGTGGAAATGCCACTGACCCGATTTGAAGAGTGCTTGCCTCTTCCGACGGAATCTCTTCCTGGACTCCCTTAAAACCTCAGCATACTAACCCTAACCCTTTGGCCAATCAACTTTGGTGTATTGACTTCCTTACTCCCCCCACACCCCTCATCATCCCGTACAGACTCCCTGCCTTCCTTGAATCTCTTATGCCACTCAAAGACCGATGGTAAATTCACGCAAGAAGGTCGAAAAGCAGTCTGAAGCATTTCATACGTTTCTCTGGCATTTTCTTTCCACCTTTAAAAGAGAATTTTATTGCACATCATTCTTCTAAAGTGTCAGATTGCATTTTTGAAATTCACCAGTTGTGACAATCAGGCTTTAGTAGGGTGTATTCCAATTGCTGCTGTAGCTGTTCATTTAAACCTGAAATCCTAAAAATTAGTCAGTCATCTCATAAGATGTATAGCAATAGCATATTGAATTTTCAAGTGTCTACGACAATTTCAGATGCCTTTACACAAAAAGTCTGGAAACTTATTGAATTCACCATGTATCATCATAATCAAGTTATCCTGATATCACAGATCTTTAACTCTCCTTTGCCATCTGTCCCTATCGGCATTTGATTCTGTCAAGTCTCTACACTACATCCAGTGTCCGGAAAGAGCCAATGAATTTAAGTCCTTATTGAATAGCCATTATTGTCGCGTTTATATGTAGGAGTCCATGAGATAAAACGTTACTTATGCGTTTGTTCTTACTTCTCTAACAATGCCCCACGTGTCTCGTTCGTCTAACTTGAATAATTTCAGATAGATGATTAACCATATATCTGATGTTTTGGAGGTGTTACTTCCGGGATTTATTCAAAATAGAACGTAAAATTATTGCATCGTTCCCATTTAGCTTTTTCTCCATGTATTTCATTAGCGTCCATGAGGTGCAGCCATAGAGTAGCACTGATACATTCATAGCTTAAAAGAAATCACCTTTAATTAGATGAGATCAGATGGCCATATGATCGATAACCTGTCAATAACAATTACACCTTTTCTATGCTTATGTTGATATCGTTGTCAATAGATGAGATAATGCAGCTGAGGTATGTGAACTGGTCTCTTAATTTCATAGGCTTGTTACTTTGAATAGAAAAGGCTTTTTTTTTTCTTTTTTTTTTTTTATAAAACTCATGAACACTATTTTATCCATATATCCAAAAAGTTAAATTCCTTCTGTTTGCTCCAGGTTACGCAGCAGGGATTCGACTTGGACAGGTGTATTTGCGATACATATAAAGTGAGGCCCTCAACAGATCCATAATTTGCAAATTAAAAACTAGTTTGAGAATTCAACTGCTTAATCTGTATCTTAGAAAAGTGAAAGATTAAACACATAGACAAGAACTAAAATTTTCTGTTTTGTATAAGGCAATTTTTATGTCGATAGGGTATACAATGGTTGAATGCATAAAACATAGGAATCAACACTCTCTCTTTCTCTCTCTATCTATCTATCTATCTATATATATATACACACACACACAACTGCCTACACTGTCTCTCACATGTACATTCACGAATCTCACAAGACATTTTAGTGTTACTCCAGTTTCATTAGTATTATACAGTAATCAAACAGCGAGAAAGGCCTTTTTTTTCTCTCTGACAGTAACCACATGAAGCTTGAGTTGTTGTTTTTTTTTTTTTTGTTTTTTTGTAATTGTTCTATTTATACCACAACAGGGTGGAACGATAAAATTGTCGCCCTAGAAAAGACGACATGATTCCATTTCCGTTTAATGAAAACCGGTTTTCTTTTTTTGTTGCAGACCATCTACTAGTTGGCCAGTTTCGTACAAATCCCAAGAGCGATAAGAGCCTTCTATCATGTCTGAAAGTGACACAATGTTCAACGAGCGAGATCGGAGATGCGCCGCTGTATAACCAATGCTCTCAACCGATCCAAGTTATGACAACAGGACCATTGCCAGCACCCTCAAAATTCAAATCTGGATTTCCACGAATAACAGGGACGTGCCCAGCGTGATGAAAACAAAGTTTCCGGCTACGGTTATGGTTTTGGTATGGTTTCAAGTGAGGGCCACATCATGCCACCTCACATCTTCGAAGTAGGCATGAAAGTCAACACAAAAAGGTACCTGGATGTGCTGAAGAGTGTGATGATCCTTAGGTGGCCGGTGGCAGGCCCTGGGTGTGGCAGCAGGACTCGGCGCCGGCCCACAAGTCCAAAGCTTGGCTTCAGAAGGAGTGCTACGATTTTGTACCCTTCTCTCACTGTCCCCTCCTCCCCCAACCTGAACTCGCTGAACTACTTCGTTAGGTCATACGTCGAGAACATCACCAACACGACCTCCCACAACACCAAAACCAGCCTGATCGCCGCCATCCACCAAGTATTCGCCGAGCTCCCGCCGGTGCTTGTGGAAAAGTCATGCTCCCAGTTCTGGATCCGTATCGAGGCGGTGATTGAGGCTGAAGGCGGCTACATTGAATATATGTCTGCTCTACTACATAATCAAGTTACCTGAATTGATTTTTTCAATAAAAGTCTTAAAATAAAGCTGTAGTGTTTTCTTTAGGACGACAATTTTATCCTTTCAACCTGTATATCCATCGGACATTGAGCATATTTTGTCCACCGAGTCATTTTTACATCAATGGTACCTTATAAAATAACTATATAAGCATTTATAGTGAAGTAATGTTTATCAAGCATATGAAGCATTTATATCCTCTTTGATATCTCAGATTTGAGATGATTTTCAAATTACTCTGGTGCTAAATCATTATATAACATATAATTATGGAGCCTTAAAAACAATTCTTACCTGATCAAGCATAGGCTCTACAAACTTTGTTTCTTTTGCTATCTGGGGTGGAAATCAATTGATTGTTTTGAGCGATCTTTTTGGTTTTACACATTGAATAAATGCTTAAAGGAATTAAGATCAGAAGAGTTTAAAGCTCAGGGCCGAACAGAGAAATCAACATATTACTTAGTCATGCATTGACCTTTTTCGAATGTCGCTGAAATGATAATCCATTGGCATGAAGGGATCGTTAATAACGTTCATATAAGATAAGTGACTATTACCTTATAGGTAAATGAAACCCCAATGTTTCCTCATCTAAAGTATAATCAAATTTTTCTCATTGGCCAACAGCTTGTTTTTGTACCATTTCCTTTGGGATTCATCCCTTACTCAGGGCAAGTAGGCACACGTATTCTACCTCGAAGGCAAAGTGAGACTTGCTGGTCCACTGATAATGCCCCCATGTCAATTTTCTGCCATCTAAATTGGTTATTATAAGTAATTTGCCTGTCTTTCCCTGACGTAACAAAAGTCGACCTATCATGTGTTGTATTTCATCCTTAACTTTGAGTAAAAATATTCAACTACTTATAACACTGTAGCGTTTTTAGTTGACTGGTGTTTGTTTATTTACGCGTTAGTATATATTGCGCACGTGTTCATTGTATACATTTCATTGTTTAGTTGAAGGTTTATTTTATCTATCATGAGGCTCTACCGTTGGTTAGAATTATACGTGAAATGTGCGTCCTCATTTCGGGTAGTTTCGTAAATAATGTGACTTAATCTCACAATTTTTTTTATTACACATGACTAACTCCTGCAAAGTCTGGTTTACATCTGTTTACAAATGGACCTCTGATGTGAACTATTAAGAAAAAGTTGCTAACATTCTTTCAACATGTTAGTGAAAATTTTTGGTCATCAGTGTGTGCACATATATATTAGCAAATCTCTGAATTTTCACAAATCAGGAAGCCACTGATCCGAAGTACGGTAGAGATTTTTCGGTTTTCAGATTCTTTCCTTTTTCTCTACGACGATTTTTAAAAAATATTGTTTACTCTTCATGTTATACAAAAAATCACTATATTCACGAATGCATTTCAACAGAGTAGCTGGGTGCTTTAAGAAAAACTTTAAATTTTCTCCGTATTTTGATTTTGAAAATATAGCTAAAAGCATGTAGACGTATAGTAAGTTCTTCAAATTAAGGGTGTTCATAATAGACTACTGCGTGAAATACGTTATCTACGCTGTATACATGCGTAAGTGTACTGGTATCTAAATTCTTTCCTTTGTACCTTTAATTATTCCAAGTCTAAACTCACGGTGCTGTTACATATTGGGTTTAATTTGCGATTTCGTTTTAAAACTAGAGACAAACTCTCATATTTTGATACTGATGGAATATTAAATACGTGAAATTTTACCATTATTTTGGTTTTGTTTAAAGTTATTTTAAGTACAAGTGAGTAAGGTAACCTAATGGTTTTAAAACATCATAATCGGCATCTGAGAACCATCCGATTCTAGACTTAGTCTATGATTATATCCACCCTCTCGTTGAGGTAAGTCGTCCCAACACAGAATTCTAGACAAGACAAAGTTAGAGTAATCAATTTGTAAAAATAATTTGATGTGGAAAAATTAATTGGATTCTTTTATGTGTAC
The DNA here is from genome assembly GCA_963585895.1 of Sepioteuthis lessoniana. Taxonomy (NCBI): domain Eukaryota; kingdom Metazoa; phylum Mollusca; class Cephalopoda; order Myopsida; family Loliginidae; genus Sepioteuthis; species Sepioteuthis lessoniana. The sequence goes on from OY757920.1 coordinate 97,048,169, forward strand.
TTTTGAACCCCGATACTTTGTGCTGATCGCCAATTTACAATTCAGCATTGGTTCGTAATTTCTGATTCAGGAAAATCGCATAAAGCTGGAAAAATAAAAACCGTGATATTAACATTTTTATGCGTGTGTGGAATGATGTGATAGCTTTCAACAATGATCTATTTTGAGCAGTGTTTGTCATGTGCTCGATTTTGCGTGTTCAAATCTTTCGAGCTCAATTCCAAAGCAAAGGTCAAAAGAGAATTTATTCAAAGGTTTAAAGCAAGTGTGTATATATATATATATATATATATATATATAACGTTTCTATGATTCCATTTCTTTATTTTGTTAGCAATTTTTTTTTTTGTTCAAATACTAGAGAAACAAAATATAACGGAAAATAAAGAGTGAACATTTTAACTTATGTCGATATTTGTATTAAAGTATTTGTCATAAACTTAAAAATGTTGCCCACATTGCCAACAGGACTTACAACACGCTATATATTGTAGAGGAATAAGGTTCTTAACCTTCCTAAAATAATATTCAAAGCATGGCATGCAACTGTATCTAATGATGACGATCCGGTTCTGGAGATCTTGGAAGTGTGGTGTACCCATTCATTGTCAGTACACTCAGTCTCATTCTGACCCAAAGTGGCGGTGTCTCTTTTGATTCAATCTATGGATCAAATAAATCTGTTTATAATTACATTTTCGATCGGGCCGTGGGGAAAAAAAGTTTACTCGAAAGTGAATGGGAATATACAATAAATACAATTCCGTAACGACGAAGGACAAAATAGCTCTAGATTTGTTTATGGTACTGTGCTTGTCACGGTACTTTATAATGGCCTTGGTTCTGTGACTACCATATGCGTTTCCAGATAGTTTATCTATCTTCAATGTGCCCACGTTGTGTTTGAAATATCTACAGATGGAGGACGACACAATCTATCCCGAACCTCTTTTGATGGTCGGGGTGATTCGTTGGAACAAGTTGCTTTGGTGTTAGCAACTCAGACAATAAAATCTTTCCGTTAGTAATTATCAATTGAAACACAATGGTGTAACAATAATTTTATACTATATATATATGAGAGAGAGGAATGGTCGCTTTTTTTGTGTTTGCGAGGCAGACAACTGAGCTATTTGGCTGGTGCAGTTTTTCAATCTTATTCAATTTTTCGGAGCGAGAGACTAGTTCTTGGAGATTTTTTCTTCTTCTTGTCTTGTCTTCGATATGGACACTGGATCTCTTCTCTCATCTAACCCTAAAAATATCAATTTTCATAGAGGATTCCCTCGGGAAGAAAAATTTCCGATTGGCTAACCAATCACAAATGATTTTGTATACTTTACTACTTTTTGACTGGTCAGCCAATCAAATATGCGGATCTCCGTCTGTGGGAAGAATATCCCTTCCACGTATCAGATTGTGACTGGTCATCCAATTAAACTATAGTATAGGGGTTTGGTTATTCAAGGATCTCAGCCCACGCCTTGTGTGGGAGTAGTTTGGGTTAGTACAGATCTTTGAAATTGACTTTTCAATTTCTATCAAAGTATAAGTTTTTTTTTACGTTATAAAATGAAAATTACATTTTCCTAAATAAGAAAAATGTATCATACACTTCGTAAGCTTTGAGTACCAGTGAATACATCATATTATTATAGGTTTACCAGCAGTTAAAATTAATCAATCATATTAAGAATACTACACGTTTGTATATCTTTAGATAAAAGTTTAAATTAGAAATTTCTTTTTATGGGCCAAAGCAAGGAAGGTGAGCTTTGTGAAAAGTATGGATGTTTTTAATACCCGGTTATATTGCTTGATTTTTTTTTTTTTATAATTGTATGATTCGTTTGAATTTTTTAAATTTAGTTCTCTCAAAATCATACGTGACTTCATCGTGGGTCATTAACTACTAGTTGAAAATATTTCTCTTCTAAGCAGAAAATGTCCTTGTGAATTTCTCCTTCAATTTTTGCAACGTTGTCAACCACAGAACGACCTGGAAATTAGCACTTCATGTATCATGAATTGCTTCTAAAAGGTTCCAGAAGCAAAATATTAAAAAAAATTGAGAAGTTGGTATTTAATTTTCTTTACTATTATGTCTTTTCCGATTTTTATGAAATTTTAAAACTTTTTCGTAAAATTATGTCTATCGGTATAGTGTATGTCACATATCCTGGTCTTGCTATAGTAATGGAAAATCCCCTGGTTCAAAAACAGGCGGCCTTATTCAATAGCAAATGTTAATATAGCATTGAGGAATATTTTATTTTCAGGTTCAAATTTCACAGGATTATAATACAATAAATACAAAACCAAAGCAAATCTTAAAATTCGCCCCCTTTTTTGTGCTTCTGAAAGCATATAAATGTTAATTTTACGAAAGTATAAATTTTTCAATTTATTCAATTTTATGTTTAAACTTTCATATTCTGACAAGGAGAAAGGAATAGTGAATTAGACTGATTTGTGGAGAGCAATACTTTAATCCTAGGCAGGATCTGGGAGCAAGACTTTGTTGCCGGCCAGAATTGTCTGGAGGTAAGACTTTGATCGTAGACAGAAGAGTCTGGCGGTGGGGGCAACTTTTGATCTTGTGCAGGAGTGTCAAGGGAGGGGGGAACACTTTATGGGCAAAAGTGTCTGGTGTAGCACCACTTCGATTATGAGAAGAAATGTCTTATGGGGCATCACTTTGACCATGGGCAGGCATGTCTAAATCGGCGAAACTTTGAATCTACGCAGATGTATCCGGGGAGTCATCTCTTTAATCATAGGCAGACGTGTCTGGCGGGGGCAACACATTGTTTCTAGGCAGAAGTGTCTGGGAGCAACACGAAATTGAACATTGTGATATTACACTCAATGTATATAACCCAGTCATTTTAACGGGTACTGTGCGAGTCCTCTGGCATAAACTGTACATCTTCAGACGCTCTCCAGTCACAAGAACATTTAAAACTTGGATTAAGTTTATATTCTGTGTCCTGGAAGTTAATCTCAATTCCAAGAATAAGAAATAAGAGCATTAAAATGTCTTATTTTGCCCATACACCAAAAGCTTTGCAATAGGATTTTTTTTTCTAAAAAAAGGTTTCTGTTTAAATTATGATAAGAATAGCCTGTCATTTTTTAAAAATTATATTTCGAACATTTGTTGGCCCCATCGGCTGGGGTTGCAGAATAAACCGACTGCATCTTCGCCGAGGGTTAAGACTTCCCCAACGAGTGTCTTGGATATGATTGTGAAGCTTCAGTAATAATGGAGCTTTGGGGAAAATGGCGTACTCCTATATTGCAATCGCGCCCAGGTCCACCTTAGTCCAAAGTAGTAACACCTGATAGGGCCCTATCTATGGGTCAAATCGGACTGTGTACTTACGTTGTAAACTAAATTGTTTTAAATAGAACTTTTTATATGTATAAGAATGGATCTGGCATTAGATAACCTACAATGGTTAAGATGCCATAAAACCAAACCAAGATTGGTGCATGTAAATTAAATATCTTTAAAATAATTTTAACTTAAATACAAGAAATGCATGTTCTCAAGGGATTCATTTTTAACCGTATGTCCAACAATTTAGAATTGTTTTATACATTGGAGCTATGAATTTACTTTCAATTTAATTTTATATTTTCACGTTAAGTAGTTTAAGAAATATTTTTGCACACGTTTATATCAAGTAACCGGCTCATTGGGCGAGTGGATAGTGTTCGACAATAAACCGGGAGACCTGGGTTCAATCTCAGATCGCGTCATACCAGAGACTTTAAAAATGGTATTTGATACCTCCTCGCTTAATACTCAGCAATATAAAGTACGTATCAAGAGTAAAGTGGAGCGATCCAGGGAAAGGAGTAGCGCCCTTCCCAACACCTCGGTGTAGTAGCTATTGAAAAGGGAGCCTTCTGGTCGCCCTCAACTACGGTCGCCAACTTTACTATTCTTATCAAATATAAGTAATTTGCATAGAGTTGCATAGTTCCAAGTTTTTTTATCTAATAATATAATTAAAGTAATCATTTCAGTTGATTTATTAGCATACTGTTGTATGCTTACTAGTATTATCTAATACTGATTATTATATGGTTTCAATTAATTATTTCTTTGCACACTGTTGTAGGGTTTCAGATATCTAATAATAAAAAGCTATGCTTAAAGTAACTATTCTGATATAAATAATATATCGTATTAAGCATTACAATCGCAGACAAATAAATCTAATTGATGAATTTGATTCAGATGTGTGACCCTAACAGGTAAAACCATTCCAAGTCAGTTGACCTGTGAGTAATGGCAATGAAATGGGTACTCCACACTCACCATATCGCTTGAACTGGAGCCTCTCCACCTGATGTAGTTTGTTGTTACCAAGGACATCTCTTTTCTCGGGAAGGTGTGTTACTTCTCTGCGGGGGATACAGTCAGAGTATTCTAAGACGCACCGATAGGGTTTAACTTCACTTTCAGATTTGGAGGATCAAATCTTACTTGCTGACATAGATTTTTAATAATAATTAAATGCATTTTAACGCAATTTTAGTTACATAATAATTAAAAGTCGAGCTTTTCTGGAATTTTACTTGTTCACAAATTGAGAGTATATCAGATTTTTATAGCCTGTGATGTTTCTATGGCCTCGATGCCTAAGCTTAAGATCACACTTTGAACCATCGATATGCGGTAAAACTATATTACTGTCTTGCAACTCATTTTCAAATGAAGGCAAGGTGTCAGACTCACGCTGATCTCTTAGCTAAAAAATGTTTTTAATTGGCAAATCACAACAGAAGCCTGCAGAAGATCAATTATGAACAAGCTAGTCTAATTAGAACAGTTGATCACAAAATCTTTTGTAAAAAAATGCGATAAGTCAGCATGGCGCCTTCGGTTTATGAAACTAAACGGCATCTACTGGTGAGGCTCCAGTTCTGAAGAGCCAGATGCTTTTTTTTTTTGTTAGCATTACTTCCGGTTCCACTTTGACCTTAAGTGGTGGTACGTTAGATCTCAACTATGAGTTAAATAGAAATACATGAGATAATGATTTTGTGCTACTGTAGTATTGCAAGGGTCGTTGGTCCACTGGTTTAATTAGGTGCCCGTGGTGTAATGGTTATCGTCGTTGGAAATGGACACGGCGACACGAGTTCAAAACCTGGACAAGGCTGATTGCATTTCACATAGCACTAATCCTATTTACCAACCCCTCCGCTCGGGCAGGATATGACACAAGGTCAATTTTTAAGCGGAGTTTAACAGGTTTAAATTCAGAGTTTTCAGAAAACTGAATTCAAACCTGTTAAACTCCGCTTAAAAATTGACCTTGTGTTATATCCTGCCCGAGCGGAGGGGTTGGATAAATATGGTTAGTATACTGGTCATCGTCGTATAATGCGATCGGAAATAAGAGTTCAAGTCTTGGACTAGACAGTCTTTCACGTCACGCTAACACACTCCGGAAAAACTTTAAATTTATCTCCCTCTCCCACTAAGCAATGGGTAAAAAGTAAAGTAGACAAGGAATTTTACACTTGGTAAGGTAACACGTCAAGGAGAAAGAACATTGTAAATTCAAACCTGTTAAACTACGCTTTAAAAAATTGATCTCGTCGAATCCTATTTATAAGGGAAGGGTTGGGTAAACTGTACATTGCTATTGAAACTCTCTCTCTTTCTCTCTCTCTGCCTTATGAACAAGGAAACACGAAGTTGATCGATGAAGTAAAGATCCATTAGATCTATAAATTGTCGACTACCACCAATAATGGGAGGACGACCTTGATAGCAGCAAAATTTACACACTTTACTTACCCCTGTCTATTAAAAACTCCCTGATTAACCCTTTTAAAAATCTCCTACTAACGTGAGATTTTCCCACCACGGTTGATATCTTGTTGTCGGTCAAACAGATAGTCACAAGGATTACTGGGGATGGGCAGTTTGCCAATAGATAAGTGTCAAGGGCAGACCATTCCATCATTTTATAGATAAATATTTAGTCTTTATAGTCACCACAAAAATAAATAAAACCAGGCATTTATGTATAAGAATTAGTTATATATTTTAAAAACCATATGTGTAACCCAATGGGTATCGGCGCTATGCGACTGGTTTTCCTTTATTGCACATCTTGGATAAATGAAGATAACTTGTTTTATATTTCGCTTTATAAAATTGATCCTGTCTACTTTTGATCGTGGGTTTGGCTGAAAATATATATATATATATATATATATATATATATATATATATATATATATATATATATGCTCCCCTACCCCTGTAGCGTTGAGCTCTCAAGCCAATGAAGTAATTGTGTTGCCATTAGTGTATATGCAAGGCTCTTCATATGAATCGAGCACTCAGTAGCCGTTAAGCGGTTATATGTAAACAATAACAATTGTGATTCATAAACGTTTAAATTTCCTTCGCTTGCGCTGGTTTCCTCGTGGCTGAGAGGTAGAATCTTGGATTGGCGTTTGAGTCAACCGGGTTACGATTTCAGCTTCGGGAATCTAGCCTGTCTCACCACACTGATGAGTTCTGTTAGAATGAAACAGATCTGTCTGTGGATGACTCTGACTCTCTCTCTCTCTCTCTCTCTCTCTATATATATATATATATATATATATATATATATATATATATAGCAATAATTAAGTGTTAACCTGTGTGGAATTGCTGTAAAGATATATTTCTGTATTATATGGGCACAAGTGCTTACATTCATTTTAGTATAAACTTAACAAGGGTTGACAATCCTTAAAAGCAACGAATCTATCACTATGGTGTCTGTCTGCATCTATTTGGCGTGCATTACATGGTGTAAACTTGTAATTCTCAACGTGGGCCGCGGCAACATTTTGTTGGCGTTTTTTAGAAACCAAGTGAATTGCCTTTAAATTTCTTTCACGTGACTAGCTGGAAAACTTCGAATATGCAAGAATTAAATATTACCGGGGGTATCAGAATTTTTGAAATACCAAAAAGAGGCATGGTCCAAAATTGGTTGGGAACAACAAGTCAAGAGAAACAACGCGGTCAATTTGGAAACAAATGACGTCTTTTAATTCCTCTTAAGTATGACCCCAGGTTTTAATGTTCAACAGTTCATATATATATATATATATATATATATATATATATATATATATATATATATATGCTTATTGATTGTAACTTTGATTTTGTTATGTAGATGAAAGTATTGTTGCAGTACCATGCGACTAATTCCTCTTTTAAACGCGTCGTGGATCAATTCGGATTACTTGACTCAGCTGATTTTTTCAACAGGTTGTACTAGATTAAAATGTGACCATTAAAAACGTTCCTTGGTATGACCTATTATTGAACGTCGAAAATAGACTGACTTTAAAATCTTAAAAGGCTCCATCCGTTCTGCTAACTACATATTACTCTTAGCTAGATTATAGAATTAGATTTATCTCATGTTCAAGAGCGTTATTGCCTAGTGAGCAAAATGTAAAAAGTCTATGTTCTGGAAATATATAAATATAGGTAGAAACGAAGTAATTTTAAAGTAAGAACACCGCAGAAGGGGACCAATAACTCAGGAACCTGATGGGAACTGAATTGAATCTTAATAAAAAATATTCACTGAATATTTTTCTCTCTATTACTCCATCAAAGTCTATCAACAGCACTGAACCCTTGACTCTTACTCATAATCCATACCTCTTGATCATCGCACTCACCAAGTCATCTAGACGATATCAAGTCTCTTAACCGAGCTAATGAATATTTTGGGGCTGGTAGGCCACCACTGGTGGGGTGAAGTAGCAGTCTATTGAAGAAGGACACTCATGAGTACATCACAGCAAATATTACAAATGCTGATTTTTTTTTTTTTCAATGTAGGCATACATAATCCCATCGAACTTCAAATATTGGTTCAGTGCAATCTTAGTATTTCGTTTCTCTACTAATTTCGCCTCTAACATGATAAGCAGTAAATGTTATAGGGTATATTTGTAATTTTGCATAGACACGTGTTTATCAAGGAAATTGCTCTATGGCAACTTTTAAGTATAAATCAAAATTTGTCTTCAAGATCTCCGAACCAATCTCTTCCTTTTCCCAAAGTTATGAGCAAAAGTAAAATGTTAAGGCAGTTAATGAGAATTACATTGATTAAAAAGGGTCCCAAAGCCATGTTTGCCAATCTTTACACATAGAGTAAGTTAGCAAATTCTTCCAGGATCCTGTGCTTGTCTAGTACGTGCTTTGTTCTTTAAACATTTTATGTCAACCAGTCTAGGAAAATGAATACTACGAATTCAAACCAATTAAACTACGCTTGAAAAATAGACTTTGAGTCACAAATATATGTCGACGGAAATTGGGCGTCGAATTATGAATCGCTATTTTTTCCAAAGAAAAACTTTTCTTGAAACGTCACAATGAAAATTTCTTCCAATAATTCGTTCCCTCGCTTTCGATGGTGCTTAGAATGAACCCCATGCAGAAAGGATAAGACCCCTCAAAAAAGTAAGCGTTCTGGATGGAACACTAAACTCTATCTGATGATTTGGTTCAAGTTCAAGGAAGTGAGGAGTAACCACTCCCTGTCATTATTCTCAGATCAGGAGTGATAATCTGTTAGTCTTATCAAGAATAGATCTGTTTAAAAATACCCATTCCATAGGACCATGTGCAAAAGATTATCTTAGTAAAAATACAAGCAGTGGTTGCTTAAGAAAAGTTACTTTGAAGCTATAACTATTTACTAAGGATTATCATTAGCTACTTTAAAACGTATAACTTTGAAAACAAATTACAATCGTTAAAATAAATGATTACTTGAAATTATATTATTAGTATTAGAAAGGAATACTTGAAACCATTCAACTGTGTACATTTATTTGTAATAGAAGTACTTGATATTATCCTGGTGCAAAAAACGTTTTAAAAGTTGCAAAAATAAAAAGATATGGACGAACAATGAACACGATACCCTGACATCTAGAAATAAAATAAATCTGGCCGAGTTGACATGCCGTAAAATATATCAATCCAACTCTACTCACATTGAAAATATTTTGAATTACCACTTCAAGGTTGTTTTTCCTTTACTTGATCTTCGACCCATTTTTTCAGTTCCCTAAAAAGCCTTTAATATGAAACACAGTTTAAAATTGAAAATAGAACTATACAATTTAAATTATTTTTGTTTATATTTTGTAATCTCCAAGATGTGTCTTCCTAAATAGAAAACTGGCTTAAAGTAATGACTAAAAGCTTTTAGTGTAGAGTTGTTTTGCGTTAAGTGAGGTTACTGAATTGGAATTAGCACTGTTCTTGTATGTGTGCGTGCATTTAAAACTTCTTTTACATTTCCTTTCTAGAAGATACAAAATTACATTTTAAGATTGGCATTAGGTGCATTGACAAGATGCAGTCAGGAGAGCTGAATTGTTGTGGGTATCGAAATTTCGATCAGCCACCCGCGGGAATAAATTGCTTTCTTTCCGACCGTTCTGTGACTTTACCATTCAGGGAAGTGCAGCATTTTAGAAGGAAGAGCAAGTTTGACATGCACAGAGGCAAAAAGAAATCAATTGACCTGATATGTAAAATTGACATTCTCTCCTAAATCACTCCATTCTTGCTTGTCTGTCTACAATCTTTATCCGTCTCTAACCATTTTTGTTGGTTTCTTCTCTTTAATAAAGATTTCTCTTTAAATCTATTTTTCCCCTTTTCCTTCAGCAATCGCCCACATTAAGTTAGGATATACATATATTCGTACTTACAAAATTTGCCATACTCTGGCATGACGTAATAGATCTGAGTAACCCAGGAAAAATGAGTATAACAATCAGAATAAAAGTTACTAATAATGGTAAATAAAACATTTGGCGACGGGTATTTACTTTCTTGTAAGACTGCTCGGTTTATATTCATATAGAAAAATAGATGTTTTGCGTAAATGTTGTTGTCCGTAGAAATGAAATTGGAGAACAAAGTTCAGTTCCTGGACGAGGTTGTTTATCGTTTCGCGCTGAGAAAGGCATGAATCTATCTATCTTCTCAGCTACGAATAAATAAGACGACAAACTGACTTCATTGGGCAAGTAGTCTTGGAAAAGGAAAACTTTGAATTTAAACCCACTGTAATCCATTACAACTGGCCTTGTGCCATATCCTGCACATGGTGGTGTTTGTGTGTACGTATATATAATCAAAATATCCAAGTTAGGATGTTTTTTTTGAGGAGGGTGTTCATGGCGTGATAGTTATCGTCTTAGGAAATAGAGTAAGTGATTCGTGTTCAAATCATGGATGATTTTGTTTGCATTGTGCTAAAAACCTTGGGATGAAATAGGAACACAACTAAACTTCACAAAAAATAAAAGCTTTAGATTTGATAAAGTATTTGTTTGTGCCTACCAGTAATACAAATATTATATACTTTATTACAAGTAAAAGGAAAAACTTGTGTCGTTGCTAAAAACTCGTTAGTTTAACGTAGATTAAAATGCAGGTGAATTTAGCATAATGGTTATCTTAGAGGAAATTGGTGATCTGTGTTCGAATCCTGGATGAGGTAGTTTGCATTTCGTATGGTGCTAATATTCTTGGGAATGTTATTTGCTCTGGGTAAATAAGGTAGACCAGGATGTCTTACCTTGGTATCGCTACTGGTCTTGAATAAAGAAGAATCAGAATTCACACAAAAAATATTCCATTTAAATAATGATCTCTTATCGCATCCAGTGCCAGGGGGGGAGGGTGATCAAATGCACATTTTTCTGTAAATATTTCAACTTCGGAATTTTGCTTTGACTTGTGAGATGTAGCACAAGAATTAAGTGTATATATACATATATATCTCATCATCATCATGTCGTAGCACCAGCACGGATATCCCTGACCCTCTCTCCCCACCTCTCCCTAACGTTCATCGCCTCTGGCAGGACTTCAGGGCTACATCCCGTATCCTCACAGAGCTGCTGTATTTATGTTCGAGCTGGTCGTCCTGCTTTTGCTCAGCCATATGTGGGGGTCCATAGGAGTACATCACTTATGAGCTCGTTCTTGCTTCTCCAGCAGGCAGTGCCCTGCATTTCTGGTCCGTCTATCTTGGATAGTTTTCGTGATAGGAGGTAGGTGGCCGTATAGTTGGTGCTTTGTGGGGTGTTGCCTCCAGGACTTGTTCAATAAAACTCGCAGCATTCTTGTGTAATTGCCGTCTAGCTTTTTCTCCAGCCGTTTTGTTCGCGTCCAAGTAGTGCATCCATATAGCAGTATCGATACGACCGCTGCAAGTTGGGGGGTGTCCTTGTGGTGTAATGGTTAAAGCGATGGACTGCGAAATCGTAGTACGCGAGTTCGTACTCCAGTCGCGCTATTACGTTCACTTTCGGGCAAATACCCTTGGGAAAGGTATGAACCCCCTTATCCTCCCAGCTATGGGTTAAATAGTACCACTACTGTTCTTCAAGGAGAATGCTTTGGCATTAAATAACCTACAAAGGTTGATATGCCTTTAAACAAAGAAACCAAACCAAACAAAACCGCTGCAAGTTCTAGTTGGGTTCAAGGCGTTTCCTTGGAAATGTAACGAATAATTAAATGTTATCAAGTAAATTCTAACATAATTTTTCAAAAAGTGAATATCATTGCAGTAATCTAAGAAAACAAAGGCAGGATTTTTCTAATTGATAAAGTTTCGAGATTGGTATTTTCCCTTTGTAGAACGAGAATTAATATTTTGGATATTCGTAGTTAGTATTACCTAATCCTTGATATTCCAAAAATCAGCTTAAATTTTACTACCGATGAGACGGGTATCAGAAAAAAAAAATAGTCTATTATATTTTTATTTTGAAAAGGGAAATGAAGCGTTCCATGGGGGATTTGACTCACTAAAATAATACTAATGAGCTGTAGGGACAAAATTTAAGTTGCCCAAAGTCATAACTAAAGGATTGAGTTCAGTGCATCACTAATGGTCTGCGAGATAATTCCAACACACAGTATTAACAAAATTTACCAAAGATGGGCAAAGGCTGCAAACATCGCTGCATGATAGATGACCATTTTAGCACATCAATACGCATTCATGTGCTTAGATGTCTATTTTAGACATTAGTGCAATCTTTTCTTTGCATTATTTTACTTGGCTTTTCTTATGCCTCGCTTAGTTAAGCGAAGCATCTATATTATAGGTAGGTAAGCATGGGCTCGTAATTGTTAACAAGGAAAGTCGGTTCTTTGAGCCAAGTTCAAAATCGAAACGTGGTTGATTTAGATTTATTTCGCGTTGGTGCATTTCGGGAAAGACATGAAGCCATCACTTCTCTTTTCCACTTGGCTCTCTAAATTTTATACGGTTGTCGGTTGATGAGAAGATAACCAAGATGGTAAAGAAACTGGCAGGTTAAAGCCTATTATCCTAACGTCTTACTCGGTTGAAGGTCTGTGTCCTAAAGTGGACTGATATTACACACGTGTGTATATATATATATATATATATATATATATATATATATATATATATATATATATATATTCTGAGAAAGGTCTTTGATGTAAGAAGCAATACTTATAAATAGACATCCTACTCTAAACAAAATCTTTTAGTTTAGGGGTGCGAGTCTAAAATGAACCGGATACAGATACAAAGTTCTACTGCCTTTGTGTTTCCACAGTCACAGGATCATCAGCGGCTACGTTTATACCTCAAACTAGCACCAATGGCCTAAGCATCTCCCTTTGACATCACGCCCATTAAATTTTTCTTGAACACACTGATTCCTGGAGTTCAATACTCCGAAGCCACCTACATCCTTGAAAATGACTGAAGATTGCCGAAGGTATCCGTACTCGTTCTACACTAACAGATTTTGGTCCATTCTTAAACTGCCTATAAACACTATTGTGATAATTAGTTCACCAATAAAGCTGAATAAAAACCCTTAACATTAAATCTTCTCTCAAAACATGCCTACAAAAGAATCTGCTGCCTAAATATTCACGATATATATTTGCGAGTGTGTATGCAAATCTTAGCTGTAGACAGTAACGTTATCCCCTTTGTATCTTGTTCGTCTTTATAATAGATTTATATCAATTATTTATGAGCAATTTTTTTTCAGGATTTTCTAATGGTTCCCATTCATTTTTATTAGTCATATTTCACTTGGTATTTTTTCTCAACGAAGACCCAGACTTTTAAAGACAAGCCAGTCATATTTGGCCAAATACTTTTTCCGAACCCACCCAAAACCAACGCAGCACGCATGACTCACAACTTCGACAAATATATTGATTAATTCTATTTACGATTCAGCTTTTACACTTTTCGATGAATGCATAGCTTGAAACGGGTCGGGAGTGATGTGGACTGTTGCTCAGATTCTTGTACAATCGATATCAAAACAAGATATATTTTACATTGAAAGCTCTGTCAAATCAGTTAAGCAGCAGTAAAACTGATCAGTAAAAAGATGAGTTATATGCTAATGAACCGTATGATGCTTGGTCTTGACTATCTTAGTCTTATGAGCTAATCTTTTCTATTTAACACGATTTTTGTTGCTGTTTGATACGTTATTTCTTAATAACAAACAGAACATAATCATAATTTCCTTAAAACATTGCTTTTGTGCCCATGATAATGAAATTTGAAAATTTAACCTTCGTAAAATTCAATATGTAAACTGCATGTTCTCATTTAAACTGAGTCAAATAGATTTGTTTAAAAATTATTTGTATCTGATTAGAAGTTTTTATGCCATATAATTATTTGTAAAAAGAATAGTTACATGAAGCTATATTTCTTTGTTTAGGATTGCAAGTAGTATCCTGAAACAATATAACAGTCCACCCACTCAGTTGGAGCTTTAGAATACGCAGATTGCAACTCTACAGAGGACCCCCCACTACGAATATTGTGAATATAACTCAACTGCATCTGATGATGAGGCTCCTGTTCCGGAGCTTGAGGGAAAGAGAAGTATTCCTCAATGGCCATTACTCCCAGGCTCATTTTGACCGGGTGGTATAATAGCAGTCAGGTCTCATCTATGAGTTAAACAGCAATATCTAATCATTTTCTAAACGTGAAACTAGGTACAAATTACTGATGTGAAACTAGATTCTTCTTTTTACATTGCAAGTCTAGGGTTTGTGGGTAAATGAAACTGTGTTAGATAACAATACTTGAAACCATTTGAATGCAAACAAATGAACTCTGGAATATTTAAAAATGTTACCAACAAATTATTTGTTTACAATTCATATATAAATAAACATAATTTGACACTAAATAACCTCCAAGAGTTGATAATCCATAAAAAAATAACCAACAATACAAACACACACACACACACACACGTACCCTCAACTTTAAATGTGAATACCCCTTCCGATATAAAAAGAAATATTAATAACCTATTATCCCGTGCAAAATTAATCTCCTCCCCCAAAACAATATTTTATAAAGAAATAAAAAATCAAACTCTCATCAATAATGCGTTTCCTAACTATATTGTTGATGAAAAAATTATACATTCAATTAGAAATGTCAGCCAACAAAATAAACACTGCAACACTCAAAACAATAAATAAACATTTATCAATCTTTTTTACCGTAACCAGATGTATTACAATTATCAATAAGACGAAAATATTTTAAAAACGTTAATTAAAAGAAACATTCTCCCCAGGGATCTAAATGAAAAAAAACTTTTCAATAATAAATCTAAAATCTCCAACCTACTTATCAATAATAATTCCTTCGCATTGATTGGGGTTATGCCAAAAAAAAAGTTATATATCAATTTAAATGTCCTTTAGGAGGTTGCATCTCTGAAAATAACAATATATATGTTGATTTAACTGTGACACTGTGGGTGGTGCGCCAGGCAGACGATGTCTTTGTTTTGGCGCGAAACCCAAACAAAGGGTTTGAGCTCGACATCTCCCGCGAGACCGGAAGTGGAGGAGGAAAGAAAGGTCCGATAGAAGACAGGGGCCAGTTAACGAAGACAGATGGAGAGGCAGTTGACAACGGAGCGCAGAGGAGAGCGGTCGGCTTTGAATTGGCTGCCCAGAGAATTACAGTCAACAGAAGTCAGAAAGGCGACTGCTATGACCTGATGAGCTACACAGAGGCCGGGTTAACCAACGCGAGAAGATGTCAGCATTGTTGGTGCCTTTTGTAGAAGTTTCGCGCAAAATACATGCCAGCGATAGCCTACAAACGCACGGAGAATGCAAAGTGTCACCAACAGACTTTCCCTTTCTTGCGCTTGGAGCTGACCCAAGTCCGTGTTTGTTCGTTAGTTCTTCTATCTTCTCAGTTGTATTTTTTTATGGCCGTAAAGAAATGTAAAATACCCCGGCGGAACCCACTGGATGAATCACTGGCCAGGAATCGTGTTGGTTTAAAAAAAACTTGATATAGACGGCGTTGGCCGCTAGGGGAGTATCACATAACCTCAACTGCTCTATTGAGACGACTCGCTATGCATCTCTCTGACATCAGTTCAGTAGCTCAACTTCTAAATATTCGTTCCTGCCTTACAACTGAATTTTGGAAAGTTTTTACCGAAAACACAATAATATAAAAACCACAAAATTAAAAACGAAAATCAGATTCTCAAAGAAAGAAACTATCAAATTTCAGTAGAATTAATTTCGAATCCAGTATTAATTTACTTTAATTTCTTTAGCTACTCCTGCTATTTATAGAACAAAATTCAAAAATAAACACAACATATCAGTATAAATAGCAAACGCTCAGTTCTTTCAAATTAGTAACGTACATATAAAGGCTTTTGCAATATACATACCCCTGATGATGGCTTAAGATCGGCCAGAAAGTACAAGGGAATCCAATTATTCATGGCAGGTTTATCGATCGATTCCCGCCGCATATCATAAAATCGATACGGCAAATCGAAAGGATGAATACAAAAATGTGTAGACAATGAATGAACATATTGTTTTATCAAATATATATTACCGAAGAAATGCTGCCTCAATACACACAAAAAAAACTTGCCCGGTGCTATTATAACCGGACAGGCATAAAGCCTAAAAACATAGTTAGGAACACAACCAATGAATGAAAGATTGAGAAAGGTGGCAAATCAATCGTATTTATCATGAATATAATCGCTAGATACAATGCAAGTACATGTGTCACTCACGAGGAAAAATGAATATAACATTAACTCATTCAAATTGCAGTGGATGAATATGGACTTAGGTTTTAAATGACAGCGGACGAATATATTTAGATATCAACACTTTCAGTTCAACAATTTTTAGTACGTTCTAGGACGAAAAAGTTTTCTTCCAGCTCAATTTGCAGTTAGTTTCACCTTGATTTTACCAATATCCTATTTTATTATGGGTGATTTTACGGGTTTTTTTTTTTCTCAGGCCTGAACATTAAATAGAGTTGTGCAAAAATTTATTTTTTCTTCCTTTCAGAAAGATTTTTTTTTCTTTCACTTGAAGTGAAGAAACTTTGTATCTGCATGTAGTCCCATGCATATGTTCATTTTGTTTTCTAGTTTTTTTTTTAATTTGCTATATATATATATTTGGACGGTGTTTTTCTGTCGAAAATGTTTTTGTTAAATCTGGGTTTATAGTTTTGTTTTCTTCTCTTCAAAAAACTGGATGTTTCAAAAATGTTTAGCATTTTAGATGCCCAGGTTGAGAAAAAGTTATTTCGTAAATTAATAACTTAAACGATTCTTGTTTAAATGCTTTGAAGAATTAACAGAATGCGTAGAAACAACTTAGTTTTTATTTATTTAAAGACCTTTTCATTTCCAGCAAGTGGAATTTCTATACATGAAAAAATCTTTAAATTTTGAGTTGTAATGATACATGTTAAAATTTGAGAACATTTGAACGAAAATTGGCAGTTATTAGATTACGACATATCTATTTTTCTGAAGAACGCTCTGTCTGTATTTCTACATATATATATATATATATATATATATATATATACTCATCCACCCGAGAATGATGAGACAAGGTCAATTTTTATGCGGTGTTAAACGTCTTTGAATTCTAAGTTTTCCTTCTCCTTTACAGGTTGCAATACCACAGATCAAGAGTCTAGTCTGCCATACAGTTTACCCACAGCTGGAAGAATATATTCATAGTTTTCCCCGACCTTTCAGCTTACGTGTTTTTATCGTCCTTTATGCTTCATTTTTATACTTAAAATAATTTAAAATAGAATATTTTGTATGTTGGCAAATTTAAGTCGAAACACAAATAAGCAAAGATGATAAATTTCCATCCTCACCAAGAATATATCTTTCTTCCGCTTATCTTGTGTATGTATGAGTATATTAGTGGATAGATATATTTGTATATACATATGTGTGGGTATTTATTCATGATCAAATATTCATATTTTTCGCATATTGATACGTATTTTAAACGTTGTGTGTGGAAAAATATCTCTATACATACCCACAGGGGTTGGACCAAATAATAGAAACTCCGGGAAATTTTGAACAAATTTATTTTAGTATAGTTTTCTCATTGCAGCCCTTCCATGAAATACGGCTTTGCGCAGTTCCCTTCTTACAGTTTTTGATGAAACTAGGTTCTCGGGATGGTCATTAAGCTCTGCTGTAATTTTCAGAACTGTTTTCTTGTGGGCCTTTCAAACAATCCGCGTGAGACTCCGACGGTCCATATCAGACAGATTTCGCTTTCTTCCATGACTTTCCTTCGGTGAGGTTTTCTCTTTTCCAAATGCTGTCATTACATTCGAGACAGTACTCCTTGCTACTCAAAATCATCCGTTGGTTCTGGTTAGACTAGCGCCAACCGTGCAAGCACCAACATTTTGACCTCTTAACGTTTGATCGATCTGCCATTTTAATGAATTTTGATTAATTTCTTCTATTCATATCTGTAAAAATATTTAAGACTATAAGACTAGAAAAATTGATAAATAAAAAAATTTAAAAAAAAACATTAAAATAACAAACGTTTAATAGTTTTATGAGAGTTTCAAACTTATTATACTAAGATTCTAGATGTTTCAAAAGATTTATCCAACCCCTGTAATCTCTAAATATATTTTCTATGTAATGTATGAGTGTGTATTCATTATTTAATCGAAAAACACGAGCTTTGTGCCTTTTAGCAGTTTTTAGTATCTAAACCAATTGTTCAATTTCTTTGACTCATTTTACGTACGATGTTTTAATTCCCTTTTTACTATCTTGTATTTCTTTATTTAAAATGTAGTTTTACTTTCTATTTCTTACCAAAGTTGACATCATTTTTCTTCATTTTATTCAGTTTCGTTATTTCTCTTGTGATACTATTCAAGCTGATATTACTATGGCTCTGGTTAAATTCTCCCCATTCATTCCCAACTATCCAGTCTCTTTGAAAACAAGTGTGTTGAAACTTTTTTTCCCAATACACTAATCATTATTGGTACATAATATATTTTAGAGTTCGCCTTTCTCTATTCACAAGGGTTCTTACAGTTGAGATTATTTTCGTTAATATTGATTAGACTTTGAGCTAATGTCGTTACTTTAATTGCCATTATCATTACAGCGGATAATGTCGATATGAATATCTTTAGTTATGAAAAAGTTATTCAGCATCATCGTTTGTTAATCATCACAGGTAAAAATGAACATTTTCTTTTCGAAGCAAGCAGAAGAAAATTTGATTAAATATCTTAACAAATTCCAAATCTTTTTAAATAAATTTCTAAATAAATTCTAAACATTTTTACAGGGTATCATTTTGTTCTGTGGTTCACTTTCGCATTCACTGAAAAAGATGAATAAATTATATCATTAATTAAATATTATTGTATGTATGAAATGTTTTATTCCGATCAATTCAATATTTTTACTTAGGATGTAGTTCGTATTTATTAGATATCATTTTCGTTCCCTCAGGATCGTTTATCATAACTTTGCTACTACAGACGAGATAACTCGTCTTCATTTTTGGGTTTTAATCGACGAGATAACTCGTTTCGAAAGATATAACCAATAACTTGTACAAGTGATTTTTTACACGTGTGTGTGTGTCATCATTATCATGTCATGCGGCTAGCACGGATATCCCTGACGCTCTCTCTCCGCGTCTCCCTATCATTCATCGCCTCCGGCAGGTCTTCTGGGTTACATCCTGTGTCCTCACATAGCTGCTGTATGTATGTTCGAGCTGGTCGTCCTGCTTTTGATTGGCCATATGCGGGGGTCCACAGGAGTTCATCACTTACGATCTCGTCCTTGCTTCTCCAGGAGTGTCCGGCATGTCTGGTTCGTCTAGCTTTTGTGTGTGTGTGTGTGTATATATATATATATATATATATACAATGCGAAAGAGAAAACTAGAAAATGTTCGCACAAATGTGATTAACCTGTCTGAATTTTTCATACTAATTTAGTTGTGAACATTTTACGAGTAAATATTTCGTATTAAGTAGTGAAAAGCAACAGATTTTAACATGAATATTCCTTAAGCAAATGAATACTTTCTATTTTCATAAAGTTTAACAAGAAAAAACCTATAAAAATGGAAAACTGTTAAAAATATGCATTTGGCAATGATGATGACATGTTCTTTCAACCAATACTCTTCACGTCAAGAGTTAGAATGTAGGAAAAAAAAACAACAGGAATTCGCTTCAGCAACGGCTGAGAAATGTTTTAGGTCTATAATAAAAAAAAATGAATATCTTACAATGACCGAATTAAACAACATCGTTTTTTTTTTTTTTATTCCGTTTGACTACTTCAAACAATTCGATTGTAACGTTCCACTCAGCCCAGTTGGTCAGGACTGTAAATTACGTAGATTGGATCTCAACAGAAGAGTAAGACACCTCCTCCCAAATGAGCATCTTTGATATGACACTAAACTTTATCAGATGGTGAGGTTCTAGTCCTGAGCTTTGGGTAATGTGGAGTACCCCTTCATTACTATTACTCACAGGCCTTCTCTGATTCATAGTTGTTGTAACTGTGACGGTCCCATCTATGGGTCAAATAGAAGTGTTTAATTTGTTATTCTAAGTGAATATATTTAACATCTTAAATCATTATTGATGTTTTAATTGAATTATTAATATTACATAGAAAGTTTTGAAACATTTTAACTGTACGCAAACGAATGACTGATGTTGAATAGGATTCATTACCATGTCGTGCGTCCAGCACGGAAATCCCTTACCCTCTCTCGCCACTTCTCTCTAACGTTCATCGCCTCTGGCAGGTCTTCAGGGCTACATCCTGCATCCTCACATAGCTGCTGTATGTATGTTCGAGCTGGTCGTCCCGCTTTTGCTCGGTCATATGTGGGGGTCCATAGGAGTACAGCACTTATGAGCTCGTCACAGATTCTCCTGCAGTGTCCTATATATATATATATATATATATATATATATATATGCAGGAGGCATATCTGAAAAATAATGGGATTGGAGAGATAAGCGTATTGTGATACTTTCTAACATGTTATATTTGGAGTATATGACAGAGAACTTCGCTTTCTGCCAGAACTGCATTGTTTGCACGGTCATTTTTCCCAGTCGTTTAGCAGTGAGCACCGAGGAACGTCCATACAGCAGTATCGATACGACCGCTGCCTGGAAGAAACTGCGTTTCATTTTCTCGGTCAAGTCTGATTTCCATATGATCGATAGCTTATCGATAGCTGTCCATGCCTTCGTTTGCCGCGAGTCGATGTCTTTTTTGGTTGATAAGACACTGCTTCCTAGGTAGGTGAATTTGTCAACCAGTTTCAGCGATGTTCCGTCTAGTGTGGAAATGTCGCCTATTTGATTATAGCACATATATTCAGTTTTGTGTGCATTGATATGAAGGCCAATGCCTGCGGTGGCTCGTTCCAAACTATGCAGTAGTGTTTCGGCTTGGTTGTGTGTATTTGCCAGTATCGCTATGTCATCGGCGTAGTCGGCGTCGGAAATTGTTTTTGCGGGGTACCTTCTGCTTCTCTTCTTTGTCAGCTCGAGGCTGTTTTCTCCGATTTTATCAATCGATGTTCTAAGCACATAGTCTAGACAAATGATAGAGGTATGGGACAAGCGTGTCCCCTTGTAGTACTCCTGCTACAATGTTGAAGTATTCTGTGTCTCCATCCGGTGAACGTACTTTTACTTTGGTGTCTCTATAGAGAATCGTTATTGCTGCAACGGTTTCTTTTGGTAGGCCGTATGCTCGTAGGATTTGTTCCATCTTCCCTCTGTGAATGGAATCGAAGGCTTTGGTGAAGTCGACAAATATTAATGTCGCCAGTAGGTTTTTTGCCCGTACGCTTTCAAGGATTGTACGGATGGTGAGGTCGTGGATCTATTTCTTGGGAAGCCATTTTGGTTGTTCCTAAGGATATTGTCGATTTTGGGTTTTATGTGGTTTCGTAATAGGGCATTGTAAATTTTGGCTGCTATGGATGTAAGTGTTATACCTCGGTAGTTCTTGGCTAATCTGAGATCACCCATTTTAGGGAAGGGGAGGATGCATCCCTTCTTCCATCCGTCTATTGGATTTTGATTATAGACTGCGTTGCAATGTCGGAGCAGTATGTCGTCGAATTGACTGGTCTTCCATACCTCTGGAGGAATCTCGTCAAACCCTGCAGCTTTCCTATTTCTAAAATGAATAGGATTACAAGAGTTAAATAGGAATACTTGAAAACATTTATCTGTCTGCATGCAAATAAATTATGGCCCATTTAAAAAAATGTTACCTTCAAATTATTCGTTTAAAAAAACCATACATTTAATATATATGTATAAAGGGGATTTGGCATTGAGTGACCCACAAGGGTTGATGTACCGTTAAACCAACCATTCCCCAACAGACTTTTTTAAAATTTTTGTTGCTGCCAGTTCACTTTTAAATCCTCAATGATATTTAGGAGGAAATTGAGCGGAACTGCGGCTTCAAACTTGAGTGATGGTGTGAGGTTCACTTTCAGACTTATTCATTTGGGACAGGTATACACCCCCTTTTCCCCCACAGCCGGAAGTTATATACTATTACAGGTTTGGCATTAAATAACCCATGAAAGTTGATATCACTGAGCAAAGAATCCAAACCAAACAATCGATAACGTTTATATATATATACTACAACTGTGTATATATGAGAAAAAGAGATTCCTCTTGTGCCTTATCATCTCCTTATATATAATTCAAAGCTGAATTTTAATTTCAAAATGTCTGATTACAATCATAACTATATTTTCAAAGTGTCATTGCATCTTTTTTGCTTATTATCATTGGTTTATGTTCCTTACGTATGATACGAAACTGCATCAGGTGATGAGGTTCCATTCCAAGAGGTATAGGGAATGTAGAGTGCCTCTTCATTGCCATTACGCACGGGTCTTCCCTGACGAGAATCGTATCTGCTAGGGTCGCATTTATGGGTCAAATAGAAATGTTTAACTATCAGTGTCCAAACAAATGACAGATTTTAAAATGAACTATTTGTGTTTGATAGTATTAATTCAAACGATTTATTGTGGGCAAAAGAATGAGATCTGCCTTACGTAAAATGTTAAAATAGTTGGTGATGAAACATGCGTGGTGCCTTCAATAAGTTTCCAGACTTTTTTGTACGGGTATTTAAAATTGTCGCAGACTCTTGAAAATTCACTGTCATTGTTATACATATTATGAGATGACTGACCAATTTTTATAATTTCACGTTCAAAGGAATTTGAATTCACCCTATTAAAGCCTGATTATCTCAGCTGGTGAATTTCAAAAATGCAATCTGGACGTGATGACACTTGAGAAGAATGAGATGCAATAAAATTCTGTTTTAGATTTTGAAAAAAATGCCACAGAAACGTATGGAATTCTTCAGACTGCTTTTGGAGCATCTTGCATGAATCGAGCATCACTTTTTGAGTGGCATAAGAGATTCAAGGAAGGCAGGGAGTCTGTGAGGGATTATGAGGTGTGGGAGGAGTAAAGAAGTGAATACACCATAGTTGATTGGCCAAACAGTATGTTAAGGTTTTAAGGGAGTTCAGAGATTCCGTCGGAAGAGGCCAGCACTCTTCAAATCGGCTCAGTGGCATTTCCACCAGGTCAATGCACCAGTCCACAACTCCTTCCTTGTTACAGATTATTTGACCAAGATGGGTATCAAGACATTTCCTCAGCCTCCCTATAGTGCAGACCTTGCGCCCAGTGACTTTTGGTTATTTTTTAAGTTCAGAGGCTGTCATGAGACAATTGAGGAGATGAAAGAGACTATGACGAAAGTCATTGACACGCTAACGCAAGAGGACTTCCATGGGGCCTTCGAGAAGTTGTTGGAACGATACAACAAGTGCATTGCAGCTGGAGACCATTACTTAGAAGGGGACTAGAGTTTTATGTGTGTACTATCAATAAAAGTGCCCATACGAAAAAAAGTATGGAAACTTATTTAATGATCCTCGTGTTGTTATGTTTTGACCTGTTGACCCGGCCAAAAATGCCATTCAAGGTAATGCACCGGAAGGAGGTGACACATTCTGGTGGCAGTTATGAGAGGAAATCGCGTGGGCGGAAATTGGCTGATGAAATGGGACGAGGTAAAAAAGATTCCATTATACTCTCATAGACTGACGCACCGGAAGAGAGTGACCTCTGAACTGGATGACAGTTATTTCCGCTCGATGACGATCTCACAGGCCATTCCAAAGAAAGCGGAAGTGACACATCCCGGTCCCCAGATATCGGAAGTAGTCGTGGAGGCGTGTCCATATCAGCGCCTGGGAGTTTGAAGGTAATATAAGGCCGACGAGGTGAGTTCCGGTCAGTTGAGTTCAACGAGCCAGTGGAGACAGGCGAGTAGAGTTGAGGAGGTAGACGAGATGTAGTAAGGAAAGCCAGTACTCCGGTTGAGCAGCCATGGAGAACGAGAAAGACACAACGCTGACGGCCATAACTTCGGGGTCAAAATATTTCAGTAATGTTCGGTCTCCAGCTCTCTCTCACACGCAAACTTGGAACAACCCTTTCGAAACTTACAAATAAAGATGAGAGGTAAAATATTTCATAAAGAAGTCTTCCTGCGTCTTCCTTCCTGCGTGCGTCGTTTGTTCCTGTGTCTTTATCATTGCATCGGTATGTATCCAGCCTATATACGTATATTTCTGCATGAATCAGCAGGACTATATATATATATATATATATGCAACAGTGTGTGTATATATATATATATATATATATATATATATATATATATATATATATATATATATATAAAGATTTTCCATTAAAAATTGCTGATACGCCATACAGCCAACTCACCAAACATTCATTCGCACTTATTATATAATGTATTGGAAACTGGCGCCTCACCACCGTAAGCAGTTTTGTGTCATACACAGGAGACGCTTTTTAGTGGGGCCTACCATTCTACCGGGGATGCGTTCGGTTTATTTAACACCCTACTGACAAAGTGAAGAGTAAATAAAGGGAAACATCTCATAAAACAAGACTTTTATTTTTATTGGAAGAGTGAGGTGAATTATATTTGCAAACGAGCATTAACAATTTAAAAAGTGATTTATTGATAAGTAACGAAAGAATAAATTTATGTATTTTCATTTTATTTTCTTGGTCAAGAAAAATCGATAATTTCTTTACACGAAGTGGAAAGACATTTCTTGTGTTAATCTACTGGAAATACGAAAGGTATTTGTCTTCAGTAAAGGGGACTGCGTGCTTTTTTTACTTTTTCAACAGTGTACAGTTTCATGGCTATAAACATCGAATTCTACCAGGTTAAATAAATTCTTAATGCGAAAGCGTGTCATTATTTTTTTCCAGAGAATTTGTTAGTGTTGTTCAGTTGGAGATGGTGTGTTAATTGTGACTTTGCATGAATAATTATCCTAGGATGGGAGTTCATTTCATGCGCATGTGACGTCGAGGGCAGTCTGTCACTTGACCCTCCACAAAATAAGTCCTAGTCAAGACTCCTTTTTCCGTCATATGGTAACTGGCAAATAATGTGGGGGTTAATTTGGGGCTAGACTGATCTCCGACGCTGGCGAGGGGGTTTCCAGTTCACTGTCACATACCCCACCAAGTCCTTCGTTTTCCTACCCCATCGGATAAGGGAAAGCATGTACTTCTTGGTTAAAACAAAATATCATTCACTGCAGTCAAATTTCCAAAATTTCCTTGTGATGTTTTTAAGGCGAATAAGACATTTAGGGAGAATTGATGAAAGCGATACGAAGCTGAAAAAAATATGTGCAAAAGAAGGCGACTCGATAGAGAAATTACACAACCAATAGATTTCAATACAAGGGTGCATTTAAAATAGAACAAAGTTTTAATAGGCGACGGCCAAACAAATAATAAGATTTAAGAAACAGTTCCCCTTTCTTTTCTCTTTAAGATACTGACCATATTAAGCCAGTCGACACGAATGTCTCTTACAGTCCTTTTCTTCTTTCTCCTTTTTTCTTTCTTTTTTTTTTCTTTTACTTAAGAAAATGCTTAAGTCGCTGGGCTGAGGATGTAACAAAGTCCATTCGCTAATTTACTGTTGATGAAACATAATCCTTTGTTTCTCTCTTTCTTTTTTCTTTTGAATACATATAATTCCAATATTTAGGAAGGGTAGAAAGGAAAACAGTTTAAGTTGTACTTATCTTTGACAAGGCTAGTTCTCAGGTTTCTTTCTTTTACGGGCGAATGGCATTCTCCAGAATCTGGCTGAATGTGCCTTTCTGCTGTCTTCTGTCCAAAGATTCTGTTCAATGCTTTTTACGGGGACCTCCCGGTGTTTTGGCTGTAAACCGGCATCTTTATCCGCCGACTTCTGTCCTCAAACTGAAGATTCTTTTCCAAATTTCCTCTGACGAAAAGGTATCATTTTGGCGCTAAAGGGCCTGACCAATCATTTGTTTTTTTCTTCTCCCACTTTTTCCTCCGGTCATGCAACTAGAGTGACTTGGATTCTTTTCTTCGTCAATCAGATTACAGGTCATGGAGTGCAGGTAGCTTTGACCTTCATTCTGACCTGGATTCTTTACTTTGTTCAACAGGTTTTAGATCATGGACTGCGAGGAATAGTCCTTCATTCTCCTACTGTTTTAGCGGTCAGTCCTTGGGGCCTGTTGATTCAAGCACCGTAGGGTAGGGGAATTGATCTCCCTTTCTCTCTCTCTCGATAGCATACCACGTCACATAATCATAATTCCAGTGAGAGAGAAATTTTGACATTCTGGAAAAACTAAGTAATCGTTAATTTAACCGCTGATTCTTTCGTTTTGTCTCTTCAAGCTTTAGGCTACCTTGTGAACTCTGAATTCATTCTGAGATCTCCTAAAAGACTGCCATATTCCATAAACACTAACAACTGCCAGGATAACATTTGGGTCTAAATGAAGCCCATAATCCCAGATTCTTTTAAGCAATTTATTTAGGTGTTTGCTTAGATGAGGCACAAGGCCATATGAATGGGGCACCTAATATGACTCGAATTCACATGTGAAGGCTTTCTAATCTATCTTGCTAACCATTTTCTCATTTCCAATGTCCTTATGTAAATTTCCAATATTTGACAACGTTTTTAATTAGTATTTCATAGTTTTCTCTGTTAGGTCGAGAACTTAAATTTCTTTTTATTGAGATTTAAACCCAATAACCTTCTGCCTCCAACGACCGTTGAGTATTCACTCAAGGCTTGTAGTCTACAAGAAAATGTAGTGATCTGTTATTCAACCGTTTTCATCATCAAATTAAAGTCTTGCCGTCAGCATGGAGTCTCTGATGACTCTCTCTCTCTCCATCCGCCCCTATCGTTCATCTTTCCCGGCAGGGGCCCCTGACTATATCTATACTGACCTGGTACTTGATGGTCAGCTAACACTGGTGTGTCCATGTGTAATAGCTCATAAGAGAATGTCATATATGAGATGGTTCTAACTTTTTCTGTAGAGGCAAGCATGTCTCTTTTGTCTTCGATAGTTCGAGAGATGTGAGGCCGGTAAAGTTGCTATTTAGATGAGTGTTGCTTCCAGGATTTGTTCAAAGTCGGAACAGCATTCTTGTGTATTTCCTATCTAGCTTTTTCTCTAAGCATTCCAATAGTCCAAATGGTGTAACTATACAGTAGTACTGACATAGCCAAAGCTTTGAAGAAATCACATTTTTTTTTAACCCCTCAGATTTCCTATGATCGAAAACCTGGGCATAGCTGTCCAAATTTTCTGTATATACATGACATCACTTACTGGAGAATAGATATTGCTACCGACTCTTATGTCATCTGGTTTACTAATTTTCCAGGCTTTTCAGTCAATGTTGAGATGGTTGAATCTCATTTAAAACATGGAATTTGTTTTAATCTGTTTTCACGTAAAAGTAGGGATTCGGCTTGACCAGGGGTTTGGAATAAGCGCTAAATCATCTACGTAGACTGTTTGTCATAGTTTTTTGCGGGATAGCATCTGTTTGTTTTCTTAACATGAAACCATATTCTTTTATTATACCTATGCACGTATTTAGTTCGTAATATAGATAGATTGTAAATAGATATGATGCTAGCTAATGTATCTTCTTGCAAGACTCCAGCGGCAATGTCGAAGTCGATGTCACCATTTACTAAGAGAACACTTGCTGCTTTTTTTTTTTTTGTAAAGCAACATTATAGCGGTTTCAGTTTCTTTGGGGAGACCATATGCTAGTAGTATTGCTCCATCTTTTCTGTGTTTTTATATATATATATATATATATATATATATATATATATATATAATGTGTGTATGTGTGAGAGAGAGAGAAATTTTTTGGCACGAGTCAAGTTTAAAGAATTTATTGAAATGCTCTCCATCTAAACATGAAAGCAATAACAATTTTAAAAAATACTTTTTCTTATTTATTGTTTTTAAGGATTAAAATTTGAGTTGTGATGTGCAAAGTATATTGAACCGCAGGATTAATGTGTTGAATAGCATGTTCTATAGCTCAAGGTCACTCTCTTCTATTGGGAAAGATTTTCAGCATTCCTTCCTAAATTGATTATATGCACACCTCTTGTTACCAAAACGAAAATAACCCATTACGGTTGATTCCAGAACAATCTAAAACTTTTATTAATTTCTATCATGCGACAACGTAAACAGAAACTGATAATGAAACACTTTGAGGTATCGAAAAATTATAAACTTATATAAACCCTTTCCTTAATCAAAAATTCAGAATCTTCCTACATCTTGGCATTTTTTAAAATATTCATCTAATAAATTATCTGTTAAAGAAGTATTTTAAATTGATTTTACGAAATATCGTCTACACAGGGTGATATTGAATAAAAACAAATTAGATGTGTAAAACTCGTATTTTGTGGTAGTTACATTTATCAGGATATGTTCATATTAGAACAGATATCTTTTAGGGGATTTGCCTTATTGTCTGTAACACTTTGAGACACAGAGGGATTTGAAGGGTTGATTAAAATTTAAGAGGGAAATGGTAAAGTGAAAAGGGTTAAAATGCACTTTCCTTTAAAAGGCTACTATAATTGCTAGAATGGCTTATAAGTTCATAAGTGCTTGAAAATATGGAAAATATAAACTGAAAAGGTGAGAACTTTATAGTTCTAAGGATTGTTTTAAAATTGTGACTGTGTGATTTAGCAGATACGTCAAAAGATAGACAAGACCGCTTGACAAGTCTGGTGGAAGATACAATGTTCATTAAAAATTGCCGGGGAATTATAGCTTTCCAGCCGAAAAATACAATTGATGTAGGCGTTTCCCTTGGTTAGGATATCAGGTGATATTGACCACCCCTAAAGAGGATTGTGTTGAAATAAAAAGGTTGTAGTTTTTAAAAGTGCTGGGAGAAATCTCCGACCCCAGTATGGAAAGAGTTCCGTTATGAACAAGAATCGTTAATTTCCATGTCGACCAACAACCAAATGGGAATTAATTTGCATATAAGCAGCCTACTCAAGACCACGTCACTTGAAAAGACCTGACAACCCGATTTTGTGCCAGACTCAGAATTCCCCAGTGTCCGAACATTAAGATGGGAACGAAAATGATTGAAACTACCGTATATAACAAACGAAATGAATAAAAAATCGATATATTGAAAATCCGTATATACTTTGCTTCTATTATTGAATAATTATCATTGATGTGACCACAAGATGACTTTCTAAGCAGTAATTCTGTGACCTGGTCACCTTTTTGTGATTAGAAACAAACACAATGTGGAAAGAGTACGAGGATCATTAAATAAGTTTCCAGACTTTTTTCGTTTGGGCATTTTTATTGATAGTACACACATTAAGCTCTGGTCCCCTTCAAAGCAATCTCCTCCAGCTGCAATGCACATGTTGTACCGTTCCAACAACTTCTAGAAGGCCTCATGGAAGTCCTCCTGTGTGAGTGTGTCAATGACCTTGGTCACAGCCTCTTTCATCTCCTCAATTGTCTCATAACGATAGCCTCTGAGCTTAGGGAATAAGCAAGTCACAGGGAGCAAGGTCTGGACTATAGGAAGGGTGAGGAACTGTCTTGATGCCCATCTTACTCAAATAGTCTGTGACAAGGATGGAGTTGTGGACTGGTGTATTGTCCTGCTGGAAATGCTACTGACCCGATTTAAAGAGTGCTGGCCTATTCCGACGGAATCTCTTCCTGAACTCTCTTAAAACCTCAACATAGTAACCCTAAGCCTTTGGCCAATTAACTATGGTGTATTGACTTCCTTACTCCTCCCACACTTCTCATCATCCTTCACAGACTCCCTGCCTTCCTTGAATATCTTATGCCACTCAAAAACTGATGCTCGATTCATACAAGATGCTCCAAAGTCTGAAGAACTCCATACGTTTCTGTGGCATGTTTTCCAAGTTTAAAACAGAATTCTTTTGCATATCGTTCGTCTAAAGTGTCCTCACGTCCAGATTGCATTTTTTAAATTAACCAGCCGTGACAATTGGGCTTTAATAGGGTGTATTCCAATTGCTGCTGTAGCTATTTATTTGAACGTGAAATTATAAAAATTGGTCAGTCATCTCATATGTATAGCAATAACATACTGAATTTTCAAGAGTCTACGACAATTTTAAATGCCTGTAAAAAAATGTCTGGAAACTTATTGAAGCCACCGCTTGTTTTTGAAGGATATACACACAGTCAAACTTTGCAGAACCACACCCAAAGACACAACACCAGTGAGACACTAAAACGTTTCAAAGAGTGAGGGTATAGTTAGAGGATGACCGCTGCAGTCCAAAGTGTCATTAGTCGGGAGTGGGAAATATAAATCCATAAGGCCGATATTTGTGGCAGAGCACTATTTGAATTTGTACCGTGACCTCAGAGTTTCAGGTGATCTAATCCCCTTTTTCCGTGGGGCTTTCAATATGCTGACTGTATACCTACGAGAAAGTCAATAGAACCACATAAAAAGAACTCCGGAGAGAATAGAGAATCACTTTTTCAATACTCCCAGGTCTATACTGTCTCGGACTAAAGTCCAATCTATGGGTAAAATAACCCATTTTGAAAATTTGAGTCGAATAGACAGGAAGATACCTTTTGACATGCTGTGTAAGTTACGTGGGTGGTAAAACGAAATATCCATATCTGTCTTAAGGTAAACAAAATGAATTGCGTGAGTGGCATGCCGGAAAGAAGTGACCTCAAAGATTACGTGGGATCCGGGAAATGATATAACGACTAATTTTCGACCAAGTGAGATCGAAGGCGCCAGTAGAAAAAACACTAGACGTCACACCACTCTGAGTGCTTGCCTTGGGCCAGACGAAAGCATGAGCTGTACTAGTCCAGTGAAAATAAGGAAAATCTAAGCCGATGGAATGCTTTGAGATAATGCTAGATGAACGAAGAGAGAGAGAGACGTGAATAAAATCTTGCGAAAGTGAGAATCTAAGATGATTTAATGCCCTGATAATGCTAGACGCACGAAGCAGATGTGTGAAGAAAGAAACTCGGGAGAGTGATAAAAGGTGAAGAAATAGATTCGCTAGAATTAAAGACGGGTATAATCCCAGAAAGGTCTCTTGCGAAGACCCTGAAGTTGAAAAACAGAAGCTGAAATGATTTGAGTTTGCTCTGTACCAGTCGCGTGAAAACAAAACGAAGTGGTTCACTGAAGATTTGTGCTCGACTTATGAGTTCGTCTTATCCGACCTCGACTCTCTCCTTCCCTTCACAATTTCGTACATTATGTAATAAAAGGAAAAAAAGAACCTGGCTATATTTTTAAATGTAAGTGTTGTTTGTTTATCCTGGTATGCAACAGTTGTATTAAATAATAACTGAAGCCACGTAATTGTGGAAACAGCTTTTTATTAAACGGAATCATTGTGTATCGATTATTAGCATTGAATAGGAATACTTGAAACCTAACAGCTGCTGGCAAATTATTTTTATTAGATAGAAATATATGATGTAAATGATAGCAAACAAATATCAAGAAAGAAAAGTAATTTTTTTTTAATGTTTATAAAACATCAACAACTTAATGAAAATTTGGCATTGAATAACCTACGAAGATTTGATATCCCGTAAAACAAAACCAATCAAACTGTCTGCAGTCACATTTTGGGTTAAATATTTGATTATCGAGCAAGTTATTAATTTTCTGATGTATTTTAAGAATTATTTCAAATCAGCATTTGAAAAGATTTAAATTTATCTTTTAATCACATTTTTTTCAATGAGAATTTGAATGTTATACGTAAAATTTCCAAATCTATTCAGGATAGTCAATAAGTTAAAAGGCTTCTTGAAAATTTCCCTTGACATTTTCATTTCAGTAAATCAATAGTAATGAATTGAAAGCAAATAGCATTTTTTTTCTAATATTAAAATGCCAAAAGAAAGTCTTAGTTAAAACTCAGAAGTCATTAACATTTAGTATTTCTGTTCACACAATTGATATCTTGTAATATTAAAAGGGAGAAACTGTTCTACTTTAGACTGAAGATCTGACAAAATTATTGAATGGGTCAGCTGAAATAAGTTTAATATTGTGACCATTAATTCTTTTAAATGGACAACGTCAAACAAATGATTCTGGTCCGAAGGAAAATTTTAGAAAATACAAGTACAACCAACACTGCCTTTTCTTTCACGGTGTCAATCTTCTCTTAGACTTACTAACCTTGAGCTATTTGTCAGTGTTTCTGATTCAAATAAGTCACTGTCGTGGTTAGTTTTCCACAGCTTAAGATTAATTCAATCTTTGGCGCTGGAATCTTCTTATTTTGACTGAGCTTAAATTCTGATGTTTGATCTATTAAATATATAGCATAGTTACTGACAACAGCAATCGTTGGATGAAGACACAAAAACAGCTCGTCTTAAGTATTAGGTCATCTGTAGTTTTTTTCCTGTTTTGAGTCTATGGAAGCAGATGGAGATAGCTAACGGACACAACGTGCGATGTAATTTCTTCATTCAAGTCGAAACAGACTCTGAACGAACCTTTTGAAAGCTTCACCCGGCCCTATAGACATCATCACTCGTGACCTCGTACCCCAGCCACCAAAAGTGACCAAATCAAGAATCTCATTGTCTTTTATTGAGTTGCACGGAACACTTTACTTCAAACACGCGTAGGTGCCATCGTCTGATCAGCTGTCGCCACTATTAAGATGGTCAACCAAGTCTGATGACCCCGCCCGCCAAACACTGGTTAACCGGTTTTTTTTTTTTCGCTTTTTTCTTTTTTTCTTTTTTTTTTTAACGTCGAGAAGTTGATATACATTTTAACAAAGCAGCCCAAGAAATCCAATACCAAATTTTTAAATCGATAAGTATGTGTTCTTCAACTTAAATCCATCAGTCTTCTGTCTCAATTTTTTTTTTTAATTCTCTAAACTCCGAGAAATAATTCACAGAAAAATATAAACTTCATGCGATCAATTGGAAAAATTGTTAAATGCCTTTTCTGTTATGTGGATTGATATTTCAGAGTGAGAATTAAAGTTGTTGATCTGAGTAGATTTTGTATTGATAGCAAAGATGGTAAAATAACCTACATGTATCAACATTTGCCCTGGTCGCCAGCAAAGATAGGTCTTTAGTCTGTATTATTCCTTTGCTAAAGGTCTTGCTAGAGCTGTTTAAAAATATGGAATTATTTGATTTTTGCAAATATTCAGCGGAAACGACAGACTCCTTAGAAATATAGCTGTCTAACCAAATGTCTCTAATTTTCAAGCAATAACTGAAAGTATAGGTGGCTCAAATTATGGAATTGCCACCGAAGTCGAAACAGCAGAAGTCATTTTATAATTCTCGCAAGCGGTGATTATATCAAATATTCAACTATATTCCTATTAGAATTGCTATAGATAAGTTTTAATTCAAATCTGTTATTCCATTTTCTTTCAATTCACCTTTTGAAATATAAATCAAAACGGTAAATAGATATGATATCGGTCTTGTTTGCTATATAATTGAAGTGATTTCAAAATACCTGAAACTTTTGTTCGCACTTTCCACCACCCAACTCTAAAAAGCTAAGACTAATTTGTCGATGCAGTGATAGTGTCTCCGAGGAATTTCGTTGCTTCCAATTCGATAGCGATCAAATATTGTCCGAGCGAAAAAGAATAAACAACGGCTGGTAATTTGGAAACTAGAAAACACCAGCAGCTGGTTGATACAAAGTAAAATAAAAATTGGTAGTTTATTTGTAATACTTTTGAGTATTTCGCATTATACAGTTCAAATTACGAATAGAAATTATCTTTTATTTGCTGTAATTATTAACATGCCTCTCTTGACATTACCATTTTATTCTTTTTATTTTTCTCTGGTTGTAGACTAAGATCTTTATGTAAACGACAAACCGCAAGGATACATCGAAAGAGACGAAAATACAAAACTAAATGTACAATTGATTTTCCGGAGTGTATTTTTTTGTATCAAATTGCTTTGGTTTATGTGCGTATGAGAAGGAAAATTAGTCAAATACGTTAAACATTTCATTCACATGAATTCATAGAAACCTTTACGCGTGGGTGGTCTTTTATTTTAGTACGACAACTTCTTTGAAATTTTCCTATTGTTACGAAAAGAAAATTTTGACGATAATCACTTATGTGAATACACACACACACACACACACGCACGTGCGCGCTGCATGGTTTTATCCGACTTCTTACTCAGACAGATTTGACATGAAAAGGTTTTATATTGGGTGGATAGCAGCCCCGAATAGAGACTCTGGCATAGCAGTCACAAAAAATGTGTTCTCCTCACATTTGCTTATATTTTAACGGAAGGGTCATGTAAAAGATGGGTCTATATACTTGTATCCCATCACTAAACCTCCATTCATATGAGAAGGGGCTTTTTATCGTTGTAGATGGAATAGTGGATGAAGCCGTTCTCCATTTCAATTCGTGCTAATGCCCTTGTGAAGAGTATGAATCTACCCCTCAGAGTAATTGAGCAGGCTGGCCTATAATTGTATCGTTCAGTGAAGATTACTTTATTCTCAAAGTAAAAACGTTTTGAGAGCATGGCTCTAATAGAAATAGCGGTATGATGTGCTATTTTTTGCAGGTTTTAAGAGATATATATTTATATGAGAGTGCTTAGCTTAAACTTAGTTTTCATTAGAAAGGAAATCGGCGACGCGAGTTCAAATCCAGGAAGAAGCTATTTACGTTTCATTTCAAGCTAAATCTTTTGAAGAAAAGGGTTAATGAATCGTTTATCTTAATACCTAAAGATTAATAGTTTGAAGACTGATATTTAGCATGGATATGGTGACTAGTTTAAAAAAAGAGGAAATCTAAAGTCAAAGTAGCTGTACACAACCTAAAATTACCTTATGTTGCATCCTTCCTATGACATGGGGGAACAAATATATATATATATATATATATATATATATATATATACACGCGTGTGTGTGTTCATTGCTGCATATCTACGTCTGTGTACTTTATACAAAGATAGTCCATCCTCATAGTCTGGTATACCACAGTTCCTCTGAAGAAATAATGAACCGGTTCTAAAATTGTAGCAATGTTATACATAAAGTCCCTATTTTAATGGTCTGTAATATTATTTTTCAGTGGTACGAAAAGTTCGATAACAGTTGCAACCTTTCGTTAGAATCCAGTCAGTAGTAAGTTTATATTCGAGTAGATGTACCACATTTTATTTAAGGTCGTTAACTTCTGATTTTGAGATCACATGTCATACTCCAATTACAGTTCCCAACCCAGGCTAAAAATGTCTAATTGTAATACTCTTTCCTTATCTGGTGGATAGCTTTTTTAAGATCATCAGTGAAGATTTAACTCCAACAATATCACCTAGAACTGATTTTGTCCTTGGATTCTATTTTTACATCAGACCATCAGCACCTGAAATCTTTACAATGTTTATTTCCCGTGATAGTTACATGCTAAGAATGCTAAACGTGGATTTAGTTAGTTACAGATGTTTAACCTTCTTGTCATTAATCTATAGATTTTACTTTATCATAGAGAACAGCTAGGTGCCACTCTAGAAAAATCGTCGTCTCGTATGAAAGCAGAAGTGAATTATTGAATTCCAATATAAAAATACTGTGCAAGTAAAAATTTTCCCTGTTCAATAATGTCATTGTTTTCTCTGTATGCATTATCGTCTTGGAGATGAATAGAAGGCATTACTTTAGGATTACCCCTCTTATAGATAAACAAAACATAGTTTATTAAAAATAAATTTGTAAAATCGATTTTTTTTATTAGCCAACGGATTGACTGACTTATTTAGTATATTTCATATTTTGTATTCAAAATGACACGCAAAAATGCCTGAAAGTTTTATTTTTTATTAACATTTCAAAATATGAATCAATAAATCAACGGAAGTGTTAGCTCTAAAGTAAAAGAAAAAACAAACGAAACAGTTTTGGTTTTCATTCACATTTTGCGATTGTAAAATCTGCTGAAAGAAAATTCTTTTAGAAACAGACAACTCGCCTTAGGATCCGATATTAATTTGTTTCTGAAAGCCTACAGACCTGTCCGAATCGATGCAGATTACCTGTAATGTACTTTTTTATGCTTTACTTTAACTAAAAATGGAAAATAGCTTATATTGTGCAAAAGTCCTCATGGATTTGAACAAAAGAGTAAAGTGGCAAATCTATCTATTGAATTGATATTTGTTTGCATAATAATCTAAGATAACTTTTCACATCTTTGATTGGTACCAAGATGATTCTTTGTTGTAGTCTACCGAAATTTTCAATGTGTACTGAGCAAATGTTTGCGCGAAAATAATGTTCTACATTATTCAAGACATTTCAATTAATTTTTCCCTGTTTACTCCATACAAGCAAAACAGTCTGGAGCAAATATTTGCTTTAGTCTTTTATCAATGCAAAAATGACAAAAGTGTAGTAAGAGAAAATATTGAAGCAGTGTTAATTTTAAACGAAGTAATATCATTGCCAATTTATATTCTTTGTAAAAAAAAAAAAATTTTAATGGAAATATTGCTATACATACACTTACAGTTTATTTGCTCTCAGATTACGACTTACTCTAAATTCTGATCCCTTAGAAATGTTATCACTTTCAATTCACGTTCACATTCCCTTCTGAAGCATTTTTTAGTTTCTACGTTTACGAAAATGAAGAAAAAAACAGCCAATGTAAAAACGGCAAATTTGGGTATAAAGTTATCTTTAAATCGAAATGTCACTCAGGCATGTGCTATTTTCCTTTTAGTTGGTCTCAAAATCCTTAATTCGTTCAAAAGTTTCCATAAATAATTCACGGAAGGAAAGATTAACTCCACAAATATGAAAAAATATATTATTACTATTATAAATATAAACCTCTTGCGTAAACAGTAAAAAAATGCTGATTTGAAAGTCAATGGAAGTTTTTTATTGATTTTAAAGACTAATGGATTAGTTAAATGATTACATCAGCTATTTTTACAATCAATTGATGTTTCGTTTTCATTTAAAGCAAAGTGTAATCTTTGAAACGAGTACTGCATCAAAATCTTTGAACAAATATTGCATCAAAAGCCCCGTCGGTGCTGCATAGAATATGTCACTTCGATGCCCTGCAAGTGGAAGGCAAAATGAAGTGCACAGTATTTCTTTTCATATGGATTGTGATTGTTACCATTTTACGATATAGCTGAATATATTCTCGATTGATTCAGTTTTGCTACTAGTAGGAAAAAAAGATGGGTTATGGGTTTATATATTTAATTAAGCTTTTGGTACACGCAAATTTATATAAACAAATAGGGAAATGATCTGTATGAGGGAGACAAACAATTTTTTGAATAATAAAGAGAACGCTCTGGTCCTTTCGTCCGGTACTATTCATACAATCCCACCGGAGAAACGTTTAAAAACGGGTAATACAAATAGAGAAAATGATGACAAAATGTGAAAAAAAAAGATGGTAAACGTTATGTCACACCTTATGTCTCCCAAAATATGTAAATTATAGAGAGGGGTGATCAAAAATTTTAGATCACCCATATATATATATATATATATATATATATATATATATATATATATATATATGAGAGAGAGAGAGAGTTGCATTCAATAAGTTTTAATACTTTCTTGTACAGGCATTAAAAATTGTCGTGGACTCTTGAAAATTCAGTATGTTATTGTTATCCATATTATGAGATGACTGACCAATTTTTATGATTTCAGGTTCAAATAAACAGCTACACCAGCAATTGGAATACACCCTATTAAAGCCCGATTGTCACAGCTGGTGAATTTTAAAAAATGCAATCTGGACGTGAGGAACTTTAGAAGAACGATATGCAATAAAGTTGTTTTAAACCTGAAAAGAAATATGCCAGAGAAACGTATGAAATGCTTCAGACTGCTTTTGGAGCATCTTGCATGAATTGAGCATCAGTTTTTGAGTGGCATAAGAGATTCAAGGAAAGCAGGGAATCTGTACGGGATGATGAGAGGTGTGGGAGGAGTAAGGAAGTCGATGCACCATAGTTGATTGGCCAAACGGTTAAAGTTACAATGTTGAGGTTTTAAGAGAGTTCAGGAAGAGATTTCGTCGGAAGAGGCCAGCACTCTCCAAATCGGGTCAGTGACATTTCCAGCAGGACAATACACCAGTCCACAACTCCATCCTTGTCACAGACTATTTGACCAAGATGGGCATCAAGACAGTTCCTCACCCTTCCTATAGTCCAGACCTTGCTCCCTATGACCTTTGTTATTCCCTAAGCTCAGAGGCTATCGTTATGAGACAATTGAGGAGATGAAAGAGGCTGTGACGAAGGTCATTGACACGCTCACACAGGAGGACTTCTAGAAGTTGTTTGAACGGTACAACAAGTGCCCATACGAAAAAAGTATGGGAACTTATTTAATGATCCTCGTGTGTATATATATATATATATATATATATATATATATATATATATATATATATATATATATATTTCTATATTATTCCACAGAGAAACGGTTTAGATTTAAAGAGGAATAGATATCTTTTTGACATGACGATGTACAGTCTTAAGTTTTTGAACAAGTGAAATGCTGGGGATCAATTTGCTATCCGAATTGAGCGAGATGGAAGATAAATTCAGGCATTTACAGAGAAGGATGACTAATTCTTAAAAGCAAAAGTGGTTGAGCAATGTATACCGAAATGGTAAAAAAATAAAATCCTCATTCACCCTTGAGGAACTTTAAAGGGATAGATTACTTTGAGGTTATATTTAATCTCAAAGAATGATTTCAGCATATAGAAAACTCAGTACCCGCTGCTACCTAAACAATGGACCTTAACTTCAATTTATTGAGTTTAAACAAATACCTAAATCAATAACTAAAAAACATTCCGTAAATTCAAGTCATAAGGAAATTTTCAACGGGAAGAAAATGCGTATGAGAAGGTACTAAATAATAACGGACACTAATATATAATTTAGACCAGTTGGCTGGGACTGGAATATACCGACTGCATCTCTGCAGAAGGGTAAGGCCCCCCACTTCCAAAGTCTTAAGACATTAAGCAATCTGTTGGCGCAGTTCCAGCACGAGATCTCAAAGAAATATGGAATACCCATTCACTGCCATTGCTACCAGTTTGACTCTGACCCGGAATGGTAGCACCTGAAAAGGCCTTATATATAGGTAAAACAAAACTATTTGACATTTAAACGGTGTGCAAATAAATGACAGTTATTTCATTGAATTGTAAGTGATACATAGCAAATACAAATTTAACTGTGTGCTAACGAATGAGTAATGTTGAATAGAATAATTAATGTTGATTAGCAGTGCTTGAAACTCTTTAGCTGTGTGCCTAAATTGAAATGTTAGTGTTACATAGCGATGCTCGAAACAATTTAACTGTGTTCAAATAAAACTTTAGATGTAAGATTACAATATTTGAAACCATTTAAGTGTCAACAATAGTATGAAATAGAACAAAACATGATAGAATTATTGGAAACGTTTAACAGTGGGCAAACTAAAATTATACTTATGTACAAACAATTTAGCTATAACTCATTCAAAAATGAGATTACCAACTAACTATTCTGTTAGAAATCACACACACACACACATATATATATATATATATATATATATATATATATATATATATATATATATATATATATAACCATTTAACAGTGTACAAACAAATGAGCTCTGTTTTGTTTTAAAATGTTCTCTACAAACTACGCATTTATAATTAATATATATCCAGAAAGAAGATTTGATATTAAATAATATATAATGATTTATGTGCCATAAAACCCAACCAAACCATTTATCATGCGCAGATGGACGTGAAAAATATCAGTGGTATTTATCTTAGCATTATTTTCAATACGAAAAACTAATAATAATCATTCTCTGATTTAACACGGCCTTTAATAATGTCATAAATTCAAAGGTCGGTGTAGAATACTTATCAAAGACTTTCTTAAATGTTACATCTCATGTTATAGTTAATTACAATAAAATTTAGTCAGTTACCTTAGCATTATGCCACACATAATAAAGCATATTAGCAAGATATCTGGGATACACTTATATGCAACTGGAGAATCAGACATGGATGTTCATTGGCAGTAAATGTTTGTTGGAGAATGTTTATTAAGCACTTGTAAAAACCGATGGGCCAAATAGGATATATTGCTCCGTCCACTGAACGATCATGAAAATAATGATTTTACCATCATGATAGATTTTTCCGCAAGATATGCCGTCCAAAATTGTTATACTTTCTAAATGCATTTTGAATTATTAAAAAAGTGATGGGAATCAAAGTGTGAAGCAGGTTTCAGGAATTGTGGATTGCCATTGGAGAAATCAAACACAATAACTTTACCCGTACAAAGCTACCTCCTTTATAAAAAAAATCCGAACTTAGTAGTACGAGTAGGTAGGAAAATTAGGTAAAATTAAAACTTATCTATAGCAATTCTAATAGGAATATAGTTGAATATTTGATTTAATCACTGCTTGTGAGGATTATAAAATGACTTCTGCTGTTTCGACTTCGGTGGCAATTCCATAATTTCAGTTATTGCTTGAAAATTAGATATTTTGTTGGACAGTTATTTCTAAGGAGTCTGTAGTTTCCTGAGAATATTTGCAAAAATCAAATAATTCCATATTTTTAAACAGCTCTAGCAAGACCTTTAGCAAAGGCATAATACAGACTAAAGACCTATCTTTGCTGGCGACTAGGACAATGCTGATACATGTTAGTTATTTTACCATCTTCGCTATCAATTCAAAATCTACTCGGATCAACAACTTTAATGGAATAGTAATCCGCATAACAGAAAAATTATTAAACAATTGACACAGGAGACTAATTGATTTAAGTTGAAAAACACACTTATCGATTTAAAACTTGGGTATTGGATTTCTTGGGCTGTTTTCTTAAAATGTACGGGGTGCCTTCAATAAGTTTCCAGAATTTTTTTGTACAGGTATTTAAAATTGTCGTAAACTCTTGAATATTCAGTATGTTATTGCTATACATCTTATGAGATAACTGACCAATTTTTATGATTTCAGATTCAAATAAACAGCTACAGCAGCAATTAAAATACACTCTACTAAAGCCTGATTGTCACAGCCGGTGAATTTCAAAATAGGATAGGATAATAATCATAGGCTTAATCAAATAAATACCGACCGACAAAAAAGGAAAAGGTGTGGAAATATGTACAGTTTTATCCGCTGTCTTTGATTATTACCATCACTCAGATAGAGGAGAGGGTATACTTAATGCTTCCAAATTAACGAAAACTAATTTTTATCTACACAAACATCTAAAGATCGATTCCTATCATGAAACTATCATGTTTAAAAGGCTTTTGTTGACCACGATCTTTTCAAAAGTTTGTAAAGAGATTTTAATCGTCAGTTTACAGTTAGTATTATATTAAACTGGCGTCCAAATACTTAAATAGGGATTATATATATATATATATATATATATATATATATATATATATATATATATATATATCATTAAACAAAGATTTTGTCTGCACATATTTGTATATGTCCATTCGAGTTGCTGGATTGATTTTATGGTATTCCGACGGGAATTGGTTCATGAAACTCATGACTAATGGGTACCCGAGTACTTTCTACCTTAACTTGGGCCATCATCAGGGGTGTGTATATTGCAAAAGCGATGTGACCTTTTATGTACATTACCGCTTTGTAAGTGTCTATCGATAACAACTCATCTCTCCCTCTTTTCAAAATCAACCCTAATATACTCCGGAAAATACTCCTAGCATGCACTACCATCTAGGCAATATTTAGGCTAAAAAAGACGGAGTATCTATGGGGTAAGTTTTGGGCCTGGTCTTCAGTAATTTCTGCATATCCCGCCACGAAAATGAAATATTTATTAAGATGAAAAAAAACTTCAATATACCTAAGATATGTCAAGGATATACTTATTCTCACAAATGATATTAATGAAATAAAAATACTACAAGACATCTTCCAAAAAATTCAACTCTTAATTTTACCCATGGATTTAACAAAAACAATGAAATTTCCTTATTAGATGTTCTGATCGAAACTGGTAGAAATAATAATAATAATAATAGCTTCACTACTTCTACGTAAAAAAAAACAAAAAAACCCTCTTATTCTCAAATGTAAAAATGAATTCCCACTTTGAAGTAAAAAAAGCAATTATCAATAACCTAACATTCTGTATAGATCTAATATCCAACAAAAAATATTTTATAAAATATTAAAAATATAAAACCAACTCTCATCAATAATGGGTTCCTTAAAAATATTGTAAACAAATTAAACGTGCAATTAGAAATGTCGGCTAACAAAATAAATACTGCAACATTCCATCCAATAAACAACCATTTATCAATCTTTTTACAATAATCAAATACAGTACAATTATTAAGTACATGAAAATACTTTTAAAATGTTGACTAAAAGAAATATTCTCCTCACTGATCCAAATGAAAAAAAATAAAACTAATGTACAATGACAAATTCAAAACTTCCAACTTAGGTATAAACAATAATTTCTTACTTATAATTGATTACTAATAATTTTTGTGATTGGTTCATACGTAACATGTAACGTTACACCCTCTCGCCCCCACACACGTTAACTTTCTTCTAACCATGTCACTTCTTACGCCGGCCGGTGATCAACTAGTGGTTCGAGGGGGTAACGCACATTTCTTTACCTACACAAGAATACGATCGAGGGAACGGAGAAAATAGAAGGACACACGAACAAACACGAACAAAGCTTGGGGTTAACCTAGAGCAGAGGAAGGTATGCAACACTTTGTATTCCTGATAGCATATATGGACTAACGCTAGCGTGGGTCACTAGCGAAAATTCCACAAAGCTACTGGAATCAGACTCATCTTGACTCACTGTCGCTGGACCCTATCCCATGTTGCCTCGCCTCTCTGCTCCGGTGTCCGGTGTTGACTGCCCCTGTCCGTGGTTCCACGCCAACTCTCCTCGAAATGTTGTTTCCACATCTATATTTGTTCTTCTTGGCTGCTAGGTTTTAGTTTATCTTTCACTATACTCTTACTTCTTCTCACTTTGTTTACTGTCTGTTGTGTTATCCTAGATTGTCAATCTTCAACCGAGTCTCTAGATATATTATTTGCAATAATTAACTTTGTATCCACTAGTATCAATTGTATCATATACATGCAGTCGCATCCTTTGCATTTGTTCCCCTCGAGACATCAATGCCGTGTCTATTGACCAGGATTGGCTATGTTATGCCTTGCGTATTTCCCTCGAGCTGTTAGTAGACGCTGTATTTGGAAGAGATTACGATGTAAAATTTATAGAACCTAATTTTCTTTCAAAGGCAAATGAATGAACTGGAACAACAAAGATCATAATCTCCTTTCTAGTTATAAAAATGTCTATAAGCGAACTTTACTG
Organism: Sepioteuthis lessoniana; assembly: GCA_963585895.1. Taxonomy (NCBI): domain Eukaryota; kingdom Metazoa; phylum Mollusca; class Cephalopoda; order Myopsida; family Loliginidae; genus Sepioteuthis; species Sepioteuthis lessoniana. Next base: position 97,091,660 of record OY757920.1, read on the forward strand.
GTTGGTTATAATGTATAATTGATCTTTCCATAGAAAGAATTAAGTTGCTGTTAGCCTGATGCTTTAATGTTTAGAGAAATCACGTTAGATACTAATAATAAAAAACGGAATTAACAGCTCTTCGAGTTGAATGAATGATAAGCTAGCCTTAACTAAATACATCCACTGCTAGAAGCGGATTGTATGACTTATGGCCGTTCCTTATGAGAATGAGGTTTGTCAGCTCAGATACACGGCATTTGATCGTCAAACGACTAAGGGATCGAACGTTAAATATTGCTAGGATCAAAAGTAAAGCAACACTTTTTGACTGCATCAATCCAATAATGGAATATTGGATAACATTGAAGATTACTCAAAAGATGACAGATTAATTTAAATCTAAATAGGCTATAAAATACTCACTTCTGAATTATAATAATCCGAGTTTAAGTAATGCATTGTTCTAATTTATTTTTAATTCGGATATGCTTCCATGTTATAAGAGTCAGCCGACTTACTTTTCCTTATTTTAATTTTAAAGATAAAACTTTTCCAAGAAAAGTGGGTATAGTTCAACAGCTGTAATTTGATCAAACATGATTTCACAATTTATAATGGAAACTATTATTTTTTAATTTCATTTTCACAGCCACAAAGATAATTTACAGTCTAAGAAAAGTATCTTGTAATACTAGAGTGTTGCTAGGCCCTGTCGGTGGAGTGTAGTCTCCGGTAGAAGAGTAAGACTTGCGTTCAGAAAAACCCTGTGATTGGCACAAAACTGAGCTGCATCTGTGAGTGGGTGAGGCTCGAAATAGGTAGTGTGCCGTGCCCTTTATTGTCATTACTCCTAGGTCTACGGGCCGAAAGATTTTCAGGTCCAATCTACGGGTTAAATCGATTTGTTAGAAAATTCTAATTTTCATAAACAAATCTCAAATACCTTCACTAAAACTGTATCTATGTATGAACATGATTCCCTAAGACAGGGGCACAAAATAACTCTTGCCGGGTTGACATGCCGTTAAAATCAATAAACCTAATGTAGCCCATTACTTTTTTTGTATTTTCTACATTGGAAATACCGACCTTGTAAATTGATCCTATGCTTTTATGAGGAATTCTAAAGCCAGATAGTTCAAAATTATCTTAAATACTTAAAATATATATATACACTGACATAGACTGAAAAAAAAATCACCCCCACCAAAAAAAACCCGCTTCTGATTTGGACCTACACACAGTATGTGAATGGGGTCTTGTTCCATTGGGGGTAACGAAAAACATTGCTGAAGTAATGACAAGTTGAAATAAGAAAAATTTTATAAACCTGGTAAAAACGTACCGATCACTTTATTATTGTAGTCCATTCTCAAATCAGAAAGTGATGATTTTGATTCAATGAAGTATTCCCTAAATTGTAGCCCCACCCTAATAAAGAGGGTGGTTTCGGTAGCTTTGAAATTGACGTCATTCCTTCTTTTCTGCTAATTAATGACTAACTCTTTTCAAAAATCATCTTGTCGGACATTTTCTTGTACCAACCACAAAAGTCACCTTTTGTTGTTGGTTATATACTCGGCCACTATATTCAATAGCCCTTATTTTGGAATCCGACTGCGTATCAATTTATATACGTAGATATTTACACATATCAGTCTTTGTTACCAGAAGGTTTAATCTTCGGTCAATTGGAATTCATTTTCCGTCAGTGTATGTTTGTTTTTTTTTAATGCATCAGTCAGTCCGTATCGCTTCAACATGATTATTGTCAGATGCAGGAACCCAGGAGTATTAAAACAAATTTTACCTAGGGGCAAACAACGAAAATAAGGCGAGTAAACACAGTGTTTTATGAAATTAAAGAAGACTAAAAAGTGGTGATTGGTATTATAAGTTTTCAACTGTGAAGATATTGGATTCCGAGTGACATTAATTTCAGCTTATATATATATTTGTCGTTTTATTTATTGCTCTTTCTCGTCTCATTGACTTTCCTGAGTTGACATTTGTCCATTCTTATACTCATAGGGGACTATGCTTTTCTTTTTATTTATGATCTATACCGGCTGCTTTTATTATCTCGGTTTGGTTAATGATTTTTAATCGTTGCTGAATTAGAATTATTGGCCATCGTTTCTTTGAATTCTTTAGGGATCATATGGAATATCTCCACAAAGAAGCTGTTTCCACAGAATCTTTTTTTCATTCAAAATAGTTCCCTCAGTTATGCATAAATTTCTAAAGGAATTTTTCTCTTCATCTGGAATGTAAGCTGTAGGTTCTTTCGATGCGTAGTTTGCAAGTCTTTTTATCTATTTATATATTTATTTCTATCATCTAAAATCAAGGATTTTTTGGTGTGAGTGGATTTCACCTTTGAGAATAGAAAATATGCCAGGGCCAGATCTGAAGAATAAGGTGGGCAAACGTATGTCCAAATCTGCTTCGGCAATAATTGATATAGTTGACCTGGAGGGTCATTCAGATTTAGTTATCGTCTTTGAATGTTTTTAAAACACTGGTTGGGTTTGAAACAATGCCCACTGATCGAACAAGCATTTACATTGGCGTTTTACAACATTACAAAGGTCCACCTCAAAGAACCAGAAACTTCACTCAAAATCCTTCAATCTTGCACTCCAGTCTGTGTTGTTCGATGACTTAAATAATATGGTAGTTTTTTCACAAAAAACGATAGTATAAAATCAATAGTATGCGTCATATAAACAGCAATTTCGTTCCGATGTTTTATTGGTGCACTGTTTAAAATATTAAGGATTGAACTTTGACGCACCACTTGCTCTATCGGTAGGGATTAGAATACGCTGATCTACCCTCAACAGGAGAGTAAGAACTCCCATCTAAAAAAAAAAAAAATACCATCCTGTGTATGACTCAACTACTACCAGTGTTACCGGACATTGGTATTATGGTAAGAGTGTTTGCCAATGGCTCGGGAGACCTAGGTTCAATCCCAGGTCGAGTCATGCCAAAGACTCAAAAAACGGTACTTGATGCTACATTGCTTAACACTCAGCATTATAAGGTAATGATCAAGGGTAAAGTGGAGCAATCTAGGGAGAGGAGTAGCGCCCTCCCCTACACTTTGGTTTAGTAGCCATTGAAAAGGGAGTCTTCGGGTCTCCCTCGACCGCAGTGGCCTACTTTACTTACTTACTACTAGAGTTGAGGCTCTGGTAAACAAACTCAGGTGAATGAGAGTACCTTCTTCATTGCCTTAGTCAGTTGGCTGGGGCTGTAGAATACACCGACTGCTTTTCTGCAGAGGAGTAAGACCCCCAACAAGTGTCCTTGATATGACACTTAACAATCTGATGGTGGGATTTTAGTAATGCAAGAGCTTCGGGAAATGTGGAGTACCCCTTCATTGCCATCGCTTTAGCTCAGAGAGATAGCACCTAATAGGGTCTTATCAATGGGTCATATAGAACTAAACTGTGCTTGTGTTAAAACTGAATATCTTGAAATAGAACTGTTTTAACTACCTACTTATGCTAAAACTAATTGTTTGAAATGGAACTGTTTTGTTATGTTAGACGGAATTTTTTGAAATAGAACTATTTTTTACTTTGAAACTGCACTTACCCTAAACGGAATTGTTTGAATTAGAACTGTTCGACTAAACTGAATAACTTGAAATAGAACTGTTTATTCGTATAAAAAGGTATTTGGCATTGAATAACCAACAAACTTTGATACGTCATAAAACCCTAACAAACAAAGAATCTTCATTGCCCTTGCTCCCACTTCCACTCTGATCTAGAGTGATTCCCCCTGGATGATGATTCTTAAAAAATTATTTATGTTGATTTGGAATTCTTGAAAAAATATAACTGTGTGCAAACTAATTATTTGATATCAATTCTTATTTGCAACTGTTTAAATTATCGGCATCAGATTGAAACACTTGAAGTCGTATAACAAATGACTTGTAAAAAAATGATTTAACATACAATTCTGCTGTTTGAAAAACTGATTGTTATGGAACGTTGCAAGTTATGATTTAACCAAACATCTAAAATGAATCAAATTTTGGTATTACGTAACCTATAGGGGTTGTTATGCAGTTAAATAAACCAAACAAAACATATCACTTTTAGTTACAGTTGTTCTATAAGTCAGTCTCAAACGAAACGGTTTGACGAAATCTGAATATGGAGTCCTGCGGGCTCGGGCCGTAAAATCCGCCGACTGCATCTCTGCAGAGGGGTCAGACCCCATCCCCCCAAAAATCTCCTTGATATTGAGACTAAACAATCAGATGGTGAGGCTCCTATCTTGGAGCTTTGGGGAACTTAGAGTACTCCTTCATTGCCATTGCTCCCTGGTTCACACTGAACTGGAGTAGTAGCACCTGATCAGCCAGACAGAACTATTCAACTGTTTAAATTATGCAAGTAGATGACTTATAGTACTAAATTGAATTGTTAGAAATAAGTCTTTGAACATTTAACTGTGTGTAAACAAATGACTGATGTTTAATTGAATTGTCAGTGAGGCGTGTCAGTACATGGAACCATTTAACTGTGTGGAAGGGAATGAGTTATGATGAATAGAATTATTAGTGTTAAATAGCACTATTTGGAACTCTTTAACGGGGTGACTTAATGGAATTACATTGCTGTATTTGGAACCATTTGACAATTTGCAAATAAATGAATGGTGTTGAATATAATAATTAATGTTGAATAGTAATTGAAACTACTTCACTATGTGCAAACAAATTATCAATTTTGAAATAGATTTGAAACCATTTAACTGTGGAGAAACGATAGCAATAATTGTGTGCAAACAAATTGAATCTAACTCATTTAAAAATTAAATTACCTGCTAACTGAGCAAACAAATGACTAAGAGGTTGTCTAAATTTCTGAGACGAAGCTTGATGATTTTTATCATTAAGGGTTTTCGGACTATTGTCTTCGTCTTTATTTCCAGAATGTTTCGGCCGATATGTCCTCTGGCCTTCTTCAGGTGTTTGTCGAACTCGGGAACCTTCACGGAACATCGAACTACGTTCTTTATTGAATCCACGGGGGTCACCTGTTCTGATTCCGTTTGCCATAACCGGGTACAAGTGTTAACAATTCCTGTATTGTTACTCGCCTGCAGTCAGGATTGAACCTGCAACCTCCAGATGATTGTCTCCCTAGAAGCTTAGGGAACCAATGCCTATAACCATTACGCTATGACTAATGTTAAATTGTGGCGGTTATATAGCAATACCTGAGGCCATTTAGCAGTGTGTCTGAAAATGATTGGTTGTTAATAGAAATACTTGATAACATTTATCTGTGTGCAAAAAAAGCGTTTAGCCTATTTACCGACCCCCTCCGCTCGGGCAGGATATGACACAAGATCAATTCTTTTTGAGGGGAGTTTAACAGGCTTGACTTCAGAGTTTTCCTTCTCCTAGAATAGTTGCCTCACCAAGGCTGAAGAAAAAAGTCTGTCCTACTATTTACCCATAGCTGGAGGGAGAATAATTGGATTCATACCTTTCTCAAGGATATTAGTGTTATGTGAAATGCTATCAGTCTCGTCCAGGATTTGAAGTCGTGTCAACGTGTCCATTTCCTACGATGATAACCATTACATCACGGACATAAAATAAATTCTTGAGAATAATGAAATATCATTAAGGTTGTTTCGAATTTAACATTGATTTTCCGTGTCAATCATCTCTTGATGATACTTCAGTTTTATTGAAATGCAATCTTTTTTGCTGAGTATAATCCTAAAGCAACAAAAGAATCACATGCAGTATTGGACGCCAGTTCTTATTATCTTTTGATTGTGTGCGTGTCATGGATAATTCAAAAGACGAAATTCAGTTTTTGGGTTACGAAGTGCCGACGTTTGAAACGCCGCCTACTGTCAAAACAAATCACCATAATTTATCATCGTATGATGCAATCTGCCTTAAGCGTTTTTTCTACTATTTTCTATTCAGGGTGGTACGTAATAATTCGGTCCGTGTTTTACTCTTCTGTTAAATGTATTGATCTCTCCTGAGGTTGCTTGTGTCTCGAAAGAATTTTCACAAGAGAGGGTTTAAATAGAAGTGAAACGAACTGGATTCATCGTGTGGAATCGTCGATGAAGACATGAAAGAAACTTTGAAGGGACACTTTATGAAACCATATTATAAAGAAGTCCCGGCACGTGTCTTTTAATGTTATTTAATGCCAAGCAACTCCGAAATAATGCATAATAGTGGAAAAAATACTCAAAGTGCATACAAAAAAACGTTTCTTTTATTCTACGCGCATACACGTATGTTAAATATCGAGGTGGAAGTTGTACTTACATTTACCAGATAAGTAAACAAAAATGAAAGGTTTCATCACATGTTTACTTTGAGTTCGTCAGATTTTGCCACTACATACACATTTCAACGGCTTAAACACGTGCACCTGTGTTCAAAATCTCATTGAAAACAAACTTAATAAACATGGCTGGAAAATGGGGGTGGCATATTAAAAAAGGCCAATTTTTAGCATCAAAACCACTCCACATGTTGACAATCAGGTAAATTTCGCAATATCCTTTGCTAAATTTGTTGATTCTGGCGCCGCGAAAACTGCATTAGCAAACAAATATGCTAAACAGAGCTAACTGCGCGTATAAATGATCACATTATCCTCAACATTATCACCCCATAAAGTCACAGTCTATAACCAAATGATAAGCCTTTTACTTTTTTCAACTTCTCTTTTTCTTTATAAAGCTTATAAATAGATGACCTGTGAACGAACGTTATACAGTGATTATTTACGATAAATCTTTTACAAATACCTACGTCCCAGGCTTCAAACGTGTATGTATATATGTATATATTGGTTGTCTCTAAATCACTTAGTGGGTTTGTGTCGAACCACGTGCAATATATTATATATATTCACTTGTTAGGAGAGAGCTGTGATACTAAGTCTAACGTAAAGTTGGGTAGGTTTCCATCCCAGCTTAAATCGTCTTACGTGTCTAGCCACTGAAGAGTTGTAATACAATGAAACATTCTGTCTGTGGATGACATATATAACCAAAACGTCGAGTGAAATTTGCATCAGTGCCCAATCCTTGATTATTTTAATGATAATCTTTATCAATTCGCAGTGAAATTTGCGCAAATTGATTTAAAGTAAATTCTGCAAAAGTATCGGGAGATGAAAAATCCTTTATCCAGAATATTTACTTGCTTTAGACTCTGTCCCAAAAAAGAGATTATGGTTAGTAGATACATCCATTCGTTTTCTTCGTCAAATCGTGCTTCTTTACACAGTTGCCAGTGGATCGACCATCCAGGCATTGCTATTTCGCTGCTAAATAACTACAATCTCAAACTTAGTAGATATATCCATTATTTTACTTACACAAAACGTGCGTCTTTCAACAGTTCCCTGTAGATCAACCACCTAGGCATTTCTATTTCGCTGCTCACTTATTGTAATCACAGGCTTAGTTTCTTTAATTTTTTTTTTCAACCATGTTATTTCCTCTGTAATTTTTCCTTTGTCTTCTAAATTATTTTTCATTTATTCCTAATTTTTGTTTCTTGGTTTGTCTTTTCCTTTAATTTGTTTTTATTGCTAATGTTGGCTGTTGTAATTTTCCTTTTATCCGACTGTCATGTGTTGTCTTCAAATCCCTTGATAGTTGTCAACACAGTCTTTAATAATGAGATTCCATTCTTACAGGCATTGTTATGGACTCAGCAAGTGCCATAGAATAGTTTTGTTAAATTTGATAAAACTTCTTATCTATTCAGTGGTGAATAGAATGTTGCTAGACAATTAATCAACACATTAATTTTTTTCTGAAAAGCTGACAATGTGCATGCAAAAATAGAATTTTAAAACTAATTTGTGGTTAGAACTGGGTATATCTAAAATTTTCATGTATTATAATTGTGTGTATTTTTTTAGATGGGATAAATTAGTTTTAACACCAACTATCATAATAATAATGATTTTTTTTTCTTGCAGGTAAGTGCTTATTAATAAACCACAAGTTCTCAAGAGAAACCTGTAATGATACCCTATGAAAAAAACCGAAAAGTAAGAATTTTTTTATCTTTCATCTCTAGGCTCCAGCATTTCCAGAAAGCGGTGACCGCAAAGTTATCATAAATCTAACACCCTTGCAGAACTAGAATTTCCTTCTTGACATTATGAACTTTCAAACGTTCATTCTCGCTTTTGTTGGAAAATTAGCTTCTACAAGAACTATTTAGTTCATTTTTTAAGATATGGGAGACTAGAAAACCTATCAAGCATGAAACACTGCAGCTCTTAATTCTTACAAGGGAGATGACAAGCTTATGGGAGAGCACCACTTCACTATTGTGAAATTAAGTTGTTTTGTTTTTTTTTTTTTGTTTAAATGTTTCTTTGAGTATACCAGTCAAGTGGAAAGTATATACATCGTCAGAGATTTATTATCTTGCCTACGCCCAGTGGGCTGAAGCCGTAGAAAAAGCCGACATCATCTTTGCAGTGGATTAAAACCTCCCCACAAAAGAATATCTAAGATATGACACTAAACTATTGGGTGGTGAGACCCGTCTCTTGGAACATTGAAGAATATAGAGAACCTCTTCATTGCCATTAAAACCAGGTCCAATCTAACCCAGACATGTAACACCTGTTTGGGTACAATCAATGGTCAAATAGACCTGTTCAATCGTTTACTTTACTACGTAAGTTAATGATAATTTTAAATTGAAATATTAGTATTAAATAACGACACTTTATCTGTGTAAAGAAGTGATGTTGACTAAAATTATATGTATTGTATAGCAATACTTTAAAATATCTAGTGTCCTGGACATAATATTGTTATATCTAATGATGAGGCTCCAGTTTTTAAATTTAGGGAATGTAGACTACGTCTTCTTTACCGTTACTCTGACCTGGATTAGTAGCATCTGTTAGTCCTATCTGTGGGTCAAGTCGAACAAGTTTCTTAGATTTGGCTGTAAACTTTATCTGATGTTTGGACTCCAAAGCTTGAGCTTTGGAGAGCGTGGGATATACCTTCATTGGTAGTCTTAAGTCCACTCTAACCCTAGGTGGTAGCATCTCTTAGGATATCATCTATGGGTCAAATAAAATTGTTTAATTATTTACTATAGCTGAAACTATTCAACTGAGTGTGAACAAATGTCTGATATTGAAATGGATTATTAGTAATACATAGTAATATTGCGAATTATTTAACTGTGTGCAAACAAATGATAAGTATTTGTTAAGATTTGAATACATGATACATAGAAAAACTAATGTTAAATAGCAATGTTTTAAACTATATAATTGTTAGCAAATAAAACTTTTAGAGCAAGATATCACAAAGTCAATACATTTAACTGCGTGCAAACAATAAATAGCAATTCTTGAAAACATTAACAAATGAAATCTGCGCTGTTTAAAAATAATGTTAACTACAAACTATTCACTTACAAATATATGTATGAATAAGATTCGGCATTAGATATAACCCAAAAGGCTGACATGCAGTAAATTACAACCAACCAACATATTTTGCGTAGACAAATCAATTCCCGTCCTATAGCCGCGTCTTAGAGAAAGCAAGCGGTACCCACGGCAAAGAGATAAGATTTTTCAAAAAAATAATTTCCAGGATATGAATTTGACTGGTTGCTTAAATAAGGTTAGAGAACCCAATTTTCTCTCGTATTACATAATTTTTGAGGCAAGAAGAGAACCGATGGATTCATGCCTTTTCCAAGGAGATTAACGTGAAGAAAAACGCTAACACCTTCATCTACGATTTCAAATTAACTTACCGATTTCATTTCTTATGATAAGTTATGCGAAGTCGTATTCATAGATTTTGCAAGGCGAAATAAAATCACTGTTAACAGCTTCCAAAAACAGATTCACTCTAACACAGATAACATTAAATTATCATTTTTTTCTCTTAATTGTTTACATGTATATCCTATTTACCCAACCCCTCCGCTCGGGCAGGATATGACACAAGGTCAATTTTTTAGCAGAGTTTAACAGGTTTGAATTCAGAGTTTTCCTTCTCCTAGACTAGTTGCCTCACCAAGGCTGAAGAACCTAGTCTGCATTACAATTAACCCATAGCTGGAGGGAGAATAATTGGATTCATATCTTTCCCAAGGGTGTTAGTGCTATGTAAAATGCAATCAGTCTCATTCAGGATTTGAACTCGTGTCACCGTGTCCATATCCTGCGACGATAACCATTACACCACGGGCACATCCATTGTTTACATGTATATATCCACTCTTTTACTGTAGACCTATGTTATTGGTTGAGTGCAGCTTTTTAATATTCTAGTACACTTAAGTTTACGGTTAATATACCACGTAACCTAAGCACTTGTAACGTTTGTTGCTACTTGAAGTGGTTGATATTATCTCAGTAATTAGATCACTGATACGATATACGTTGCTTCATTCTATGTGGTATCTGAAAGCGGTATAGATTAATAGGCAACGTAGACTAATCAAGGAACTGATGCTTTTAGAGTTTGAACTTGAGGATAACGCCACTAAAGCATTTGTTGCACAAAAGCTGAAGACGCAGCTTATCACACCACAGCAACCTGATGGCTGAAGAAACTTCATTCAGGTTGCAAGAACCTCTATGATCAAGCAATCTTGGATGGAGGTGCGTGTGGTGTAGTCATTATCGTCGTAGGAAATGGACACGGCGACACGAGTTCAAATCCTGGACGAGACTGATTGCATTTCACAAAGCACTACTACCCTTGGGAAAGGTATGAATCCAATTATTCTCCCTCCAGCTATGGGTAAATAGTAGGACAGACAAGGTTCTTCGGCCTTGGTTAGGCAACTATTCTAGGAGAAGGAAAACTCTGAATTCAAACCTGTTAAACTCCGTTTAAAAATTGACCTTGTGTCATATCCTGCCCGAGCGGAAGGGTTGGTAAATAGTATCAAGCAATCTTAGATTGATTCTGCAACGATGCTTCAAACCATCGAAGCAAATTCCGGGAATAGTACTTGGAGAGTAATAGCCGAGCTCGGCATCTCACGGTTAAAGTGAAGCTCGTCACCAACATAACCGCGGCAAAAGCAGCCGTGCATATCGAATTGTGCCTCGTATTAGCAAAATATTGCAAAAATTTTAAATTCATTATACTTACTTTTGGCATTTCTTTGTAATATTACAACGTGAGCCTTACCGTTATTCACACACTTCCAATTTTCTGCTCACTCTAAGAAATGTATAATTAATTATCTAGTTTTATATTTCCCAACGGAATCGGCTCTTTATTACAGCGACAAGATTATATGGCGTTGGTGATGCTGACAGTGAACTTCGTTGTGAGAATTTCTTACGTCAAGTTTGCTTCCATAACTGATACAGGAATTATTTAACTACCAATAACAGTGATAGTTTGTGGAAGAAAGTAATGAATTAATTGATTTTTTTTAAAGTTTCAATAAGCTTATTAGAGCTCAAAACCAAACGGGAGACATGAGAAGATAATGTTGCGACAAGAGATTGCCTTGAAAATTAACATAAAAACAACCCTGCCAGCTCGGGAATTAGAATATCTTGAATTTATCTTCTGCAAAGGAGTAAGACACTCCTTCAAAGAAAATGAGTTCAGCATATGATAATAAACTACAACTAGTGGCGAAGATTTAGTTCTCGAGATCAGTGGAATGAATAGAACTCCTTCATTGCCATTTCTTTAAGATCTACTGTGACCCAGAGTCGTAGAAACTATTAGCTCCATTGGTAAGGCAACTAGTCTAGGAGAAGGACAACTCTGAAGTCAAACCTGTTAAACTCCGCTTAAAAATTGACTTTGTGTCATATCCTGTCCGAGCGGAAGGGTTGGTAAATAGGATTAGCTCCATTTGTCGTGGATTGCCAAGTCGGCTGAGGCTGTAGAATACACTGACTGAACCTCTGCAGAGGGGGTAAGACCCCCCACTAAACAGTCTGACGGTGAGGTTCCAGTAATACTGGGGATTTGGGGAATACGGAGCACCCCTTCATGGCCATTACTCTCAGGTCCACTTGGGCTCGGCGTGGTAGCACCTGATAAGGCCCTATCTAAGTGTTAAAAAGAACTAACGGCATTCTTATACTAAACTGAATTGTTTGATTAAACGGAATAGCTTGAAATAGAAATGTTTTTTGACAATTAAACCATACTTACCTTTAAACTGCATGCTTATGCTAAACTGAATTATTTGAAATTGAACTGTTTTTGACATTGAAACTGTACTTACACTAAACTGAATTGATATATATAACTGCTTGAATAAACGGAATAGTTTAAAATAGAAGTGTTTTTGACAATTAAACTTTGTACTCATGCTAAACTGAATCGTTTTAAATAGAACTGATTATTTACATAAAATGGATTTGGCATTAAATAACCTACAAAGGAGGTGCCCGGGGTGTAATGGCTATCGTCGTAAGGAAATGGACACGGTGACACGTGTTCAAATCTTGGATGAGACTGATTGCATTTCACATAGCACTAATACCCTTGGGAAAGATATGAATCCAATTATTCTCCCTCCAGCTATGGGTAAATAGTAGGAAAGACTTAGTTCTTCAGCCTTGGTGAGGCAACTAGTCTAGGAGAAGGAAAACTCTGAATTCAAACCTGTTAAACTTCGCTTAAAAATTGACCTTGTGTCATATCCTGCCCGACCGGAGGGGTTGGTAAATAGGATTAAATAACCTACAAATGTTGATATGCCATAAAACCCAACCAACCATTAGTCTTGGAAATAGAACCCTATCTGGACATCATTTGATAGGAATATTTGATACTTTATTAGAGTGAGTTAGTTACATCAACAATAGTTTCTTCAAGGTATAATTGTTTGCTAAGGATTATAATTAATTACTCTAAACCAGTTAACTATTTGCTAACAAATAATTACTTTTAAATAGACAGTTACTTGAAACCATGCCACTGCCTGCCAGTTATTTCGATTAAATTGGAATACTTGATGCCGTATGTGCATAAAAGCTCTTTAGAAACTATACAAAAATTGAATATAAATCCACAATGAATGTAATTCCATAAACACTGGGCATAAAATAACCCTAAATGGGTTGACATGCCGTTAAAACCAACCAAATCCTTCAAGACAGGTTGCTTCACTAAGGCTAGATAACTGAGTCTGATCTATTTTACCTATTGCTTCGAGACATAACCATGTCTTTGCCAAAGGTATTGGTGCAAATACTCTAAGCCGTTGAACACTGACGAATATTGTCACACTGATATGTTTCACATCTGCATTGTATCATAACAATATCTAAAGGATTGTATAGTGTTAACAAAAAAGAACAGATTTCACTTGAATTTCTAGTGAGAAGAAATGAAGACTAAACTACACTCAGTTAATAAACCCTATGATCAGCAGGATTACTAAACCATTGTGCTAAAACCTAAGTCTTTTGCATCTCTACAAAGGTTAGGTTTCTTAAGAGCAAAATATCCCAGCATTTTCCTGTATGGCTCAAAGAACCGAAAGATCACCGTTGCCAATGTGTGAAAGGTGGAGACAATCTAGACCAATTGTTTTTGGACACTTCTAGCTAAACATAATCTCAGCTGATATTCTCCAGAGGAATAGTAACCAGAGAAGTGACAATCCAGATGCGTTGATGGAAATGCTTTGGACATTTGTTATCCAGCACAGATTTATCTTGAACAAAAAAGTGGATACTACAAAAAATTAACACGTCCTCAAACAAAAAGGGAGAAAGTTCAGGTGCCAAAAAGTGTGCCATGAAATCTCTTGAGGGCAGAAGCAGACAATCTAATGAAAATTGTTTTCTCACATCAGACGCCAATTAGCAGAAAAATTAAATTTTAATGATATACTTGACAATGAATGAACCTGTGGAATTTCATTTGTAACCACAGACTATTGATGTTTCAAAGATAAGGATCTTAATTAGTTTTTGAATTATCTTCATTATGTCAAGAAATTGGATGATTAAAATATATTCAATGTGTATGTCGTCTCTATAAAATAACCATTCAGTTGTGAACTTTATGGGGAATTGCTTGGTTCTCTAAGAATATTTTTATGTTGGTTGGTCGAGTTCTAAAGCAGGTCAAACTCTGATTATTTAATTTCAAATAATGTAATATATGAATCTGTTACCTAATAGTGTGTAGGTAATATTTTAAACAAACCAGAGTTAATTTGCTTGCACACAGTTTAATGGCTTCAAGTATTTCTGTTTCATCATCAAGTCGTCCAATCAGCATGGATATCCCTGACCCTCTCTCGCCACCCCTTCCTATCTTCCATTGCTTCCGGCAGGTCTTCAGGATTATATCTCGTATCAACACAGAGTTGCTGTATGTTGGTTCTAGCTTGTCATCCTCCCTTTACCCGTCCATGTGAAGGGATCCACAGGGGTACATCACTTATGAGCTCGTTCCTACTTCTCCAGCAGTACCCCGCATGCCTGGCTCGTCTAATTTTGATAGTTTTCGTGATGGGTGGTCGGTGGTCGTACAGCTGCTGCTTTGTGGGGTTCTGCTTTCATAACTTGTTCAATATTGCTTGCAAAATTCTTGTATAATTGCCGTCAAGATTTTTCTCCATTTGTTTAGTTAGTGTCCATGGAGTGCATCCATATAGCAGTATCGACACGACCACTGCTTGGAAGACACTGTGTAGAATTAACAATTCAATGTAATATCAGCTTTTTGTTGGCACTCATTTGAATGGTTAAAGAATTCTTTTTGACCTATCGATGGGACCCTTACAGGTATGACTCTGGTTCAAATTAGACCTGGGCATAATGGCAAGAAAGGGTTACTCTACATTCATCGAAGCGCCATGACTGGAGCCTCACAACAAAATTGTGTAGCGTCATATCAGGGCACTCGTTGGTTAGGGGGCCTTACCCTTCTGCAGAGAAGCATTTGGTGTATTTTTCAGCATCAGACCACTGGGCTGAAAAGCAGGTTGTGTGCATTGCTGTAATAAAATCTCGCTAAACGCCATTTCTGATGTTCGACAGTTATATTAAAACATGAGGATTTTTGTCAAATAGGTTTCACCCGAAAAACTTCGCACATTTTCAATTGTCACTTGTTGAGTACAAACGAACATAGGCAAATGGTAAAGGTGTCTGCATCAGGATTATTTCTTATTTTTTAAAGTTAAAACTATTGCTGTGATGAATATATTTTTGATTTTTTTAAAGGTTGACTATATCAGTGTTATACATACGTATGTGTTAAAAATATATATAACACAGGTATGTGTTATTTATGCATGATATTATGAATATATTGTGTTATATCTGACACATATATTATATATACATATATGTATGTATATGTGTAATAAAGAGTATGGCTGTTATATATACACAGGTGTTATATATAATCAAATGGAAGACAATAAAAGCTTTGTATTTGTTTTACGCTGGAACTTTAGTTTGACCAATCACATACCACTGTACGCACTCGTATTAAAGTAACTTGAAAAAATAAACTAGTTGAGTAATGATTAGTAATTCCTTTTCATTTAAAATCTGAGAGTTCAATTTTTTTTACACTTATCTTCATTGTGTGTTTCCCTAGATATTTGGCAATTTATCAATAATTTTTATATGGTTTCCTTCTAGTTCAGCAAAAATACTCAATTTACGTATAAAGATTCTCCTCGGTCATTTTTGACCCGACAGTTTTTGCGTTGTTATCGTGTACATGTCATTACGTGAGCAAATAAATATGAATATATGAAATTGAATAATAAAATGTAAAATACAAAAATAAGTACGAGCACCAATAAACCAAGGATTTAATTGAATTAATTAAAGACTTATTGGATTTGTCAAACAAAACTTTTGATGGAACTGAAATGTGTCTAAATTTAAGAATTAGTATTGAGATAACTTTGCTGTCCCGGCGGACCACAGAATAAATCTGAAGGAAAGTGAAAAGAAGGATAAGTACCTCAACCTTGCTAGAGAATTGAAAAAACTGTGGAACATGAAAGTAACGATTGTGCCAATTGTGATTGGTGCGTTAGGCACAGTCGCTAAAGGATTATTAAAGGGCCTGGAGTACTTGGAATTTAGCGGACGGGTGAAGACTATCCAAACGACAGCATTGCTGAGGACGGCCAGAATACTGAGACGAGTCCTGGAGACTTGATGAGACTTGCTGTCACTCAAACTCCAGTGAAAAACCATCAGCTAACACTGATGTGAAAAACTCTAGAGGAGTAAATAATAATAACAATAATAATATTGCTAAAAGAAGTCTATTCTGATCAATTTGATTAGATCTTATATACTTTAACAAAATATAGAAACGGCAGCAAGTTAAAAACCCCACTCAGATTGCATTCATTGTATTTGGATGAATCATGAAATCACTTGATAAATACGTGAACGATTGGACACAATGAATAGGAAATCAAACCAAACCGTTCAATAACAAATCCTGTTTCTTCCTTATTTTACTGTAGAAATACTGACTGAAAAATTTTGGGGAACTCACAGTTTTTGTGTCGGTTGACATCCGAGAGATAATATTTACGAAGTAAGAACCAACATTTCTCAAACTTAATTGTTGCACAATGAAATCTATGTGTACTGCAATGAAGCTATATACACATGCGTTTCATAGAGTTCATGTACTTTAAGCAAAAGGGGTTATCTTCATAGAAAATGGAATCTTTGACCAGAGTTCAAATCTTGGAAAAGTCTGTTTGCACTGATGCTCTTGGGAATTGTGGAAATCCATGTGTTGTTCTTCCAGCTATGAGTATTCTTGTAAGGCAAAAATTCTCAGGTGGAAGTAAACTTGGAATCTAAGATCAACGGTACTCTGCTTAAAGAAATTGATCTGTCACATACTGCACGAGGCAGAGGCGTCGTATAAATATCTACATTCCATTTATTTACTGGGTAATAGTTCTTTTGGTCATGTTCAGTTTTTATGATATATAGAAAGGTTGATAATGAAATAGGTTTTTGCAATTATCTTAAAGACATTTTCGTACGGTCTTTCTGAATATTGAATTCACCATAAGATTATATCTAACAATTTGTAAAGAGATTATCTGCCGTGAAAAATGAATATAATTGACCTTATTGTCTGATATATTCCAGAATTACCTTGTTACTGGTATGGCATAATAGTT
The DNA here is from genome assembly GCA_963585895.1 of Sepioteuthis lessoniana. Classification (NCBI taxonomy): domain Eukaryota; kingdom Metazoa; phylum Mollusca; class Cephalopoda; order Myopsida; family Loliginidae; genus Sepioteuthis; species Sepioteuthis lessoniana. The sequence goes on from OY757920.1 coordinate 97,108,842, forward strand.
TACGGGGGAAAAATGCGTGTTCATTATGTAAAGCAAGCACTTTCCCATAAATACTAGCATGCTCAAACAGCGGTAAATCTAATTTTAGTCAATCGCACTCAGGTGCTTTTATTCGTTATTAGTTTTAGCGAATTAGAATGTCTTATAAAAATGACTTATGTAAGCAACTACTTAAAATTAGCTAAAGTTTTTATATTCACGAGACGAAGATCTTTCTAAAATAATTTGATATATTAATAGGAAAAATGAGGGTTGAAACGTGAATCAGTGGGAGTATTCTTCAAAAAATAAAACAAATAATTTTAGTTTAGTCATCTTTTATAGTAAAGTTTGATTAAATGACTAAAATATAGAACATGAAAATTACCAGATTAGATTCTTAATGATTTCAAATTAGATGATCAGTTATACCCTTACAAAAGATATGTATCCAACAATTTTCCTTCCGACAAATATTAAGGTTGACTAGCTCCTTTAATATTTGTATGGCAGCTAGTCTTGAATATAGTTTCTGAACTCAAGCCTATTAAACGTGTCTTTAAAACATTGACCCTGAGTCAATCTTGCTCTTGCAGAGGGGTTGGTAAATGCATAAAAAAAAATTTGTATTGAGTATTGTTTGTTCGAATGTATAATTGTTAACAAGTTTAATAATTACTTGAACAAGAATTGCTGTGTGAAAACAAATAAGTTTAAAAAAAAATAATTACACGGTGACCAAAAAAAAAAAAAACAGAACCCATAAACTTTTTTTTATTACTTCTACAAAAATAAAGGAAAATAATTCTAATTTTGTACACTCAAACTTCTGGACATGTTGGTGAATACTATGGTCCCAATTTTTCATGCACAGAATTTACTTCATATCCTGAAAAAAAGAAAAGGCTAGAATTATATTATGAATTTCAATCTAAAATATATGGGTTCTGTTCTTTTTGGGTTACCCTGTATTTGAAATGAATACTTGAAAATATACAGTTTTGTAAATGTATTCGTATTTGGTAGGTATGCTTGATATCATATCGTAGAGTTAAAAAAAACAAAAGTACAAATAAATGTAGATCCCATAACCCGAAACTGGTTGACATGAGGTTCGTCAATAAAAAAGAAATCAAGGAAATTGTAAGATTTAGACCTTTTATCACCTTAGCAATATTTCTTCGTTGGAAGCGTATATAATATTTGCATAAATATGTTTCCCGCAAATCTCTTCATGTATAAAGATTTGTCTGCTTTAAAAATCAGCATTTTAAAATCCTAATTTTCATCTGAGCTCGAAAACCTATCATTTGCGACGGAGGTAAATATGCAATCATTTTACCCAATAATCGCATCTTCCTCCTCACAAATCATTTGCCAAACATTTTTTATTCTGTCTATTTATATTTGAAATTGTAGGCAAATTTTGAGGACACGGTGACCTAGAAAATAGTCTGTAGTTTTCGTATTGAAAATCGATCATTTTAAAACTGAAAGAAAAAAGATTTTCTGTTGCAATTCTTTGGTTTGCCAACTGAACAAAAGATAGAAAGATGAAAGTATATGTTGCCAGTAAACATAATAATAGCAAGATGATCTCGTTGCGGGGTGGAATGGTTATCGAGCTAACCTAACAGATTATTATTGTGAGTTTGGTTCTCATTTAGTGATGCCAACTTTTGGTCTAATGCCAAGCTAATCTTGGTAATTGTTAAGAGTAATCGCAAGATATATGTATCTCTGCGGGTCGGCCTAAAAGTTCATAGGCTGACCAAGCTACTCATATTGAATGTGACCAAATGAGGCTTATTTTTAAACATAGTTCTCCTTGCGGTGCACGAGGTTTTTCAATTGGTGTTGCTGTATTTGGATCCTATAAGGCAAAAGTTGACAGATATTTTCAGCCTATCCTATGTTTATATCAACTGGGTAATGTAAAACGCCAGTCGTGTTATGTAGAGAAAAAAAGTGATTTCTTATTTTTTGCTGTGAATTTTATTCATCAACACGTTTGCTATTGGATGTTTCTACTTTTGCCATTTTTACACAAATTCCTTATTCTGTCTCTGCGTAATTTACCTTTTTGAACAAATAATTAAGGTGCCTTCTGCTGTTTTCCCCCACAAAGTGTGTTCTGTAAAGACAAAAATAAGTTGTAATCTGGCTGTGTAATATCTGCTCAATACTGCTGATGAATAAACCAATATTTGCTTCGCTGGAATTACTACTAGGCATAGGGAACCTTTGACCAAGAATTCTCGGTTTTCTTGGGGCCTTCTGAAACAAATTTGTCATGCAGCGAGCCAGATTATTGCTTTGTTTAATGTGTACCCCGAATATTTCATTACATAATATATTCAAAATCATAAGGTTCCTTGTAAAATAAGTTTGGCATGGGATCTACAAGTAAATCCACCCGGAAATTCTTAGCCAGGTCATAAAAATATGCCATGTCAGGATATTGCACTCTTTCAGTTAACGAAGGATTTCTATGGATTAGTCTTCGACCAGTCTAACTGGGAGTACATATTTACCCAACCCCACTGCTATGAGCAGAATGTAATACAGGGTCAATTTTTAAGCGGAGTAAATCTGGTAAATCTTAATTCGGTTTTACTCCTAGACTGTCGGCCTAACCAAGGATAAAAAACCATGTCTGTTCTATCAGTTACTAACTAAGGGTAGGATAGCAATTCATGCCTTTCTTATGGTCATTATCATTAACAAAAAATAGTTCTTATTTGAAACAATTTCTTGCTTCTCTGGAAAGTCTTCAGTAGGGAAGACCAATTTCTGTTCTCTTCAAAGCATTATTTCTATACGAAGATGGGCATTTCGTACGGCAAATAGCGGTTCATTTGTCCGATGATGCGTGTCTGCTGTAAAATATCCCCTTTTCTTTACTCCTCTCACTTTATTTCGAAATGGGAAAACTTTGTCGAAGACAGCAAAGCAAGTAATATAAGCAAACCGTTAGAATCGATTTTCCACTCTTGATTTGGCTATTTTCAGTATGTTGTCTATTTCCTGTATCGCGTAACGCTGATTATTCTCAGCATCTATTTTATTGCAATCAACTTCAATTGGTCTATTTCGACATTGGAGCCTCATTCAACGAGATATCTCTGGTGCGAAACACAGCAAACTACTTTTAAAACGTTAACACATTGACAGTACCGTCTTCATGAACTAAATATCACTGATCATTTTGAGTCGTATATTTTCCTATCTTTAAATCAGTAAAAGATAAAAAGCGCTGAAGATAGTACTTATTTTGATAATTTGAATCGTATATAAACACATTGATGTGATAGCTGTTTCAAGACCAAAAGCGATCCTTTTTACTAAAAATAATTTTAACTACACGCTCCTAATGCTAAATAGCAGTCAATTTAAATATAAGAGAAAGAAAACGCTGAGACACAAATTGTTACGTTTTTTTTAATTATCCCGTCATTATTATACTAGGTAAAAGGCCTTTCCTCTCTTTCTCTCTCTCTCTCTCTCTCTCTCTCTCTCTTGTAAGTGTATTTCTCCTCTTTTCCATGTTTCTTACTCGCCGTTTTGTTTATGTATATATCTCTCTCTTTCACCTAGTCGGTTTCTCTCTCATTCCTCTTACCTATCTATCGGTCCCCACTTCCCTCACTCTTTTCTTCTAAATATCCGTCTGTCTGTATCGACTCTCAGATGTAAGTTTAAATCCAGCTAAAAACCAGTATTTTTTATTCTTAAAATAGGAATCTCTTATCTTACTATAAATATTGACCAGTTAAAATCCTTCTACACACAATTTGGTCTTGTTTTATAAATATTTATGTCGAGTTGTGGCTTTTTTTTTCTTCCGCAAAAACAAAAATATGTACTGAAGTTTTGTTTTCAATATGCTAATATAGACTTTATAATGTACGTATGCATTTATATATACGAGGATCATTAAATAAGTTTCCAGACTTTTTTCGTATGGGCACTTCTATTGATAGTACACACATGAAACCCGAGTCCCCTTCGAAGTAATCTCATCCGGCTGCAATGCATTTGTTTTACCGTTCAAACAACTTCTGTAAGGCCCCATGGAAGTCCTCTTGTGTTAGCGTGTCAATGACCTTCGTCACAGACTCTTTCAACTCCTCAATTGTCTCATAACGACAGCCTCTGAGCTTAGGGAATAAGCAAAAGTCACAGGGAGCAAGGTCTGGAGTATAGGGACGGTGAGGAACTATCTTGATTCCCATCTTGGTCAAATAGTCAGTGACAAGGATGGATATGTGGACTGGTGCATTGTCCTAGTGGAAAAGCCACTGACCCGATTTGAAGAGTGCTGGCCTATTCCGACGAAATCTCTTCCTGAACTCCCTTAAAACCTCAACATAATAACCCTAACCATTTGGCCAATCAACTGTGGTGTATTGACTTCCTTACTCCTCCCACACCTCTCATCGTCCATCACAGACTCCCTGCCCTCCTTGAATCTCTTATGACACTCAGAAACTGATGCTCGATTCGTGCAAGATGGTCGAAACGCAGTCTGAAGCATTCTATGCGTTTCTGTGGCATCATTTTTCCACGTTTAAAACAGAATTCTATTGCATATCGTTCTTCTAAATGTCCCCACGTCCAGATTGCATTTTTGAAATTCACCAGCTGTGACAATCAGGCTTTAGTAGGGTGTATTCGAATTGCTGCTGTAGCTGTTCATCTAAACGTGAAATCATAAAAATTGGTCAGTCATCTCATAAGATGTATAGCAATAACATACTGAATTTACAAGAGTCTACGACCATGTTTATTGCCTGCACAAAAAATGGCTGGAACCTTATTGAAGGCACAACGTACATGCATACCTGGTTTTGTGAGTCCTCTACTGGACAAAGGCATTTGCCTATGGTAACTTTTGCCTCGTCTTAAAAACAAATTAAGCTTTATCTCTACTGTCTGTTCTTCTTCGCTTATTATTCAATCGGCACCATTCAACCAACCATTATCAGTTTCTGCTGTCCTTCAATGTCTCTGTGTCAGCTATTTCTACTTTTGTTTCTTGACAACTTTTAAGATATCAATTAGCTTTATCGTATCTCAGAGCCACGATGATCCCTTTCTGTTTATGTACTTGAGGTTCAATAGATTTTATTCCATACTCTAATTTAAAGGCTTAATGTGAACATATAATATTCGGCAACATTTTCCTTGTGTTGTTAAATGCTTTCTAGTGGATAATTTATACATTTTTATATAACATGATTTTTTTTTATTCTCAGTAGCAATGTTAAGTTGTTTTTCTTATCTTTTAGATTCCTCACTCGCTATTATGATCATTCTTCAGGCCTTACCTGAGAACGTTAAAATCCTTTTAATTCTATGAAATTTTTAATGTTTGATATTTTCTTTAATCAGATCATTTCGCATTATTTCTTAACTATCTAATGGTTTTAGGGGCATGCTCGTAATCTAAAAGATTAGGTATAAGATTGAGTATGTTTTAAAGTAAAATAAGTCATCTTGCTAAAACGTTTTTGTAGCTTAGAAGTCTGTTTGACAGTATGTTACTAGAAATAGTGTTATCATTTAGCACCATAGTAAAATCTCTTACATTCACTCTGATACTCTATGCTGGGAAGTAAAATTTTGTAAAAATTAATTTTTTTATCTAAGCGCTTCTACACCTCTGGATCTTTGTATATCTTTTCTCCCTTCAGTCTTCATATTCACTTAATGCCCTCTCTTTCTCGTAGAATAATTCAAGTAGAGGTAAAAAAAAATAGAATTCTAGTGGCATTAAAATAACTTATCACTATATGTATATTAACTCATTTCATTCGCAATTTGGTCCTTTCCATCAAATATTCATGTGTTATACATTGTTTCAACAAATAGGTAAATATGAACAGAATAGGTATTGTTTTATATATAGTGTTATTGTGAGTTTACTACAGGATAGAGACTTTCATGACTTACAACACAATCTCACTATCTTTATTCATTTGACTCTCCACTATAATGATTTAAATACTGACAAGTATGAGTTTATTTTTTCATAAAGAATCCAAAACATCTCAATAAGAATATGCGTATGGTGTTATACTCACGTCTTCTCTTTATTTTCTAAAGAATTCTCACAACCTGTTGTTAGTGAGATCTAAATTACTTCGTTATTCCCTCCAGCTCGGTTTTTCCTTAATCAAATTTAAAAAAATAAAACACGACAAAAACTTGACGCTAAACACTGCTTGCACATGCGCACTCATGCTCTTTCCGCTAACTCCATTTGCATATTATCAGATTATTGAAGGTGGTGGTAATTAACAGCCAATCAAAACATGACCCAGGCTAATGTGCTAACCACAGCAATGCGTGCGTGAACAAACAGGACATGACCTCTCACGAAAACATGCATTTCCTTTTCCTGACTCTTTGCCTTCTCAATAATGATTGATCCATGTTTCAATTGCCAGGAAAACTTGTTCGTTCTCATGCACCACCATCTTGTTATATGAGACGCGTTAAGTCACTCTCCAAATTTGATCCAATTAGATTCCATTAAACCGAAGCTGTGAATTCAAATATTTTCGTCTGCTTTCTTGAATCGACTTGCAAACCTTTGTTTGTTATTTCATTCTTACACTGTTGCTCAGGTGCATTTGTTGCTAGTTTTAGTCAATACTCCGCCCTATCGGCAGGACTTAGAATATGCTGACCTCTGCTTAAAGGGGTCTCCTTGGTATGATATTAAACAGAATTTGTGGTGAGGCTACTGTTCCGGACATACGGGAGCGTGGAATATCCCTTTATAGCCATTAATTTCTGGTCCACTAAGTCTCGGAGTGGTTATACTTCACTGAGTCCATCAATGAATCAAATTTTTCTGTTTAAAAATATGTATACTTGATGGCATATGACTGTATATTATTTATATCAAGAATAGTTTCTAAAAAATGATTACTAAGGATTGTTATGGATTGATTTTAATGGTACATCAACCAGTCTCTGCTTGTTTATGCATAGAATTGTGTTAATTGTATGTTTATGTTTATATTTTTTGCATAGTTACTTAAGATAGCTTTATTTTGCACGAGGTTCAATGAAATATTTCTTTTACTCATACGTAGCATTACATAAGGGATTGTATAAGGATTTTCCAACCTAAATCCCCGTAGATATTTTGCTGAAAAGACAACACAAACAGCCGCTCATCATTATTAGTTTTTTTTTCTGAAGAACGATACGCTAAATATTTCAAGGTTGGTGGTAACCAAGTAGATATACTTTGAACAAAATTGATCAGTAGCTGACATTGTGATAAAAACAATTGGGAAATTAAATCGAGAAAATCCATTTGTCTGTGTTTACTTGGGAAGTGCTCGTTTACGACAGACGGCAATGCACATATCCTGTCATGAAATCACGCACTTATATATTTGTAATATAGCCGCTTCGGTGGCGCCGATTAAGCTTATCTATTTCTCTTGTAGACAGATGTAAATATACATACTTGAAAAAGAGAAGTCAATGTTCTCAACTTTAACCAGTAAGAAACGTATTTTTTTTCCGCTCATTGGACTTGGCTATGTTAAATTAGATTGTTTGCTTACTTGAATTTAAAAAGAGACTGGAAATTTGTTTCTCCTTTCAGAACGTAGGCATGTATGTTACTATAGATATGTGTGCCAATCTTTTGGCAATTTAACAGACGTAGTCAAATAGTGTTTAGTAAGCTTCCCTTGTAATAGTTTCTAGTTTAATATTCACAAAGAAACCACATGTGTTGACACCGTTCCAAAGTAAAATAGGACAGTTGGCTTACAACGGTACTTAGTGCGGCTCAACAGTAGCTAATATAGTGTTTCGTCCTCAAGTTCGTCTCGTTGTAATGTTACCAGCCCAATCGGTTAGGACTGCAGAATACACCAGCTTCATCTCGGCAGAAGAGTAAGACCCTCTAGAAAATGCACTGGATAGGACATAAAACTGCGTCTGATGGTGATACTCCAGTTCTGAAACTTTGGGGAATTCCCGTTTATTGCTATTACTGCCTGATCCAATCTGACCTGGACTGGTAATAGCTGTTAGGATCCTACTTATGAGACATACAACTGATGAGCCATTTAACTAAATTGCTTGCGTTATTTTTATCATTAAGGGTTTTCGGACGATTGTTTTCATCTTTGTTATTTCCATAACGTTTCACCCAATATGTCCTCCACCTGTTTGTCGAACTCGGGAACCTTCACGGAACTTCGAACTACGTCCTTTCTTGTATCCAAAGGGTCACCTTTCTGATTCCGTTTGCCATAACCGGGTACAAGTGTTAAGTATCCCTGTATTGTTACTCGCCTGCAGTCAGGATTGAACCTGCAACCTCCAAATTATTGTCTCCTTAGAATCAACGCCTATAACCGTTACGCTATGTTCAGAGTAAATTTTTGGGACTAATAAACTTAATGTTCTTACTTGACTAGGATTACTACTATTATGCATGATTCTTTTAACCTGTGCTCATATTCGTTTTTGTTTTTTTTGTTTTTGTTACATAGCAATACCTGAAGCGATTTGTGAGGAAATAAATGAGTAATGTTATTTATTTATTGAAATATTTGTAACTATTTAACTGAGAGAAAATAAAAGTATTAGTTAGATAATGATATCTCAAACCATTCAACTGTGTATAAACAAATACTAAAAGATTTATTGGTCTTAGGAAGACTTGAAACTATTTAACTCTATATAAACAAATGATTATATATAATAATCGGGATGTGGTATTAAATAACCAACAAAGGTTGATATTCCTTAAAATCCCGCAAAACTATAATTTCAGATAAAACACGTGTAATCCACGAATGTGTGATCCCTAAGGTTTTGTGGAATGTACGCTTTGAGTAGGGATTATAAGCGTAGAAAATGGAATCTGTGACTCTACTTGAAATCCTGGACGAGTCTTTCACTTTGCTGCAGTGGTGTTTGGAAAAGGCATAAATCCATCTCTTATCATTTCAGCTATGAATAAATAGTTAACCTGATTGCGTTATTGCCTTTGTAACGTAACAAGTCTAATAGAATGTAAATTCTTGATTTAAAATCAGCATTACTTCAATTAAAATTATCCATGAGCCCTATCCTGCATAGGGGTTAAATAAAATATCTACCCTATAAAATGAACTCCGACACATGAAGCCACCAGTTTTGGCCGATCAGCAAAGCTTGCATTCCTTAGTTCTGTGGGCGCTATATGAAATCTAGGGAACACACTTGGATGATGGATAGAAAGTCAAGCGAATCAATGCAATCAGAAAGACTTGATATTTTTTGTTTGTCTTCTTTAAACTATGATCAATACTAATTTTGTGAATGTTTCATAGGATTACGAGGAAGGTGATGGGAGAAACTCTCGTTATTTATTCTATTTTCATGAACACCCACTCAGTCTACAGTGTTTGGAAAAAATAATCTGTTCATTAATCATGCTTTCTTAAGTGATGAGGGTATCGATATATTTGTACATCTGGGTTTTGTGTTTTAAAAGACACGTAAAAGGGTTGGCTTTCTTTAGTAACAGCAGTCAATAAAGAATGAGATGCTTCTATTTAAGAATATATTTAAACTTTTCATGAGAATCTCCGATGATGGAAAAAAACTGTTCAACTCGAACACAAAACCTCGATGATCGCTGATTTGTAAATTGTACAGGAAATTTGTTTATTAAATTATTTAGAGTATCTTTGCAACAAAATTGTTAGGATTATGTACAGTTTTGATTTCTATAAGTACCAATGAAATGATAAGTATTCAGCATTCTTTAAATTCATTGAATTTTTAAGTGGGATGATCATGTGTGCATGTTTACATGGTTTAGAACTTGTGCACGCATATCTACATAGAAGTGTTATATCATGTCGAATACTAAGTCATCTTAAGTAAAGCTGGCGACCATAGTCGAGGGTGACCCGAAGGCTCCCTTTTCGATAGCTACTACACCAAGGTGTAGGGAAGGGCGCTGCTCCTTTCCCTGGATTGCTCCACTTTACCCTTGATCCCTACCTTATAATGCTGAGTGTTAAGCAAGGAGGCATCAAGTACCATTTTTTGAGTCTTTGGTATGACTCGACCTGGGATTGAACCCAGGTCTCCCGGGCCACTGGCGAACACTCTAACCGCTAGGCCAATGTCTAAGTCATCTTAGATCCTCATTAATTTTTATCTTCCTATTTTGTACTCGAGATACTGCAGTAGGGATCTGTATTTTTTTAAATAGAGAACTGTGAAGACGTTTTTGATTAAAATACTTTTAGCGTTAAATTCTATTGTGTGTGTGTGTGTGTGTGTAAAAGTGCCCAAACGAAAAAAGGCTGGAAACCTATATATATACACGAGGTGCATACGATAAATTTCACGATTTTTTTCGTATGGGCACATTTATTGATAGTCCACACATGAAACTATAGTCCACTTCGAAGTAATCTCCTCTGGCTGCAATGCACTTGTTGTACCGTTCCAACAATTAATGGAAGACCCCATGGAAGTCCTCTTGTGTGAGCGTGTCAAGGACCTTCGTCACAGCCTCTTTCATCTCCTCAATTGTCTCATAACGACAGCCTCTGTGCTTAGGGAATAAGCAAGAGTCACAGGGAGCAAGGTCTGGACTATAGGGAGGACGAGGAACTGTCTTGATGCCCATCTTGGTCAAATAGTCTGTGACAAGGATGGAGTTATGGACTGGTGTATTGTCGAGGTGGAAATGCCACTGACCCGATTTGAAGAGTGCTGGACTCTTCCTGAACTCCCTTTAAACCTCATCATATTAACCCTAAGCCTTTGGCCAATCAACTCTGGTTCTGACTTCCTTACTCCTCCCACACCCCTCATCATCCCTCACAGACTCCCTGCCTTCCTCGAATCTCTTATACCACTCAAAAACTGATGCTCGATTCATGCAAGATGCTCCAAAAGCAGTCAGAAGCATTCCATAGGTTTTTGTGGCATCATTTTTTCAAAATTTAAAACAGAATTTTATTGCATATCGTTTTTCTAAAGTGTCCTCACGTCCAGATTGCATTTTTTAAATTCACCTGCTGTGACAATCGGGCTTTAGTAGGGTGTATTCGAATTGCTGCTGTAGATATTCATTTGAACGTGAAATCATAAAAATTGGTCAGGATTCTCATAGTATGTATATCAATAACAGAGTGAACTTTCAAGTGTCTACGACAATTTTAAATACCCATACGAAAATATCTGGGAACTTATCGTATGAACCTCGTGTATAAGCTTTATAATTTGATATCAAGCCTATAAAATACCATTTAATTCTTTCCAGATACAGTGAAACTCTTGCCCAAAGAGCGATGTGATATAACTTAAAACATTGAAAAATCAAACTCGCTGTGTTTTGGTTATAATCACAGGTTACTTTTAAAATCATAATAGAACTGCCACGCAGATAGTTGTATATCTTAGTTTTTTATTTTTGTTATTTCAGTCGATATAAGACAGGGAATTGTTTTGTCAATAAAAACAATTGTATCAAAGATAAGAATCTTATTTAAATTGTGTGGAACAGAAACACTTTATTGATAGATGTATTTCCTTTTACCGGAGAAAACAAATCTGTTAGGATTTATTTAACTTTCTAGTGGACACATCAGTTGTGGTATGAAATAAGTATGTTCTTTATTTAGATGTTCACTGTTTACTTGCATCACGAACCTGACCGTTATTATTGATCCTCCGGCTTTGTTGTGAACAATTCAATAAGCTATTGACAGGCAAGAAAACGAGTTAGAGGACAAAAAGAACAACAGACACGCAAACACATAAGGCAAAGTCAGTTGGAGATAATGGCGGATTAATAAGAAAAACAGTAAAAAAAAATGGCTGTCCTAAAGATATGAGAAGAGGTCCCGAGTGGCCTAGACTGAAATTGAACAGGAGGACTAGAGATAAGAGAAACATTGATAGAAATAATATTTTTTCAGGGGAAAATTCTGTGAATTGTGACCAGGCTCCAAAGGTAATATCAACATTATAATTCCTTCTGCTTTTGTGGCAGGAATCGTGGAACAAATTTCATGCACATTCTTCATATTAAGACTTCCTTCAAAATATCTGAAACAAGTTGTTTTGTTGTTGGTTTTTTATCTTTCCGCTTTCACATAGCCAATAACAAATGTTTTTTGATTCCTAATTGCATTCATTCAATATTTCGTATTTTTCACATGGTAAAGGCCATCAAGAATGTGGGTCGTTTACAACAGATTGCAGCAAAGTTTTAAACATTGTTGCTAAAATGCTCCTGTGCTTTGCCAACAGAATAATCTCAAATTCTTTATCATTGGAATAGTTCCTGAGGAAGAAGGGCCAAGTTTAATTCAAAATTACATGTATTCTATGGATTACTCACTCAGTGACTGTGGATGTAATATCAATAGATTATTCTGTCTCAACTGCTTGTCCCTTCATATCTGTTCACAGATACGCAGTAAGGTTCTCTGATAAGATGCAGGTTACATTAATGAGACTTGTATTTGACACTATAGACCAGTGGAAAATCTGGAAAGATGATCATTTGCATGTATCCTCAGTTTCCTCAATCTTTCTGTGTTTCCCTTTTCGTTCCTTCTTTGCTCTTTCTCCTCGCTCTTCGTTAATTCTCCTTTCCATCTTTTTACATTTTCCTATCTCCTCTTACCCCTCCCCCTCTCTCTCTCATCCTTTCTGTCACTCTTTCTCTCTCCATCTCTCTCTTTTCTCTCTGTCTGTCGCTCTCCGTATCTCGCTCTTCCTTCCGTCTCTCTCTTTCAATCGCTCAGTCTTTACTTTCTCCTCTCTAACTCTCTTCTCTCTCTCTTTCTCCTATGCGCATGTGAACGCCTTAGATACGTGCATGTAGGCGTTATACCTTACAGCAACCACCATGGAAACAAATTAAGACATTAGTTTAGTAAGATTTGCATTGTCTCATTTGATATTCACTTATGATGTAAAGATTCGGTTATGTAAAACAAATTTACCCGCTCAGGTAAACTTTTCTTCTTTCCGTTCGCTGGAATTTACAAGTGCTTAGCGGAAGGCTTGCAAAACAGGGAACTTACTTTCTATGGCCAAATATTGGAAGAAGACAATTCTTCTAGTACGTGCCTTTGTAATGGGTTTTCCAACTAAAACAGAACTCGAAGAGTGTTGCAGTTTTAGTTTTTTGTCATAGTGTGTATATATATATATATATATATATATATATATATATATATATATATATATATATCTTCACAGTGAAGAAGAGAGGGAAATAGTGTATTAGACGATCGACAATCTGATAAGCTTCATATTTTAGCTTTCAAATTAGCGTGCGCCGGAGCATATAAGATTCAACAATATAATTCGAATCCTTTGTTTACTTCCTATTTTCTTGGTTCTGTTGGGAAGTATCTTCCCCTCCCCCACAATTTTGTTTCTTTTTACACACTTCCTCAGTTCGGGCATGCAAATATTACCCTGGTTCGGTAAAACAGGGATACAACCCATGAATATCATAATTCATATAGCATCAGGTCATTTTTCATCTGAGTCTTAAAAAGAAGTGCTTACTTCAGAAAGGTCAAACCAAATTACAAGGGCAGAAATTGACTTTATCCATTTGTCCATGTGAATGACCAAATTCTTGAGAATGTCTTCGGAGAGCCTTTTTCGAAATCCTTCCGACAGAATCTCTTGTCACATCCACATAGTCAGGACCTTTGCAGTCAACTCCCCACCAGATCTCGGATTTTATGTTTTCTTGTTGAGGTTGTTTACTGACCCAGAGGTTTGAAATTTGTGCACCCTATGATAAATTTGGCTTTTGTGGGGATAATTAAGTTAAACTTCACGCGAATTTTTATATGCAGTTTTGAATGGTTTTTCTCTCCGAATAAGTAGTGACTAAAAATATTTTTACTGTCTTGTCCAAGGCATTTATGATCGGATTAATAGTTGTTATTGTATAATATTTTCAAATCTGAAACACAAAAGAACACACTAGTAGATTTATTTGCAATCACATGGGCCCCATGTCTATTGAGACACCTGTATATGTACTTCACAATACATTCGTGGAACGGAGGTAATTCAGTGCCTCGAAGTACTTCCTACGCCTAAAGTTACCATATTTACCAACCCCTCCACACGAGCAGGATATGACACAAGGTCAATTTTTTAAGCGGAGTTTAGCAGGTTTGACTTCAGAGTTTTCCTTCTCTTAGACTAGTTGCCTCACCAAGCCTGAAGAACCTAGTCTGCCCAACTATTTACCCATAGCTGGAGGGAGAATAATTGGATTCATGCTTTTCCCAAGGGTATTAGTGCTATGTGAAATGCGATCAGTCTCGTCCAGGATTTGAACTCGCGACGATAACCATTACACCACGGGCACTTCCTATAGTTACGTACATGAAGACCTTAATTATATATATATTTATATATATATATATATATATATATATATATATAAAGAATAAATATCCGCCCATGGTGCTAAATGCATATGCCAACAATAAATCATTCAACATATCTTTGTATTGGTTATGAAACTTAAGTGAATCTGATGGTGAGGATCCTGTACTAGAGATCTGAGGAGTCTTGCTTACCCCTTTGTTGCAATTACCACCAGATCCACTCTGACACGGGGGGTGGTATTTCCCAGTTAAGTTCCCATGTATGGGTCAAATAGATCCGTTTGAAAATTATTTGTATTAGAATTACCTTATAACATGTGTACAATTAATTTATATTACTTGAAGCTAGAATAACTTACTACGGATATGCATGAAATATTAGTAATAGTTGAAATCATACGACAATGGGCAAATTATTTTTATTAGATATTTGATATAATTCCATCTCAAATTGTCAAAAAAATACTACATAAAAATATAAATGTAGCAATCATATATGTGTGTGTGTGTGTGTGTGTATGTATATATATATATATATATATATATATATATTGCAATTAGAAAGAAACACAAGTCTAACATGTAAATAGTCATCTGACGAGACGAAAACTATAACAATATTCTCTAGTGAAATAAATTTATTATGACAACTTCACAAGGTTTGACTTTCCTTCTAATAGCTCTATATTTGCTCTAAATGTGAATTTTGTTATATAACTGCAAGGAATCTGGGATATAACAATAGCCATATATCGGGCACTCACGTAGATTTATATGATATCCCTCATATTCTATACATAAATAATCCGCACCCACTGTCTTAGGACGCTGATTAGATATTACTTTATACATAGATCACAATTATGTCGTGACGCTATCACGGATATCTCTGACCCTCTGTCGCCATTTTTCCTATCGTTCATCGCCTCTGGCAGGTCTTCAGGGCTACATCCCGTATTCTTATAAAGCTGCTGTATGTATGTTCGAACTGGCCGTCCTGCTTTTGCTCGGCCATATGTGGGTGTCCATAGGAGTACATCCCTTATGAGCTCGTCGCTGCTTCTCCAGCAGTGTCCTGTATGTCTGGTTCGTCTAACTTGGATAGTTTTCGTGATGGGGGCTAGGTATTCGTATAGTAGGTGCTTTGTGGCGTGTTGCCTCCTGGACTTGTCTAATATTGCTCGCAGCATTCGTGTGTAATTGCCGTCTAACATTTTCTCCTGCCGTTTTTTAGCCTCCAAGCAGTGTATCCATATAGCAGTATCGATACGACCGCTGCTTGGAAGAAACTGCGTTTCATATATAATAGGCGTGAAGAATATATTTGGCTGGGTTGTGTTTATGACATCAACCTTTTGTGGTTTTTAGTCAAATCTAATTTATACATTATATATATGATTTGTGAGTGAATAGTTTGTAGGAAACGTTTTTAAATGAGGCAGAGTGAATTCATTCGTACACAGTTAAATGGTTTCAATAATTTGATCGATTATTAATCATTTGTTCCCACAAATCCAAATTGTTTCGTGTGTTGTTAATTCTAATAGTTCTCTTTGTCCACAGTTAAAAGATTTTAACTATTGCTATTTAACACTAATAATTCTATTTGATATTGATAATGCCAAATAAAAAGAATAAATAGTTTTATTTACCCTCATAGATGGGAACCCAATAGATGCTACCGCTCCAAGTCAGATTGGAACTAAGAGTAATGGTAATAAATGGGAACTCTACAATCCTATAAAACCCCAAGACTCACAACTAGATGGTTTAATGTCATATCCAGGTCACTCGTTTGTGGGAGGTCTTACTCCTCTGCCGAGATGCAGTTGGCGTATTCTACGGCCTAAGCCAATAATATAAATGAATGGAAATACCCATATATTAATATATTCATACAGTCATAGATGGTTTCCATTTTATATATGTGTGTCTCGGGTTAAGCGTTGATTTCGTGTTTGGTGTCGGTTGTTAAATGCTTTGTTTTCTGTCTATTATGGGTTAAGTTTTGATTTATGTACATGCTGCAGCTGAATCATTTATCTTAAAGACAAGTCATTTCATTCAGTAAATTACTGCATTGGTAATTGATATACTTTGTATAAAGTGCGTTTTTGCAAAAAAAAAATAAAAATGGACACGGCGACACGAGTTCAAATCCTGGACGAAACTCATTGCATTTCACATAGCACTAATACCCTTGGGAAAGGTATGAATCCAATTATTCTCCCTCCAGCTATGGGTAAATAGTAGGACAGACTAGGTTCTTCAGCCTAGGTGAGGCAACTAGTCTAGGAGAAGGAAAACTCTGAATTCAAACCTGTAAAACTCCGCTTAAAAATTGACCTTGTGTCATATCCTGCCCGAGCGGAGGGGTTGGTAAATAGGATAAAGTGCGTTTTTGTGTTTTGTACATATGATGACATTTCTCGAGCCAATGACTGGAATTCGATCAGTCTTATCATGTGCATATGATCTTGGCGTGTGATTAGTAACTGATCAATTGTTTTCAGTTCTACACAAATGCACCTAATCACAGTCAATGGTCGACATTCGATCTCTACTGCTAACTTTTTCGGTCTAGACCATCCATATAGATAAACCTGTCAAAGCCATCTGCTTGCCTTGCGTCGAAAAGTTCCCGATCGCTATCATATGGTTTCATCGACTCTAAATCCTCGCTTTCCAATCAAGTATATAACGAAATAGTCTTTTGTGACCAAGTAGATGTATTTTATTCATACTATATTTCATTCTTTTTCAAAAGCTAAATATTGTTTTGTTACAGTATGTGGCTTAACCCTATACACTCCTCTTGATATCTGTATATCATAGATTATGAAATGCTATTCGCGTGCAAACACACACACACACACACACACATACATATATATATATATATATATATATATATATATATATATATATATATATATATATATATAGTTAAAATTTCTTAATGTTTCAACAATGTATTGTCCTGAGGATGACACGAAAGTGCATCTGATTGTGAGGCTCTTGTACAGGAGATTTAGGAAAAGTGGGGTATCCCTTCTTTGCTATGACTCCTTGTTTAACTCTGAACCGTTGTGTTAATACCTGTTATCAATGGGCACAATTGAAATATTTAATCTTTTTCTCGACTTGAAACCATTTCCCTGTATGCAAGCAAATGATATCTAGTTTTAAAATGTTACCAAGCTGTACCATATTCACAATTAACGGTATGTGCGAAATGGACATATAATGATCATTACTGTAGAATATATAAAGAACATAGGAATCTCGGAATTCGAAAACAGGTAACGACTTCTTGTTCAGGTACGAAACCTTTTTATTAACTTTGAGTTAAAGGTTTCGACGTAAGGAGGAGAGACACAATCTTCTATTCTGTCTTATTCCTTTGGCCCCCAACTCGAGCGGGACCCATAGGGCGCACATTCGCCTCGCGCCTGCGAGCTCCAAAAATCGACCCTTCTCGTTTGGCGTCCAGTTCCCGACTGTTATTTTCTTCAAATTCTCACACAAACTTCCGCGTGCTTCCGGTGCGTGACGTCACCCGCACCTTGTCACCCAGTATCGTCTCGGACTGTTATGACATCTGAGTGACACCTCCATCTGCCCGCGCGCACCCACGTTAACACCTGCCTCAATTGCCTCTAACTAACCCATGTGCGGAGCCAAAAGGTTCTCAGCCTAACTAAACTCAAAAGCATGAACCGAAATCCCTCGGCTATTTTATAACAAAGCTATTCGTTTAAAAATATTTGATACATATGTATAAAGAGGATTTGAGATTAAATAATCCAAAAGGGTTGTTGTGCCTTAAAATACAATCATTCCTACGCCCTGTCGTACAACTCTTTAGGGTTTCAGTTCAGTTTTTTTCCTCAATACTAGTCTCTCTTCCAAGGTTATGGAACTCACTGTATTGTATTATTTCACCACAAGCGAGGGAAGAAGAGATTAATTCATGACTTTTTCTAGGGCATTACAGGAAAATGAAACGTGGGTTCATCGAGGAATTCCTTCTCTTAGTGTCTCGCGTCGGCTTCATACATTTTATAGTAGCTTTCACGTGTTAAGTTTAGAGCCGAATCTTTTTTTCTTAACTTCAAAAAGTTTGTTCCGGGTCCATTAATTTTAAACTGCGATGATTGGAACCAGTCTACTTTTTCATATGCCCTCTGCGCAAATATTAACCAAAATTTAACTTAATTTAGTATGATATCACTTAAGCTACGCAATAACAAAAATTCAGATTGTGCTGAGCATCAGAAGTAAATCGCAACAGCTGACTTAGAAAGTTTCTTCATTTCTCTCTTTTTTTTCCTGCTAATTCCAAAGAAACTAAATATATTTCACTGTACCATAATACATTGACGAGCAAGTGCCGAGGGGCAAAAGACTCAAATTTAGATTCTGTAACATCGTATGATTGAATAGAGATTAAGGCAAGGTACAGACAAGAAATAACTCCTAAATGTATACGCGTGACAGACTCAATGTTTGCCCGTAACCAAACTTCCTGTTTCTATGTTAAAGAGCCTGCTATGCAAGAACTTCGATCTCCACTGTTGAAATACAATCGATTTATATTCTTACGTTCCGTTTAAATAGCCGCCAGCTGTGACATTTCTTTCTCAAATGCAATGGTGGAGACCAGTCAATTTTAGAAGAATACTCTTGACGTTTTTTGAAAATTCTAGCTACGGCTTTATTCACGAACCCAGGAAAAAGAATGAATAAACATGGACATTGCTAACGTGTGAAAACTTGTCAAAGAAAATTTATCTTTGCTGTTCAACAGAAGACTTATCCTCCTGATAAAAATGTAATGTCAGAATGAAAAAAAAATATATAAAATGGGGAAAAGTTTGAGAAGGAATAAAACTGTAAGTATATCGCATATCAAACTGAATACGTTTTATTATGTGTTGACTGTTTAACCCCGCGTTAGTACCATATGTAAAGTAGAGGTTATATATCCACCGTTATATATATAGCTTCTACTTTACATATGGTAGTAACGCAGAGTTAAATAATGTGTATGCTATTTAACTCTGCGTTAGTACCATATGTAAAGTAACGGCTTCATCGTTCTACCGATGAACCTGATTGATGACTGTGTAACCGACGAGAGGAGGTTATTCTTGACTTAAATTATGAAGCTAGCGACCACTTTCCATGGGTGGGGAGCTACGATTTATCAAACAAATCATTTCTCGATATTCTCGAGAATACAACTTCACATCTGTTTTTTCAGACGGTTCTCGGGGAAGTTGCAACATCTGTAAGGGATATTTATCTATGAACACGTGTCTAATTTTTTTTTTTTCCTTAAGTGATCTAGTCGTTATTTTGTTTTTGCCTTCGCAAATTTTCTGCGAGACTCTGCAATGCTACAGATAGGATTTTGAATGCTACAATGAATATTAATCTGGAGTTAATGTATAAATTGTTAATACGGGAGGAAGGTTTCTGATATCTTTCCAAATCTAACTTAAGAAAGCACCGAGATTTACTTAATTTCTGATTAGAATTCATTTACAATTTTCATGATCTGGATATACATAGCATTTATGATGTAATTTGTTTTATTTATCTAATTCTTTTTAATGTAAAATTTAACACTATAAAATATATTTGTTTTATCGATTCAAATAAAAAAATATTTTCCAAAGAATATCGATATAAAATAATGAATCTAACAGCACATATATAGCTTGAATAATTTCCGTAATATGCTCGGGATTAGTTATTATCCTTGCGGAAAGCAAATTCATGAAGCACAATGTTGCCAAAAAAATAGAAAAATATTAAAACGGTAAAGGTTTGTTTTGAAGAAATATGAGTATGAGCCAAATATCGTTACAAATTAGAAAGTAAAAATGAAACCTTGTTTTTCCTTGATCCCTCAGGTTTTAGAATGTTTAGTTTTAATGGAATCATTTTAAACGATTCCAGAAAATTTTGGTGTGGAATGTGTAACTCTTAACTTATACTTCTTTTAGATTCACTTTATATGAACATGAACCCGTTTTAATTGTTTTGTTTTTATTCATTATGCTGATAGTCTCCGAGGACAGTTAATTTTACGCAAACATCTGGTTTTCAAATTTTCTTTATACCAGACAACATCGACAATGATATTCTGAAATATGTTCTAAAATAACGTTACATGACAAGAAGAGTACTCGTTTTGTTTAATTGAAGCCCACAGAATTCCTACTAAATAGGTTTAATCGTGATCACCCTGACTGAAAATAAAACGCTAGATTCAGCCTTAATGAGAAACGTTGTTTCACTGAAAACTATATCATGAATCTCTCATATATAAAATATTTTAAACTAATTTTGGGAAAATGTCTAATATGTATGCGTGTGGTATATGGATTTCATTTTTATTTTGACGACTTTTAAAAATAATGGCCTCAGTAAAATACAAAATTTCCTCCGCTTCAATATTGATATAAGATGTACATGTGTACACAAGAAGCAATTTCAGTGGCTGTTTAATGCTTTCTATTTGTGTAGGATTCTGTCATCATCGATAAAGAACATCAAGTGTGTTTACTCATGTGCTTCTCTATTTGTATTGCACGATGAAAGCTTTGATTGCGATCTTTTGGTGGAACAGGAAGGAAAGACACCAGAGGTAGACTTTTTAAAATGCAGGAGAATGGGGAAAATTTGAATAAGAAAATGGTTTCGAATCCATAAAAATCGAACAAGTAACAAAAAAAGGACATGCGTATAAACTTCAACTACAAAGGAAACTCGTTTTGAATAGATTTTATAAAGAAAAGAAACTCGTGTTTGACGGATTAAATGATGGGGAAAACCCCAAAGAAACCCGCATAAATCCTAGCTGAAAATGGCAAAATGAAATTTAATATTGGAAGGTGTGAAAGGTTTACATAAATCAAATGAAAAATAACGGGAATAAAGAAAAAAAAACAACTTTAAAATAAAATTAAATAGGAAAGAATGGACAAAATAGACCGTAAAAAATAAAAATCCAAATGAAAGGTGACAGAAAACCCTTGCGGGAAAATTGGTGAGAAAAGAGAGAGAGAAGTAAAAGATGGCAGAAAGTAAATCAAAGTAACGAAAAGAAATACGAAGGGAGATAACTCAGTGAAAGAAGTAATTGAAAAAGGAAAATATAACGAGACAAGTAGAATAAAACGGTGATAGACACAAGAAGCAAAGAACTTTTAATAACTTAAACAAAAAGATGAAACAAATGGACGAATTCGGAATACACTCGTCAGATCATCAGGAATTTTCAATTTTCCGCCAACGGTCGGATTTTCTAATAACTGCAGTCAGAAAGAATCAATAGCTTAAAAAAAAAAAGACTGCATACAGACGACATTGTTTTACCTTCAGTTATTCACTAACCACTGCCGATATATTATTCGCACTTTAGGCATATGCAACTTGTGAACTGTAGCCAGAAGTAAACTATTTACTTCTTTTGCTTTTCTTTATTTAGTGACAGTTTAGCGATTTAATTTCTCGCAAGCTAAGCGTTTCAACCCATCACTTTCAAAAATGACTTCCTGAATTGGGAATAAAATGGGTGAGGAAAAAGATGGTAATGAAGCAGAAGTAAGAATTTAAAGACAACGAGATTTGGATAGAAAAACGACATAAATGATATAAAAATAACTGAAGGAAGCAGTTATGAAAAGAAAGAAAACAAAACAGTCTATTATTAAAGGATAAATGCAAAAATACAGTTAGACTAAAAAATAAAGAAATAACTGAAATCTATTATAAAGAAAAGAACAAATGAAACATCGACACAAAGGACAACGTCATGAGAGATAAAGAAACATTGAAGGAAGAGAAAAAGGAAAATATCTTTAATGCGCACAACCAATGATAACAGAGAAAAAAGATAGGCGAATTATAAGCAAAATATATAAATGGACTCCTGGGATATTTCAAAATTAAAAAGAAAATCATCAACCTACGCAAAAGAAAATGATTAATAAAGATAAATTTGGAAAAGAAAAATGTATATACTCGAAGTTATTATTTAGTTAGCATTACTTTATTTGGCGTAAAGCCAGCAATATGGTGAACGCATTCAGAATCGAACTCCCAAACAATAGTCTGCTAGACTAGCTCGCTAAATATCAGAATATGTGATGTTCTCAGAAATAATAATTATATAAAAAGTAAATAATTTCTTGCAAATTTGAATCGTTATTTATGAGGCTGTATTGCCGTAGTTGCTTCTACTAAGGAAATCCGTAGTTCTATTTAGTATCATTGATAATTTATTTTATAACTTCCCTCTCAGACAAAATGGTGTATGTGTGTGTGATATTTTGATCACACCCTGTTACGACAAAATGTGGAAAGTGTTTAGCTTTTACTGTTAATCAAAATATGCAAACTACTGGAACTATACAGTAAAGAAAATTAGATATTTTTTGTGAAATACAGTATAGTTTATTTCAAGATATCATTAAGTTATCGACAAGTTAATTTTGATATTTTTTTTTCCGATTGCTCAAATCAGGATTACAAGAAACAATAGATTCTTTGGAATTTTGGTGAGATTTATAATTTCATAACAAGACGAAATATGTGCATGATTAGGAAATTATGAATCTCTGAATTTTCAAAAATTATTGCCATTGTTATTGTCTTGTTAGAAATATTCTAAAACTTTTTGATGCTTAATAGATCCATCGGTGATAAAAAGGCTGCAGCGTTAGCTGACTAAGCAATAATGCTTTTTGATTAGTTTTTCAGACTGGAGACTTAAAATAATTAACATTGATAAATCTAAGTGATAATATTTATGTGAATTATAATTCTAGTTATTAATTTTGGAAATTTAATGCCAGTTCAATTACTTAGAGCTTGCAGTAACATAGATTACTATTGATTAGTTTTATATCTCTCTTGTTAAGATTACTACTCTTTCTGTGGGGTTGACGGTATTCCCTGGAGAAAAAAAGACCCCTGATTTACCATAAAAGGGGTGTCCTGGTTAGCACACTAAACTACATCCTATTGTGTGAATCTATTTCTGGAGATCGAGGGAGTGTATAGTGTCCCTCAAATTCCATTACTACCATCCCACTGTGATTCGGGTTGGTAATACCAGTTAGGGTCCTCTCTCTGAGTCAAATAGCTCTGTGAAATAGAATATCTTAGTATCAAATAACACAAGCAAAAAAGAAACTTTCTCAAACTAATATACGAGAAAGGAAACCATAAGCGCATAGTGAAGGGCACACCCTATTCTCTGTGCATGAAATAATCCCAAACGGATTGGCATACCGTTAAACATCACTTTTATAAGGTACCTCTTTTTTTTTCTTTTTTTTTTTTTTCAATGAGAAATAGCTATTTTTTAAATTTCCTCGTCGTTTCAAAAAGAATTTATGAAAATTTAATGTCACTTCAATTTTTGACAGCTTGCAGCGTTATTCTTTCTCACTGATTAATCTATAATAGATTACTTTTGATAAGATTTTTTTTTTTTCCCACAGGATTTAAACCAAAAATTGTCCCCATGTTTTCATAATTTTGAATCAAACCATTGATAGTTGGAAACAGAAAAAAAACAACTACTTCCAATTATTACAATAGATGGTATATCGATATATATCAGCGGATGAATATCCCCACATCAATAAAAACAGAAACATAAGATGTGCTTTTTATTTATAAAAGCAAATATTTTATTGATACATTTAGATATTCATAAATAAGAAAATATCTTTGCCCAAAATAATGAAAAAAATGTGCAGTGCAGTTTATTTTTCCTTTCTTTAGGCTTTTTGTTTATTTTTTATCCTCTTTGCAAAATATTTTCGCAATTCCGTCCCATTAAACGATTTGCAGCGGAAAATCTTAACTGATTTTCATTTTTCCTGTTCCTTTTTTATATAATATGGCTTGCATGTGTACAAATTGCTGTTGCCTTACAGAAAAAAAACCTATCACTATTTATTAGTTGCTCATTTTCTAGTGTTCCATTACATTTTTGGAATTTGCCAACACCGCAGGAAAGCTATGCGATGATTATTTAATTGAGACAAGAACGACAAAATAGAAATGCACAAGAGATCGCAATTACTTTCTTGGCTGAATATGCTTGTTTTTTTTTTAATAGAAAACCTTTTTATCAGCCTCTTTAGCATTGACGGTTGTTAGCGAGTTTACTCGAAGCAACTTCAGTAAAGACACAACTTCCTAATAGTGAAATTTACAGCGTAATGATGTGACCCAATCCTATCATTTATATGAAATGCTTTAAGGTTGATTTCACAACGTTAATGTCATTTTAACGGCAAGAGTAATGGAATAGATGACTTCAATCTGTGGTTGCTCCTGTTAACGTTCACTTTGAGCTAATGCCCTTAGGGAAAATAATCAACCCGCATATCAGCCTAAATCATAGGTAAATATCCGATCCGATAAAACTTTTTAAAACTCCCTGTAAAGGTAATATTTATTAAGTTTTCAACAATAAGTCAAGGTGCTGATATACAGAAGATCAGTACGTTTTGTTCCATGTTATTAAAGATATGAGAGCAGCAAACTCCCATTGCCCTGAAAGATGCCATAAAGGGTTTATTGGACATGTCACGTGAGTGAGCTTATAGGTCATGAGATACGTTCGTCCAATTAGAAAGTGTTAATCTAAACGAAGCAAATGAATTTGTTGTGTTGGCTGAAATGAGTAATGACTACAGATCGAATCCATCTGAAATGACTTGTATTTAAGGAACAACAAGATGTCCCATTAGGAAGAATTGATATCATTCGGTCTCCAGTAACAATTCCAGTCCTATTGCCAATTAACATATTAAGTTAAGCTTATCAAATATCCATATGCGTAAAAACAAATGGTTTAATGCATCTTAAATATTTATTTCATCTTTTGAAATATATGTACCGGCCTAATATACGAGGTGCATACGATAAGTTTCCAGACTTTTTTCGTATGGGCACTTTTATTGATCGTACACACATGAAACTCAAGTCCCCTTCGAAGTAATCTCTTCTGGCTGATATGCAATTGTTTTAGCATTCCAAAAACTTCTGGAAGCCCCCATGGAAGTCGTCTTGTGTTAGCATGTCAATGACCTTCGTCACAGTCTCGTTCATCTCCTCCTCAATTGTCTCATAACGACAGCCTCTGAGCTTAGGGAATAACCGAAAGTCACAGGGACCAAGGTCTGAACTATATGGAGGGTGAGGAACTGTCTTGATGCCCATCTTGGTCAAATAGTCTGTGACAAGGATGGAGTTGTTGACTGGTGCATTGTCCTGGTGGAAATTCCATTGAACCTATTCGAAGAGTGCCGGCTTCTTCCGACGAAATCTCTTCCTGAACTCCCTTAAAACCTCAACATAGTAATCCTAACCCTTTGGTCAATCAACTCTGGTGTATTGACTTCCTTAATCCGCCCACATCTCTCATCACCCCTGACACACTCCCTGACTTTATTGAATCTCTTATGCGACTCAAATACTGATGCTCGATTCATGCAAGATGGTTGAAAAGCAGTCTGAAGCATTCCATACGTTTCTATGGCATTTTTTCCTAGTTTAAAACAGAATTTTATTGCATATCGTCCTTTTAAAATATCAGATTGCATTTTTGAATTTCACCTGTTGTGACAATCAGGCTTTAGTAGGATGTATTCCAATTCCTGCTGTAGCTGTTCCTTTGAACCGGAAATCATAAACATTGATTAGTCATCTCAAAAGATGTATAGCAATAACATACTGAATTTTTAAGGTTCTACGACAATTTTTAATGCCCATATGAAAAAGTCTAGAAACTTATCGTATGCAACTCGTAAGTAACATTTTCCGTAAGTAGCTTGTATGAATCTTGGAGATATAGACTAGCTCTCCCAAACAATTATCACGAGACATCTTTCGTGTGAGAATGGAAATAGAGAATAACATAAAAAAAGACTTTAACATTTTGAAGAATTGATGTGACTTGACTCTTGGTACAGTAAGCCATATAAGAGAAGGAAAGTTCTTAATTTGATATGTCTTTACTTCGTTTAAACATTGATATTATGTCACATCCTGCTCGGAGGGTTTGGGTAAATCCATACTTCTGTTAAGTCACAATTCTATTTCTTATATCCACTTTAAAGCAGTGAAAATAAAAAAAATAAAAAAAACTTTAATCAATCAGAACAATCAAAGAATTTGAATAAAATATATATTATATAATAATGATAATGAATAAATAAATATTATATATATATTTAATCCATGGAAAATATTATTCTGCAACCATAGGGTTTCATGAAGTTTATAACAACATTCTTCCGGCTGTTAAGATGCAATCTCTCTTAACTGCCTGATGAATGTTGTTATAAACTTCATGAAACCTTAGGTTGCAGAATAATATTTTCCATGGATTAAATATATATATATATATATATATACACAATATATATTTATTTATTATCATCATTATTATAATAGCTCTATCATAGATTTTGAGCACTCTCCATATTATTTTGGACTTAGTTCGACACATAACCACATAGTGATTTACTGACGACCAACAGTTTCATTATATATATATATATATATATATATATATATATATATATATATATATATATATATATATATACTGTCTAGTCACACTGATGAGTTCTGATAGAACGAAACAGATCTGTCTGTGGATGACATATATATATATATATATATATATATATATATATATATATATATATATATATATATATAATAATGAGCTAAACAACTAAAAAAATCGCATCGTTGATTCAAAGACCAGTTTCATTCTCTGACGAAACCGAGAAGAGGCTCGCACCTATGTAAAATGCCTCGCCTAACTCGCATTTAGACAAAGAGACTTACACAGAACTTTCTTCAAAACCAGTCACTCTGCTCAGTTGCTATGGAGTGTGAGCGAGGAAGATTGCTTCTCTTCAAGGAAGCTGACTATCGATTTAAAGATAACTAAGATAACAGCTTTTGATTTTATATAAACGGCTATAAATTCAGCCAATATAATCAGCTATCCATTATTAGTATTTCCGGACTGCTAAGATCTACGAGGCTAAGGTCAAAAGTAGCAAGCAGTTTTAACCGACAGGAGTTTTCACTAAACTTGTCGAAAGAATGATTTTCGAGTAAGAATTATTTTAACATATGAATGGAAATTGTTAAGCAGGGATAGGGCAGGACGGCGAAATACACAGGCGTGTTCTAGTCTTGCCGGAAATATATATTTTTTAAAATTCTTATTAACTCTTCACTTGTGATTATGTGTCTCTTATGAAAAGAAATCCTAAAATTAGCACGAAATAAATTAATCAAGAACGAATTAATTTTTTGATGATATTGGCTAAATTTAGTAAATATCAGTCTGTCAAGGAAAGATTCTCGAAAGTCAACATTTACTATTGATGAAAACAGAAGATTGTGCCACTGTCTAAAAATGAGATGAATTATTAACAGTATTTATACGCCTCTGACTATTGTACTCATCTTAGACATAAAGATTCGGCTGATCTACTCTCTAGTTTTTTAAACAGCTCAGTTGGCAGGGCTTAGAATAAGCAGAAAGTATCCCCCGAGACTCCGTGAAAAGGGTTGTCTTGTGTAAGACACTAAACTTCATCTGATAGTGAGGCAACAGTTCAGGCGAGAGTGAAGCGCCATTGAATTGTCATTATTCTCGGCTCCATACAGAGTCGGAGAAGTAATACTTATAGGGCACTATGTATCAGCCAAATAAATTTCACAGAAAATGATTTGTAATACAATAAATATGTGCTCTTTGGGTGCTAGTATTGAAATTTTAATAAAATACATTATTAAATTAAAAAGAATAAGGAGACTTATAAAGAAAGCATATAAAAATATTTTTATTTTGTGTACGTGTATAAATATTTTAAAGATATTGATATTAGTAAGAAAAGAAAAAGGAAAAATTAGCATGGAAAATTAGATTACATTAAGCTTATGTGAAATAGTTTAATCGAAGATAGAACTTCTGGATTTTAGCTCTTCTCATCACTCCTGGTGTCTGTTGCTGAATTTAACTAATGAGTAAAAAATCAATTTAGTTTCTTTTTGTTTATGGATTTCTTTTAAGATTTAACGGCAGCATTTTTGCTCATATTTATTTCTATAAAAACAATTAGAAACCATTAACACTAAGCCAATAATTATCAGAATCTTACTTTTAAGATACTAAAGAACTTTCCAGTTCACATGATACACCGATATTTGGTTGGGAATATAGATACAATTGCATTTTATTAATATAAGTTCAACAGTATAACAAATAAAATCCAATTCCTTTTTATAACCAAAAATCATGGGGAGTGTGACGTAAATAACTAAAGGAATTGTGAATTCAATGTTATAAGATTAAGTAGAAATACTAGATATCATAACACTTGACAATTTTTTTTTTTTTGTATAAAAATAATTCAAGCTATGATTGTTTACGAAGAATTATCAGTTAAAACCATAACTTAGTAAATTACTATGTCAGGTACGATTAGTTGAAATCATATCTGTACAAAATATATTATCAAAAAAAGGATACGTTACTTTTGAACCATATAATTGTGTATAGATTATCAGTATTAGATAGGAATACTAGAAACCATGTAATTGTGGATAAATTACGAATATTAGATAGGAATACTTGAAATCATATAATTATTACGATCAAATAATGAAAAAAGTGATTTTAAAAAATTGGCGATGGAACATTCGAAATGAAAATTTCTTATTATAATCAAACATTTATAAATAAATCATATTCTGGAATTAAATAACACATAAAGGATTATGTCCCTAAACGAATAAATAAAATCAATCACATTTTTATGAAGGAAGGAAAATGATTCGGTTCATTTTTACTCAATTCGTCACCATTAACTGTTTTATACAGGTTACCAGTATTTTAGGCAGCCCAATTGGATATGGCTTTAGAATACTCCAATTGAATCTCTGCTGAGGGGTAAGGTCCCCTCCCCAACGAGTGTCCCGGATACGGTACTAAGCCATCTGATGGCGAGTTTCCAACCAAAAAGCTTTGGCGAATGTGGAGGACCTCATCAATGCCATTACTCCCAGCTCCACTATAACCCAGAGTAGTAGTACCTGTTACGGTCCCATGTATAGATCAAACAGAGCTATACAATCAAATATTAAACCTGAAATCATGTGCGCAGAAAGAACCATTACTTATTTGTATTTGGGTCAGCTTTAACCCGGGTCGAGTTGACCCGGCTTCGTCCCGAGCGTTGCTCATTGAAGAAGATATTTTGGGATTTGATTGAGGGAAGGGTCCCAAGTGCTACCCGGAAAAACGTCCTGTTTGCCGCAGATTTTCCACAGACGCATTGACAGAGCGAATCGAGGCCGCCGGTTGCCGGAACAGACACATCCTGGAAAGAACCATTAGCCCTATCTATTGGTCAAACAGAAACTGTCCTGTGTAGGACATTAAAATGTATCTTACGACCAGACTTCAGTCCTGGAACTTTGGGTATTGATTTGTACCCATTCATGGCTATTACTTCCAGGTTCACTTTGAACCGGAGTGATCGTATCTGATAGGGTCTCATCTGAGTCTCAAATAGAACTGTACGAGAATTTTACTGTGTGCGAAAAAATGACTCTTGCCAAATTAAATGTTGATTGTTAAATATCAATATTTAGAGCCATTTAACTGTGTGTAAATGAATACTTTTAAACAGAATTACTGGAGTTAAATAGCAGTTCTTTAAACCATTTAACTGCGTGCAAACAAATGATCTCAAACTTTTTAAAGAATGCTACAAACTAATCACTTTCAAACCATATTCATAACTATTTAGCTTCGTGCAAACAAATAACTGATATTAAATTGAATTATGAGTGTAAGGTAGACATTCTTGAAACCATTTAACTGTGTACAAACGAGTTTTTGGCTGATTTAAAAGGCCGTTTAAAAATATGCATCTAGAAAGCAAAAGCGCGCGCACACACTCACACACACACGAAATAACTTAAAAGTGTTGATATTCCATAAAAATGAAAAAAACAACTAATAATAAGAAATGCACTTTTCCAAAAGATATTTTCGTTTTAGAAAAAAAACTATCGACTGATTCAAGGTTGTTCTGTAAACCTTAAGTTTTCTTTAAATTTTAAGAGCTTCAGTGTTACTCAAAATTCCTTTTTTAATTCTTTCAGTAAATAGTTGTTGGAAATCAGTTTTCAATTTTGTATTCATTTTTATAGGTTTAAAAAACACTTGAAAAATTATCTGCAAAGTGTGTTGAATTACAGAGAGAATATGGAAACTTCCATCTTTTCTATTACGTTATAAAACAATCAATGAAAATTTTATAGGAATCCAATTAGTTATTTTTGATGTTTTCCAAGGAAAAAAATTCTCACACCATCGCCGGTTATATTGTACACTACGACTGGAGAAAATTTTATTAAAAAATAATTTCTAGTCTTTATTACTATTGGAAAATATCTTTTATGAAAATGAATTTTTCATAGAAGTGTGGGCCTTTCTCTTAAGGGTTGATTTCTCGGTAAAATATTTATACCAAACATAAAAAATCATGTGAAAAATTGAAAAAATTATCTGGAATTAATAGCTTCTTAAAAGTTGATGTTTTTAAGAAGGTAAAAAAAAGTAATTGAACTGAATAGAGATACACATAACAACAGAAACAACCGCTGGGATAGATATAATTAATGAGGATATAAGCAAAACCGAAAAATGTACAGAACTTGATAGATAAATACATAATCGAAGAGAAAATAATATACACTTTCCAAATAGAAAGTTTAACTACAAATATCTAGGATCAGAGACACTAAGTTTTTTTCTAAACACTTTCTGGAGCCGCTCATGGTGTATAGTTATTATTTTAATACAAGGACACAGCAAACGGAGCACTTTAGCAGGAGAAAGAATGCTTGTATTCCTACATTTCTCAAGAATATTACAGCTATGTATAAATAGTAGGGTAGATTGGGGCTTTTTACTATCTATATCACAACTGGAGGATAAGGAGGAGGAAAACCAAACACAGACCAGTTAAACTTCGCTTGGAAATTTACATTGTGTTGCATACTGCTAGTGCGGAGGGGTTGGGCAAACACAAAATATCTCTCGCTCCTATTTTTTAAATTTACTTTTTTTTTTCCAGGTTATTTTCACAAATATTCGAAGTTTTGATATCCTCTTTAAGCGAATCTAATTATCACGGATAAAAAGAAAACTACTTCAATTATCTTCAGAGAATTTTACATTAATTGCTTTAAATGATTAAATTGCTTTCTCTTTCTTTTAGTTTTTTCTTCGTATCATTTTAAACTAATTCATTCCTCATTAAATTTAGATGTTTTAGTGTATGAAAAAAAACATCGTCGTGAATTAAAAGAAACTTGATCTGAAGCCAGACTGCATAAAACGTAAATACATAAACCCAGTGGTACCCAGACAATGTAATGTAATTTCCAAGACTACCGCAAGATGTCTATATGAACTGCAGAAAACAATATGCAAAACTAGTTTTATCATATCATATTTACCAACCCCTTCACTCGGGCGGGATATGACACAAGGTCAATTTTTTACACGGAGTTTAACAGGTTTGAATTTAGAGTTTTCCTTCTCTTAGACTAGTTGCCTCACCAAGGCTGAAGAACCTAGTCCGTCCTACTATTTACCCACATCTGGAGGGAGAATAATTGGATTCATACCTTTCCCAAGAGTATTAGTGTTATGGGAAATGCAATCAGTCTCGTCCAGGATTTGAACTCGTGTCACCGTGATCCATTTCCTTCGAGGATAACCATTACACCGCAGGCAAACTATTTTTATAGATTCTAGAGTATTTGACAATACTAGAACAAATATTAAATACTAAATTGCCATAATCAAACACGGAATTCTGTAAGTGGGTTCAAAACCTTTCATTAAAAATTTATTAGAATGTATACTCTTCTACATTAGGGAACAAGTCTGATGTGACGTCAGAAATATTCTTAGTGTACCTTGTTCAAATCTTAGACACGACTTTACATTTTATTTTGCGCTAAGACCTTTTGAAACATTTATTTTCATTGTTCAGCTATTTGTGAATAGAGCAGTCTAGACTCTTCAGGTTTGGTGGTGCTGCCGTCGTTCTTGAAGGAAAACACTGAATTGAAATCAACATGATTCTGCTGTAAGATATAGACTTTTTGACGCATCTTGCCAGTGATGGTGATGGATGTAAATACATTGATAGCCACTGATCGTTGACGAAAAGTCAAGTACGAAAAGTCTTTTTTTGTATTTCGATTGAAAGTTAACTTTCAGCTGTTGGTAAAAACTGTATTCAATAGTTTTATTCATTATGAGAAAATAGTTTATTATTACTTATCGAGGAAAGAAAAAGAAAACGCATTTATGAATTGAAGGATAAATAAATATACTTGTATCATATAGGTCTTAATGTTGAAAATGTCAACAGTAAAAAAAAAATCATATTCCTCACTGACAAGTTCTTAATTTACTGAATAAAAACTAATTACTCATAAAATTTTACATCTAAAATTTCCCCAACACTGTGTTAGAAAATTTGGTGATTACTGTTTTAGTCTTTGAAAATAAGCTGATTACTTTGTTGGAGTTCATCACTTACTCCTAAGGACCCCCACATATGGCCGAGCAAAAGCAAGACGACCAGCTCGAACATACATACAGCAGCTATGTGAGGATACGGGATGTAGCCATGAAGACCTGCCAGAGGCGATGAACGATAGGGAGAAGTGGCAAGAGAGGGTCAGGGATTTCCGTGCTGGCAGCCCGACATGATGATGATGACTTTGTTGGAGGTGGGTTTACTGTTTCTATTTCAGAAAAATTATGACGACTTCCATTGAAGGAACGTGTTATAGAGTTTAATTTTGTAGATCTGTGATCATTCTACATATCAAGAATATGGTTCACTTTTTTTATTTAATAAAATGTGAAGAACTCTGGTTGTAGAGTTCTGGGAAGTGTGAAGTATTACTCCCATGTCCACTCTGATTCGGATTAGTAGAACATGTTAAAGTTCTCTGTATGTGTCGAAATCTATTTAAATCTTTTTCTTATTCGGTGAGTATATTTGATTCCATATAAACTATTTGTATTAATAGTTACTATAAGATATAAGTTTGGTAAGAATTATAACATTTCAATAGATTAGAGACGCATCTTGGAAATAATTTTTGCATAGTGATTTAGACGCTTTTGATGAATGGTTACTGTCGTAGGAAAAAGACACAGCGTCCTGAGTTCAAATCCTACATATGGCTGTTTGCATTTCACTTCACTTTAATACCTTCGGTGAGATTAGAATCCAATTATGCTCTCTCCCGTACAGGGTAAATAGTTGGACATTCTGAGGTTTTTAACTTTGGTATGGTAACCTATCAAGGAAAAGTAAAACTCTGAATTCAAACCTTTTGAAATTTGGTTAAATATAACCTTGTGTAACATCCTGCTCGTGCGGAGAGATTGGGTGTGAGCATGCATATATATATATATATATATAGGGTGATATTGAGAGTAACTGCAGTAGCACGGGAAGATCGTGGGATTAACTGAGCAAATAATTGTAAAAACTGACAAAATTTAAATTCATGTTTTGTAACTGTTAAATCAACCTAAAATTCCCTCTCTCGGTCTGAGATAGCGATATTATATCATCTCAATATCATGATTTTCTGGGTTTTTTTTTTCTTTTTTTACAAAAATATTTGATTTTTTTTTTAAAACTAGATATATTCCGCGTACCCAAATGTTCTTCAGATAACCGCCATTAAATAAAAACATAGAGAATGTAAGTATTATAAAACATCGAATCGATTGGAAAATTTTAAAGAGATTTCGTATGTAATGTGGACTCAAAATACCGCAGATTATGTTTTGAAGAAATGATACGTGGTGTAGGAACTTCGCAACACAACGTCGTGCTAATTAAACGAGAAGAATCGGTGTCTACGTGCAAACATGAAAACATATTTTGCTACCTGACTAGTTTAAGCCAGGAGACACTCTTTTGATTTTGTTAAACTTTTGTTTTTAATCCGAAGAGCAGATTAAAACATGTTTACGCGGGAAGAATAAGTAGCTTCTTTGTCCTTTCATTACTAACTTGATGAATAGAAACTTGTGGTAGTAATGGCGGATTTGATTATTTTATATATTATCACTGATGGAAAGATTGCTCTACAAAGCGGGGATTTTGATGTAATCACAGCGTGAGTGTGTGCATTGCTCTAAATATTAAGACACCTCTTTTTTTAAAACTTGTGCACACACACACACACACACACACACACAACCTAACCTGTAGATTGGCTACGTGAAAACTTGTTTTGAGTTTTGTTGCAATTGTTTTCTTTTATTTCTGATAGTATCAGTCTATCTATCTATCTATCTATCTATCTATCTCTCTATCTATCTATCTATCTAATCAAAGTAGTTTAAAATTCTCAGTTAAAGAAATAGTTAACATTGATATAACAAAAAATGTGTGTAAATTTACCAGTGTGTTTTAGAGGTATTCGACTTTTAGATTCTTATAGATATCCAGGGTGCGATGAAGAAATCATCGCTATTTTAAAAGAATAATTTTGCCCATGCGCTTTTGTTTCAGATTTAATCTAATGTGCATCAAACGAGTCAGTTGAGTAATGTCAGCGAGGATTGTAGCACCATATCTGAATTCTCTCCTACAAATATTTTGAAACGGCAAGTTGTACTCTTTGGTTTCCCTTTGGAAATGCCAATACGAAGATTTTAGTATTTGGATGTCAATCCGAAGTAAGAACAGAATTTGAAAAGAGTTGGATGTGTCCATTGATGAATATGAACGTACAGCGGCTGGGAAATCTCACTCTGATTGTTCTGATAAGAACTCCCGAATTTGTAAGTGAGATCCTGGCCCTGATAAACAATGATCCTAACAAGTCAATCAGATCCATTCACAAGAATATCGCAGTTAAGACATCCGCTATTTTTCTTCAAGAGAAGAAAGGGTCACTTTTTATCGCAGGCCATGAAGTTCTAGATGGAAGTCCATAGGGCAAAGATTCTGCTCAAATTCAAGCATTTCTTCCAACCGAATATGCTTGGCTTTTTCTTAGATGAGAACAATTCCTGCCAATATAAGATGGTAAAATTACAGAACAATTTACTCTATCCCCAATACGTAATGATAGTGATGAAAGCCAAACAGCCAGTCTATAACTTTGCAGTGGTCACTAGTGATGGTGATGTTATACCTCCATTTATCTTCCTACATGGCAGACTCAACACGGGCTTACAGCAAGCGCCTGAAGGAGGTAGTACTGACCTGGGCCGAGAAAGGGACAACTGAAAGATATTACATCTTGCAACTGGACTCTGTACCATACCACATAAGTAGAAGAACCTCGTCTTGGCTGTAAGAAAATTTCTGCGATCGCATCACCCTTAAGATTTGGCCGCATACATTCTAGATTGCGGTCCTATTATATGCGAGGAGTGGTTAAGCGATAGGCCCACAAAACTCTGTTGAACTCTAACAATGAACTAAAGACACGGATATCTGCTGGTCTTACCAATTTAAACAAGACAGGAAGAAAAGCTTGTAGGAGATTCCTAAATCGTCTAGTGGTTGAGTTTGACATGAAGGACAACTTATTTTTCAAAAATGTGCAGTATTTCCACTTATTTTCATATTTTTTGTAAAAATACCTGATTGATTGAAATGTCAATGTTTTCATTTTGGCGTAATCGAGACGACAATTTACCCATGACCCCACCTCTCTTTCTCGTTCTTATATATGTTGCAATTTTGCATGTTGGAACCAATTAAAAGCGAAGTTTTAGAAGCTTAGACCTGCCATTCTCAATAGATTGTCCTGAATCTGATTTTCTTATTCAGTTTGTTCAGTACAAAATAGATACAATTCTTTTGTGAACACATGTCCTTGAGCATATATATATATATATATATATATATATATGATAATCATCATTGTTTTTGTAGAGAACATTATTTTCGCACAATTTTGTTGATATTTCAAATGCAGGAATCTTTACAGTGAGACTTGAAAGCATTTTTATGGCATTTGAAGTTGCAGGGCCTTGAGATAACTCAACAGGCAGATAAATACACAGATGTACATTGGAATCTTTGCATATACAAGCCTATGTAAAAGAAGCGATTTGTGTTCATGTTGTTGTATGAATGTGGATGTATGGTAGGAGAAAGAATCAATTCATTAACAGCCAATATGCCAT
Source organism: Sepioteuthis lessoniana (assembly GCA_963585895.1). Lineage (NCBI taxonomy): Eukaryota > Metazoa > Mollusca > Cephalopoda > Myopsida > Loliginidae > Sepioteuthis > Sepioteuthis lessoniana. The sequence goes on from OY757920.1 coordinate 97,145,574, forward strand.
GTTTTCCCTTTTTTATTTTATTTTATTTTTATTTTTATTTTTTTTAAAGATATTTACGTCTTCCAATCATTTCTCTAAAAATGCGTATCAGGTCAACTTGACATTTAAGGAGGTCTCTAATATTTTACAATATTTCTTGTCTATTTCTCTCGATAATTTTATCCACTTTTTTGGTATATTTTTCCGGGTTTTTTTTTCTGTTCTTCAAAAGGTCTTAACGTCCCAATTGACATACAGGCTTTTAATGTTTAAATTATAGATTTTACTTAATGTATTTCCTGACAAAGCCCTGCAAATTTTAATATGGTCTTGCTCTTTGAATTGCAATGACTGCGACTGGTACATAGCTATTATTACAATCTATTTACACTTCTTGGGGTTTCGCAACATCACTAAATCAGTGACAGTCTTGATGTTTTTATCGCGAGTGTTTTCTTTTTTTTTTTTCTTTCGGGAAGTTTATATGCTCGGTGAACGTTTGCATGGCTCTGAATTTAGTTGTTTTTCTCTTTGGTTGGTTTACAATTTTAGAGCTTTTGTGTTCGTATTTTTTCAACGACTCAAATGCTGACACGTCTATTTCGTATGTAATTATAAAGATACTGCCTTGGTATTTTTACTGTCTTCTTATAAGCTTGTGTTGGACTATCCCACTTCTTGTATTTTGGGTAGTTTGATACAGAGTACAAATAGAAAAGATATCCCATTCTGTCCCATTGTTGAAGGAGAGATATCATGCCATTCTAAAGGGCATTTCTGAGGAATGTACAGAAACTCTACAAGTTAAAAATTCTAGAATCATTCGTTGATTCCAATATCTGAATTGATAAACGTCACCATATGTGTAGCTTCTAATCTCCAAACTTATATTCATAAATATCGAAGAATGTAACATAAAGTTTCCGCTGATTTCAATAAAAAAAAAGTGGTGAAATCAGAAGTAATATTATTTTGGGTCCAACCTGCTCATTGGCCAAGTGGGTAGAGTGTTCGACAATGGTCCGGGAGACAAGAGGTCAATCCCAGGTCGCGTCATACCGAAGACTTTAAAAGTGGTACTTGATACCTCCTTGCTTAACACTCACCAATATAAGGTACGTATCAAGAGTAAAGTGGAGCAATCTAGGGAAAGGAATAGCGCCCCCCTACACCTCGGTGTAGTAGCTATTGAAAAGGGAGCCTTCAGGTCGCCTCGGTGTCGGAGCCTTCTAGTTGCCCTCGAATACGGTCGCCAACTTTACTACTTACACCAAATAACGAGGTGCGAAAATATAGTGCATTATCATAATTAATTTTGACCAGCATTTTCTTGTGTATATATATATATATATATATATATATATATATATATATATATATATATATATATATATCTATCGTGTGTGCTAATAGTACAATTTTGTCAAAAAGCATGTATGGCTTATAAAGAGAAAAAGGGCAAAAATCACAGGAAAAAGTTAATTGAAAAAAAGCACAAGGTTAGAAAGTAGGTAAGAATATAGAATATTTGTCCCGAGGAAATATTCATCCGAGAAAATGCTGAAAACAAAATCTTGAACAAAAACAAATTATCAAAGTTTACTCGCAACTCCTGACTAATTCCATATTTATACACTTCTTTTAGTACTCTACATATAATATATATACAAAAACATACATGAGTCGCTACGCACAAACATATATAACAGTATATGGTTATCACTATCTCACTTGATGGGTTAGTGGCAAAACAAATGCGGAAAAATTTGGAAAGTGCTCAATATATATGATAGAACAATTATATAAGTATATATCAATATATATTTATTATCTGCGACCACTGGTTTCATGCTGTCTTTATACGACTATCATCGGGCAGAATATTGTTGTTTAAAGATGGTATGAAACTAGTGGTAGTAGATAAGGCTACATGCTATTAAATATATAAAAAACTAATAGGTATTCTTCAGTAAATCCGGAAAAGGGAACAATTCCGTCAAGACAAATAAATTATTCAAATTTCGAATATTTAAATATTCCTGGGAAATAGCCTAATGTAAATAAATTCACAGAGCTAATATTATTTCAAGAAAACTATTAGGTCAACTTTGATTGGATGAAGTCCTGTTAAAAAATATTTTAGATTTATGTCAATACTCTTAAGAGGATGAAAATAAATTCATTATCCTAATGTGACCGAATAATGTTTTTTTTTTCATTGAACAAAAATTTTAAAATCATAAAAAGGGGTACCCTTTGTTTTCGTTCGTGCTTTTCAGAGAATTGTCAGTGACAATCGAAGAAGTGATCATGGGATCGTAATCAAAGTAAAATCCTGAAGGGGTGAAGAAAAACATTATAAAAGATACTGTAAGCAAGAAGAGTTGGTACGGTGAATGATGTTTTCTTCTGATGGTCCGAGAAAGTTATTAAAAGCAATGAAGTATAGGAATGCTTTTGGAGTCATCATTTTGGTTTATATTTTTTTTAAATTAACACTTCCAGAACGTATAGCTCCAATTCATTTGTTGATGTCTTCAAGATGTCAAACATGGTGGGACTGTATACGGATACGCAGGTCTGATTGGCCAATAGATGCAGTTGAATTAACTGCTCGGTGTGGGAGTGAAATTAAAAGTATATGTTCGGATATTCAAGGGATTATGTTGGTTTATTCAATTCTCTAAACGTTGACTAGTGCGGTGCATATATATATATATATATATATATGCTCATTCCTTAAATCCCAGATCGAATGTTACCAAAGACTCAATATATGGTACTTGATGCCTCCTTGCTTTACACTTAACGTTATATGGCCCGGATCATGGTTAGAGTAATTCAGGGAAAAAAGTAGCGCCTCCCACAACACATCGGTGTGGTAGCTATTGAAAAAGGAAGCCTTCGGGTCGCCCAACTTTTATATAGATTTTTCTCCCGCATGTTATATGTACCATGCTATTACTATTGATTGACCACTTTTATCACATTTCTGCTTGAGGATTGTGCATATATCACGAAACAAATTTATTTATTTCTTGTGTTCATAATTTGATATTTTTCTGGGTATTATACATGCTCTGATGTAGTAGAGGTGAGCACTTGCTTCAAACTTTACACTTTTATATTTCTAATCTCTCAATCTTTATACACATACACACACTATATATATATATATATATATATATATATATATAATCGCTTGATTTTATTTCTTAGACAAGGAGGAATAGCACGTATCGGAGACAATATTATAGAATAAACTCACGTAGATACTCTAATTTGCATTTATTTGGCCTCAAAATTATTAATTGACACTTAATTTTAGAGCAAGAAAATGTATTATTAACACTATTCGGGAGTAGGAACTATAACGAACATGGCGCTGATGAGTTAGAAATACAGGGAATATAGCTATAAACTTGTGCAAATTAATCCGCTGTACACCCTGTCGGCGGTAGCTCAGAATATGCTGACTTTATTCCCTGTAGATGTATAAAACGCCACCCCCAACTTTCTGGATATAACAAGAAACTGTGTCTAATGTTGAGGCTCGAGTTCTATAACTTTTGGGTGTGCCATTATTCCCAGGTCCACAAAAACCTGGAGTGGTAGTATCTGTAAAATCCTATCTGAGTGAAGTAAATGTTTTATAAAAAGATGAGAATATGTGAAACCATATTTATAAATTGTGTATTATCAACTAATTACTGTGATGGTTGATTGTATTAATTATTTTATTATCTAGTTGGGTTAGGTCACGAGTTTTTCAGAAAGCTAAAATCTTTGAGTGGAAATGTAAGTCAAATTAGAAAGTTCAAGAGCGTGTACCTGCAACCTGGATAGGGGACCTTTTCTCTCTACTCAGGAATACCAAATGTAGAAAAAATAAATACATATTTTGTCATAAATTTGATTGAGGAAATGAAAAACACGATAAGAAATTAGGGACAAGTGTGAGATAACATCATACTAACGATATCCTGAATTTAGATAAATAAAAATTTGCGAATTTAGAAAAGTAGTCAGTTGAGTTTGAGAAGTCACCAGTCGGGTCGGAGGGGTATCTCTTCGTGTTTCTGTTCATAGACACTTAAAAATTCTCTCTCTGGTATTACTGTATGCAGTATGAACGTAGAACTGCACATTGGGATAATAAAGCGACAATTTCTATAAATATATTGGACATATTACTGTTACATCAATACGTTCCAATAAATGCTTGTTAATTGTTGACGGAGAGTTTTTCTTGTCTTTGAGTTGCCAACACCCAGGCAACTTTGTTCGAACGAATCACTCCGACCGTCAGAATTTCCGGATAGACTGTTTCATCACCCATATGTGGATCTTTCAAACACAGAGGGGATTGATAAACAAACTACCAGGAAACTCATGTGGTATTCACGGAGCCAAGGCCACAATAAAAAGTTAACCAATATAGTACAACATTTGGCACTACAATCGGTAACGCTGACAACCATAGTGTTATGTTTGATGCATATTGCTACAGTATTATGAATATTTACTTGACGTTGTAATGGTTCACTGAGTCATTGGCCAGTGGGTAAAGTGTTCGTTAATGGTCCGGGAGACCGGGGTTCAATCCCAGGTAGCGTCGTACCTTTAAAATGGTACTTGATACCTCCTTGCTTAAAACTCAGCAATATAAGGTACGTATCAAGGGTAAAGTGGAGCAATCCAGGGAAATGAGTAACGCCCTCACATACATGTAGTATCAATTGAAAAGGGAGCCTTCTGGTCGCCCTCGACTACGGTCACCAACTTTACTTTCTAATTATTATTAATTACTTGAAAAAGTGTGCAAAAAATGATTATTATTAAATATAAGTCATTGGCCTAGCGGTTAGTGTTCGCCAATGGCCCGGGAGACCTGCGTTCAATCCCAGGTCGAGTCATACCAAAGACTTAAAAAATGGTACTTGATGTCTCCTTGCTTTACACTCAGCATTATAAGGTACGGATCAAGGGTAAAGTGGAGCAATCCAGGGAAAGGAGTAGCGCCGTTCCCTACACCTTGGTGTAGTAGCTATCGAAAAGGGAGCCTTCGGGTCACCCTCGACTATGGTCGCCAACTTTACTTTTTACTTATATAGGTGAGTGCAAAAAAAAATAAAATAAATACTATTCTATTACCATTACACTTTGATCAGCTTTCATTCACAGGAACATCACCTGTAACTCTCATAAATGGATCAAATAGATCTGTTTAAATATATTGCTATTCGATAGGACCGTGTGCAAAAAAACATGGACATATTTACGCAAAAATCTTTATGTACAAAATATAAATATTGTGACGGGGAAATTGTCTAAAATCCCTAAACGGGACTTTATTTTCGCACGTGTGAAGACGGGGCAGGTTGGCACTTGATCCCCTACAGAAATAAGTCCTGTTCAGAGTTCTTTTCTCAGGCAGATAAGAACTGGCATATTACGTGAGGGAATAATTTAGGGCCAGACTGGCCACCGCTGGCAAAGGGGTCCAAAATTTCACACTATCACACACCCACCAGGCCGCTAAACTTCTTTCCCTTAGATAATAGAAGAATACGGGCCTATAGGTCTTAGTTGTAATAATATTAATGTTGTTGTAGTAGTCGGCAACTCCGGTTTCCCATGTGATACTTTAGGAATTAATAGGACAGTTCTAAGCAAGATAATGTAAGGCGAATAGAAGCTGAAAGGAAAGCATGGAATAATAACATAGACCACATGGTAAAAATGAAAATACATAGGTTCTTTACTACGGTTATATACATATATATGTTCAAAGTGTCAAAAATATATAATAGGATAGTCCATGAATATGAATGTCTAATCTTGGCTTTTATCCTTTTTCAAATTGAGAGAGAGAGTGGTAACAAAATTTGGGTGTAAGGGAAAAATGTCCCAAAGTTACTTATCTTATTTTTTTGACGGGGTTCCACTGGAGAATTTCTCTTCTTTCATGGGCTAATAGACTTTGTACTGTTTTTAATGCTGGCTTGAAGGATTTTGGAGTTCTTCGTGTCTCAGTCTTTTTGTCTTTAGCCCGGAGTAAAATGGCTATCGTCCGTCTGCCACGAGCGTTGCTCAAAAACTTCCTTTTTTTGTGCCTTACTTCCGCTGAGGGGAAGGGAAACCCACTTCCGTTTGGGCCCCCCCCCGCCAATCATTTGGCTTCTTTTTTCTTTCCCCTTCCGATGTCCGGCGACCCAAGGTCACTTAAGTGCGAACATCTGCGTGACCCACATTCTTTCCTAACGGTCACTTTTTGACTCCTAGATAATGTTAGTTCAACGGGGGGGGGGAGTATCATTCCCACCTCCTCGTCTCCGTGAGCCATCACGTGACAATATGAAGGCGATTCTCGAATCTAATCAGGTTGGCATGACATTAAAATCTACCCTTCTGATTCAAAGCACTCTTTTAGTTGGCAAAGCAAATGATTTAAATAACAAGATATCCCTGAAGCAAACAAGGACATAATTCCAATTTTGCTGTGAGCTTATCGTTTCTCTAATACACTGTTACTCGGTATCTTAGAAATAATAACTGGAGTCAGTTTAGATAAAAATATAAGAACTACAAAAAGAGTATCAAGAAAATATTGGTCAAACTTGAAAAGTATTCATGATGCTTTATCTAGAAAAAATACGAAAATCTATTCGTACTATTCAATAAAGAATTGAATAGACATTTAAGTTGACATAGTTTTATATGAAATATTAAGTAAGATAATAAATAAAAAAGAATATTAATATTTGCTCAGCCTCACATATTCTGACACAAAGCCAAAACAATGGAAACAGTAAGATTGAGTTGCACAAATCTTTCAAAATTGTTCACTTTGAATGTATAGAAATGACTATAAAAAGAAAAACTGCTCCAAACAGGCTCCATAAACATGAAATGATTTGGTAACGTCATAATAAAGATGGCTGGATATGAGAAAATTTTGTTAGATTTAGAGATACAAAAAGAATATCTGTAAGACATGCATCATCAAGCCGAAAGATAAATTAAGGGGAAAAAATCTAGGAAGTAGACTATGAAGAAGATTAAAATGATTGTGGATCAATAGGAAAGACAAAAGGAGTGTGAAAATAAGATAGAAATTTGGGAGAGAGGAAGTTAAAGGAAAGAATTGTTATAAAATAAAAGAGAAATTCTGCCTCTTCCTGTTTTGTTTTTTTGTTTTTTTAATTAAACTTGTGTTATTGATGACCATGCCGAAAGATGGCGCCAACTGGAAAATTTGCATTACACAATTTGAAGCTGCATTTCTGGAAAAAATTCTTCGGAATTTTTTAAAGTTTTACTCGGCCGATTCAATTTCACGATTCCAGTTCTATTTCTGGTTTTAAAGAATTGGAATAAATATACTACATCTTAGATGTGTGGCAGTGACATTTCATTTGGCTCCTATTTACAGTTACGTATAGACTTGCTCAGCTTTCATATAAATGATGACGTTGTGAAAATAGTGTTATGTATTATATATATTAGAGTGTTCGCCAATGGCCCGGGAGACCTGCGTTCAATCCCAGGTCGAGTCATACCGAAAGACTTTAAAAATGGTACTTGATACCTCCTTGTTTAACACTCAGCATTATAAGGTAGGGATCAAGGATAAAGTGAAGAAATCTAGGGAAAGGAGTAGCGCCCTCCCCTACACCTTGGTGTAGTAGCTTTCGAAAAGGGAGCTTTCGGGTCACCCTCGACTATGGTCGCCAACTTCACTTACTTATATGTGTGTAAGTGTTAATATTAATCTCAAATGTCAGTTTCTTTCCCAGTCGGATGGGGCGGTAGAATACACCAACTGCAACTCCGCAGAGGGATAAGACCCTCCCATCGAGTGTCCTGATATGACATAAAACAATCTGATGATGAGATTTTAGACATGCTGGAGAATGCAGAGCACCCCTTCATTGCCATCGCTCCAATGTCCACTCTGACTTCGGAGTAGTAGCACCTGATAGTCTTGTCTATGGGTCCAATAGAACTACAATGCGTACTTAACTGAATTACTTGATATAGAACTGTTTTGATATTCAAACTGGGTACTAATGTTAAAGTGAATTGTTTGAAATAGAATTGTTTGACATTTAATTGTCTGGAAAAAATATACTCACACGAAACTGAATTGTTTTAATTAGAATTTTGACTAAACTGAATAGCTTGAAATAGAAATGTTTTTGAAAATTAAACTGGGTGCTCATGCTAAACGGAATTATTAGAAATAGAACTAGTTATTTCCATAAAAATGGATTTGGCATTGAATAGCCCATAAGGGTTGATATGTCATAAAACCAAAACCACCATTCAGTTTCATGTTTTAAAGGGCCATCAGTTAATAATGAGTGTTTTTCCGAACTCATGGTATGTTTTATCTCCTTACACTTTTTAGAAATCGTCTATTTCTAATGGATTTAATATAAGATATCAAGGGAAATAAAACTTGATTGTCTGATGATTGGAAAAATTCAAAACTGATAGTTGCAATTAAGATGCATTTTAATACTGACTATAGAAATAGCTTCACATAGAATACTAAACAGTGTTAGGGAAAAGAATACCAGACAACATAACGTTGTCCGTTGTATTTTCTAGTATTGATTATATATACTGTCTCCACATGCAAATATATGAGACGTATGTGCTTATGCGTACGACTAAACCAATAAGTGCAATTATGAGTTGAATTTTCTTGTGAAATTTCACTTTATAATGGTCCATCTGATTGAAGAAGTTAAGAGCAACAATAATCAGATGTTGATTTAAAATGCTTGTGTATCATTATCATACGGATTTATTCATTTGTGTATGAAGATATAATGTTCACACTAGTATGGCAACCAGTCTAGAAGTATGACAACTCTATATTCAAAACTGTTAAACTCTGTGTGTGTCTTAAAGTCCTGTATCGCACCTTCCAAGTGTAGAGTGATTGGTATATATTTATGAACTCTGCCAATATGTGTGAAGTACGATGACCAAGTTATGGGTAACTGAAGAATAAGTGCGAACATAACGTATCACGAAAATTTTGCCGGTGGGTATTTGTAGTAGTAGTATTATTTATGAGCCCCGAAGTAGTCATTTTTAATAATGACTACTTCGAAGGAAACTGTACTCACAATTATATATCCATATGTCTTTAGGCACGCATCTACGTTCAGTCTACATATATATATTTGTATGATGGCATGGCAATCAGTCTCGGGATATTTTATGCCTAGAGGTTCGAAGTTGCGTTTATTGTATATCTAAATTTATATTTTTGATGCGGTAAAAGTTTTTGCATGCAGTTATATCAAGCATTCCAATCGAATACAAATAATTTGAACACAATTGGAGGGCTTCAAGTATTCGTAATACTTGTAATTACTTATTTTTAGTCATGACCATGTGTTTGCACAGTTATATGGTTACACTTTACTAATATTAATCCAGAAAAAATAAAACCATAATCCATATTTACAAATGGAAAGGGAACCGACAGACATGCGATAATCACCGCTGAATCTCCTTATTTCAATTTTGGGCAAGATCCTGGCCAGAGTTCCTCTGAATCGCCTCAACAAACATTTCAAACATGGACTCTTACCGGAGAGTCAATGCGATTTTCGTAAGGAACGTGGGACTGTTAATATGGTGTTTGCTGCAAGAGAAGTGCCAGAAACAAAACACGGGCCTCTACTCGACTTATGTTGAGCAGACCGAGTCATTTGACATAGTAGACACGGCCTTTGGAGAATCATTGCAAAATACGACTGCCCGAAAAATCCATCACCATCGTTAGACAATTTCATGACGGTATGCTTGCCAGGGTGCAAGATTTCCGCGATGCTGTTTGATGCATTTATTGGCTCGGATAATGGAATCAACATTCGATTACCGTACAAACGGCTTTGTCTTCAACCTCAGAAGGCTTCAAGCAAAGACCAGGGTGAAGACTGAGATTGTCAATGAGTTTCTGTTCGCCGAGGACTGTGCACTGAACGCTACTACAAAAGCCAACATGCAAAACAGTGTTGACAATTCTCAATGTCTCTGACAATTTTGGTCAAACCATCAGTATAAAAGAGACAAATGATGCACTAGCCAGCGCCTGGAAAACCATATATCGAGCCCAACATCACCATCAAGGAACAACGATTGAAGGTAGTAGAAAATTTCACCTACCTCAGCAGCACCCTCTCTAAGTCTATCGTCTATTGGCCGACTCAACAGGAATGTACGGAATCGGAGAGGAAACCAAAATCAAGGTATACCGAGCTGTCATTCTCACCACCTTCCTTTATGACTGTGAAACGTGGACAACTTATCAACGGCATATAAAGAAGCTAAACCACTTTCACATGACCTGTCTGAGAATGATTCTCGGCATCACATGGCAAAAACACATCCCAGACACCAAAGTTTTAACTCTGGCTTCTCTTCCCGGATCTACACCATCTTGATGCAATCACAGCTTCGTTGGACCGGTCATGTTGTCCGCATGAAAGATCACCATTTCCCGAAAAAAACTGCTCTACGGTGAACTGTCTCGGAGTAAGCACTTGAAAGACACTCTGAAAGTCTCCATGAAATCTTTCGGTAACGCCCCTAATTGCCTGGAATATCTGGCGTAGAACAGAGAAAAGCTGCGTGAAGTTGTCAAACATGGAGCGAAAGTCTATGAAATTAGAAGAAACGCAGCAACTAAGCTGCGCAGTAAACTTTTAAAATGCACTGCCACCTTAGCCACTGACGCCACCTTTCCTTCTCCTCACTACTCAAGACTCCCCCACGCACTGATTGGTCTCAGTAGCCATCTGCATCACTCACGAATCCCGTCCTCAATCATAAGGTTAATCAGATTGTCCTCATCGATTACAGTGGACAAAAGACGACGAAGATTAATCCCGAGAAAAAAAAACGAAAGCATCAAATAATTAACATCAATTATATAGTTTCATAGTATCAAGTATTCCTTTCGCGTAAAAATAATTTTGAAACTGATTTGACTTATAGATAGGACCTTAACAGGTACTACCATTCAGAGTGAAAGTTGACTCTGAGGATAATGGTAGTGAAGGAGTACTGGAGCCACACCCCCAGATGCAAGTTAGGGGCTTACTCAGTACACCTCTTATTTTATTTTTATTTTATTTTTATTTATTTTTTTTTTTACCGAAATTAACCTTCTGCAGGGGATTGTGCGCGTCTTATGTCCCGCCGATAGATCGAACTTTTATCTAATATACAAAATATAAGCAGATGGTGCAGGAAGGATTAATATCTCTGACCATTTTACACAAGACAGTTACAGATTGAATAACTAGATTGATTGGTAGTCATATGTGCAGTAGTGACTAGAGACTTATATATATATATATATATATATATATATATCCTGAATAGAAAGTAAAGATATTCAAAAGAAAAACTAAAACTGCTTCCAGATTACTAAATGCGAATGCCTCCCGGTAGTATTTGAGATGAATTTTGTTCGGTCATTTTCACCTTCATAATTTTTTATCTATATTCTAAGTATTGAATTAAGTCAAGGAAGAAAATTATGTTAGAAAATAAAAATTCGTTGCGTCTGATAAATTGCATGGGCATATTGATCTACTGACTCATAAAAAGCATAGATACTAGTATTGACTGCTGATATAATCTTGTTTCTTAGGAAGGTTGTTCTTTATCATTAAGCGTATTTTAATTTAAACACATTGATTTAGTTGGAGTGAGCCATAAAAATTCATGTTTAATTCCACTGTGGTTGTTCTTTTTTTCTCTTTACAAAATCCATAATTCTGGATACATGAACCTGACATTTTCAATATACTCCAACTATTTGCTGATGCCGAGTAACAGTTAAGAGGTTGATTGCAGATCGAAAACAAATTTCGAAATCCCTTCTAAACTCTGTCTGCATTAGATTCTTTGTCAACGACAAATTTACACCATATAGCTTTAAAATTGTTATTATAAAATAGGAATCTACGAAAAATACTTACAATGTTTTAAATACATTATGAAGTTATTTTTTTTTTAACAGTTTCTTGGAATTTTGTAGAGACCTGTTTTCATTTGATTTTTGGTTTGAAAATTGATTTTTTTTTCTGGATAGTAATCCAGAAATTCTAACTAAGCAATTATTTCTATGAATTATTATACATCTCCAATTAGAGAAACCGTTTGTACACTTAAGCAGAAAAGCGTAATCAAATATTGAATAACATTGCAATCAGACCAATTTTAAAGTTGTTTTTTCTTCTTTTAATTCATGATTGTAATCATATTTCCATTTTAAATGTTCCGTTCCATTTCTAAGTAAATTACTATTGTGTTTATCTATAACAATGTTTGTACACAGTTATGATATTCCGTGTTCTTCTAATAATTTAGCATCTGTTAAAGATCCAAGAAAGAGTCAAATTTATCAATTGGACTCATAGTTGAAACTTGAACTGGTACTACCACTCCTGATGAGAGGACCTGGGAGTAATGACATTGAAGGGATACTCTTTGACAAGATTCAATTAAGTGCATTACTTAGGGCACCTTTGTGGGTTATCTTTTACTCATCTACGGGAATATAATCGACATGACTATCGTCAGGGTTTTTTTTTTTTTCTTGAATAAAAATTAAAATTAATAATCACTTAAGATTATACTTTAGTTGTCTAAATTTCTGAGACGAAGCTTGTTGATTTTTATCATTAAGGTTTTTCGGACTATTGTCTTCATCTTTATTGTTATTTCAATAACGTTTCGGTCGATATGTCCTCCGGCCTTCTTCAGGTATTTGTCGAACTCGGGAACCTTCACGGAACTTCGAACTACGTCCTTTATTGAAACCACGGGGGTCGCCTGTTCTGATTCCGTTCGCCATAACTGGGTACAAGTGTTAAGTATTCCTGTATATTACTCGCCTATAGTGAGGATTGAACCTGCAACCTTCAGATGATTGTCACAATGGACAATTCAGAGTGAATTTTTGGGTATTATAAACTTAATGTTCTTACTTTAGCTAAAATTACTACTATTATGTATGATTTTTTTAAAAAATCATACATGATAGTAGTAATTTTAGCTAAAGTAAAAACATTAAGTTTATAATACCCAAAAATTCACTCTGAATTGTCCAGCAGGACACGGTTATAGGCGTTGGTACCCTGAGCTTCTAAGAAGACAAACATCTGAGGGTTGCAGGTTCAATCCTCACTACAGTAGTAGTGTACAGGAATACTTAACACTTGTACCCGGTTATGGCAAACGGAATCAGAACAGGTGACCCCCGTGGTTTCAATAAAGGACGTAGTTTGAAGGTTCCCGAGTTCGACAAACACCTGAAGAAGGCCGGAGGACATATCGGCCGAAACGTTATGGAAATAACAATAAAGAAGACAATAATCCGAAAAACCTTAATGATAAAAAAAGATTATACTTTGTTTACTATTACATATTACTTTGAATATATCTCCGAAAATTTCAGTATGGTTATTTGAAACTGACCAAGAAAAAGTGGTACATAATAGCGACACATTTTTTTTAGAAATGCAAGTTTCTCTAAGAAATGTGTCGCTGTTTACTCGGCGAATAAAACGATTTACAGGATTTTTGTTTTTTGTTTTTTATTTTACTAATTTAATCCTCAGAATTGTTTATATAATAAAGTGTGTAAAACTAATTAGAATCCTTTACGGCTAGCAAGTAACAATATCATCAATGATCAGTTACAACGGGAATTTCATATTTTTATCGGTAAGTATTCAATGTGTGTCAGTGCGTAGTATTAAGGACAACTCTTGCATAAAATATGAATCCAGATCTTCTAACTTTGCTTTCTCAATATTGACTGCAGAATTGCAGATATTATTTATTTCCTTTTTTTTAGTAAATTAGAAAAAGAAGATACTGGCTTAGAGCAAGATACAATATTCTCACCTTGGTCTTACAGCTTAGATTTTTTCTTCAATGTCACAAAAGCAAGCTATTATAAATATGTCTAAATGCACATACAATTCAACTGAACACAATACTCTATCAATAAAATCAATATATACATTATAATAAGGTTGATATTCAAGGATTTATTTTTTAAAGTTTTAGAGGTAAAAATTTCATCTTTACATTTGGTGCTATATATAAAGGAAAAACAATTCAGTATTTTAGCATGTAATTATATTACCTTAAGACAGATATTTTCCAAGAAAATGTAGTGTGGAAAACGCACACAGACACTAACGACTTAGCGAAAATATAATGACATACATGTGTTACGAATCCTGATCTTACCAGAGAATAATGAGAGATTCACTTATGGCAAAACTTGGTATTGCTTGACGGGTATATCAGTATTTTCGGAACTATTTCTGTCACAAAATACTTGGAGCATTTTTTTTAAATTACGGAATTTACACCTTTATTTTCGGACGACCAACACCCTAATTTTTCTAAGACATTAAATGAAAGTGTTTTAGAGAGAAAACTTATTCATAGAAAAAGATAAATGTATTTTAAACATTAAAAAATGTTTTAAAATTTGGATTAGTCTGATTTTGTGAAAAAATATTAATATCAACTTCGAAAGAAAAATTAAGTGATTATTGGACCTCATAATTCTCTGAGAACTTGTTTTAGTATAGGAAAATTAAACTTATATATGGGGTGCAGCGTGCAATCAGTTTAGATATTTAACTTATGTGCTAATTTACTTATAAAAGTTGAATTCACTTATCAAAGAAATATTTTTGCGAATGTTGATCTAACTTAATAGGTCCATTTGAATATATATGGATATTCATAAGAAAAATCCCTTCTAACTTGAAGTTTTAATTCCTAAATCGTACGATTGGAATTAGTGATCAGGTTGTTTTTTTTTAAATTCATTATCACAACAAATATCAGTTGATTTTGGCTAGAATATAAGTAATACCCAAAGATCTGAACCCATTTTCATTAAAAACTTCAATCAACCGCCAGAAATCCAATTTTGCTTTGCTTTTATTGAATTTTTGGAAAATTTACGTTTTCCAAACATCTCGGAGAAATTCAAGCATATAACATGTGTATCTCTCTACGTCTTATTGTTTTTGCTTGATTTAATTTCACTTTTTCAATTTCTCATTGTTTTCAAGACTGATTTGAAATGATTTCAATAGACTTCTGCTCATGCAATCTCATTTCCCGAACACAGCTGTCGTCATTTTCTCGAACCTATACCAAAGCAAAACTGTCAATACATAATCTAGTCTGTTTCGACAAAAATTATGCTACAATATATATATATATATATATAATGTGTGTGTGTATGTGTGTGTAAAGACAGAGATTGGATGTTTCTAGTGTTGAGCATATTTAACTAGGCTCATAGAACTATATTACTGCCTAACCTTATTCACATGTGCCAAGCTTCATATAAATATATTCTAACTTGGAAATTTGAAGATACTACTCTATATTTCATAGTGTTTTTTAAGTTCTTGCAGGTGCTAATTCGTTAAGTTGGTTTTATCCTTAGGAGTTGATATAATTGTACTAACATAATCCGAATTGGCAAGCAATGAAGTGATCATGGAAAATTTACAGAGGACTAAATCGATTTGTAACACCTGGGCATAATTATGTGTAGGTTCCTTCATAATGAAAATTTCTTCAACCATTTTATTTCAATGTATTGCATTTTCCTTTAATATATATATATATATATATATATAATAGTAAGAGAGAATTATTGTAATGCCAGAGAGGATACCTTTTATCATTGGAGCCCGGAGTAAGACTGATGGAATCAAGTGATTCCAATTCTTTTGAGATTGAATGAAAGAATGAACATATAGAGATGACACCATTTAGTTTGAATATCTCTTAGTTCATGGCATAATAGTTAAAAACTATTTATTTTGCAAAAAGAATTCTTTCAAAATATCTGACCCAGTGTCAATAGTCTTGACTGATCCACCCTGTTGGTGGAGCTTGGAATACGTAGATTGTATTCCCTGCAGAGAGGCAAGATACCAACCAAAAAATGTCCTTGTGTATAACACGAAAGTGAATCTCATTGTAAGATTCTAGAGATGGAGGGAATAAAGTAAACCTTTATCTTCATTACACCGAGGTCAACTAAGACCCGGAGTGATAGGACAAGGACTCGACTAAGAGTCGAATCTTTTATAGAAATATTCCTATTCGATAGGAATACTTGATTCATATGATTGTTTACAAATTATTTATATTTATATTGAAGTTATCAGTCTTTACTTAGAGTTATTATTGATTTGACACTATATAATTGTGAAAACAAAGGACTGTTATTATATAAAAGTAATTACGTGAAACCATATAATTATGAGTATTACAAAGCAATTATCATGTCGTTCAACTAGCACGGATATCCCTGACCCTATCTCGCCACTTCTCCCTATCATTCGTCGCCTCTGGCAGGTCCTCAGGGCTACATCCCGTATCCTCACACAGCTGCTGTTTGTATGTTCGAGCTGGTCGTCCTGCTTTTGCTTGGCCATATGCGGAGGTCCTTAGGAGTACATCACTTATGAGCTCGTCCTTGCTTCTCCAGCAGTGTCCTGCATGTCTGGTTCGTCTATCTTGAATAGTTTTCGTGATGGGAGGCAGGTGGCCGTATAGTTGGTGCTTTGTGGGGTGTTGCCGCTAGGACGTGTTTAATATTGCTTGCAACATTCTTGTGTAATTGCCGTCTAGCTTCTTCTCTAGCCGTTTAGTTAGTGTCTAAGTAGTGCATCCATATAGCAGTATCGACACAAAAATACCCAAAGGAATGCTTGATATAATTTCGTGTAAAAAATAAATAGATAAATTAATAAACTACACAACAAGTGTAAAACAAACATAATTCCCTAACGCTCTGACAAAAATTAAATTCATTAGTGAATCCTGATGATCGAAAATTATTCATTGAACATCACAAATAAAAATGTGTCGGACAACTAACTTGTCGATCTACTCACTGCTATACATCTATGCATCATTCTGAATAAGTTTTGATTTCTTCAAGATGAAACGTACAAGAAGTTAAATGGACCATCAGGATTACACTTATGGATCTTTATGTGCACATATTGCAAAATCTGGTGTACATCAACTGTATCCTTGCTCAGTCAGTTGGGGCTCTAGAATACACTGACTGCACCTCTGCAAAAGGGTAAGACCCCCACCCCAACGAGTATCCTGGATATGACACTAAACAATCTGATGGTGAGGTTCCAACAGTGCTGGAGCTTTGGGGAATGCAGAGTACCCCTTCACTGCCATTGCTCCCAGGTCTGCTCTGGTCCGGAGTGGTAGCACCTGAAAGGGTCCTATCTATGGGTTAAATAGAACTAACAGCATACTTATGCTAAAATGAATTGTTTGAGTAAACTGAATAGCTTCAAATAGAAATGTTTTTGACTATAAAACCGTACTTACATTTAAACTGTGTGCTTATGCTTAACTGAATTATTTCAAATAGAACTGTTTTTCGACATTAAAACTGTATTTACCCTTAACTGAATTGTTACATATAACTGATTGAATAGTTTGAAATAGAAATATTTTTGACAGTTAAACTGTGTATTTATGCTAAACTGAATTGTTTTAAATAGAACAGATTATTTACATAAAAATGGATTTGGCGTTAAATAACCTACAAAGGTTGATATGCCATAAAACCCAACAAACCAAACCAATCAACTGTATCCAACTCTGAATTAATATACAGTGTATCCTTCTGGACTTCATATCCTTTATTATACTCAGTAGCCTTTATGAAATTTCCAACTGATTCCTTTATTTAATCTACTGTTCTCATTTCTTGGATTATTTCATACCTGTTGCATCATTCTGTATATGAGTTTCTTTAAAATGATTCCTGATTCAGTGATTGAACTCACAGCATCCATTTATATTCTTACAAGCAGCTCTAAAACAAAGCCTTCATTTATTTATTTATTTTTTTGCCCAACAAACTTTAATAGTTAAAGATTGTCAACTGTGAACTTGTATGATTGTTCCTACGTAGGATGATGGCCGAAAATATTGATAATTCTATCGGGTAAGGGATTATCCCAATCATTCCTGCACTCATGTAAATACAAATTTCGCCTGTCAGGAAAATTGCAATTGTATGTTTTCATATTCATATGTATTTGCGTGTTTGTGATGAAATTTGTCAAAGTATTCTAGAAGTTTAAGAGAACTATAATTTGTTTTTCTTTTCTATTTTACAGGTAAGTTGACATCCTTATGGTCCTTGTTTAAAAAGGTTTATAAATCTGTTGCGATGAATGACTTGAAGAGAAAAATGGTTTGTAATACCGCATTTTTATCCTTCCATTTTTAATTTTTTTCTGGGAAATTTGTCAGATTTGATGTTTATTAAACTTTTATATAATAATAATAAATTGGTCATTTACACGGTAATTATTTGTTTAGCTAAACCGAACATTTTATCATTTTGTTTTATTATACAAACTAGACAGCTAGCCGAAAACATTTTAGCCTGAAAACCACTGATCTTTTTATCTATCTTTGATATCTTTATGACTTCTTGTTTGCATAAGTATTAACCACTATTAATATAAGGAAGCGTAAACGACTACTTTTCTATATCGTTTATAAACTTATAAGTCACATTGTTTGGTATTATGCGTGTCTTTAATGCTGCAATAACATGTGATCTACAAAAGCCTGGTTTGCTAATGTAAATTAAAATCCCGCCTACTGGACGCGTTTTCATATTTTAAAAAAAAATTAATCTACGCATAAGAGTAAATTACGCATAACTTGTCAAATTCTCTGCCTATATGTGTACACATGTATCAGTTTATCCAGGTCAATGACTACCGTTTAGTTTTTGTGAGCGTTTCATATCAATTCCCACCTGAAGTTCCAAAACGTGAAACTCAGTGTAGCGGAATTAAGTTTGCGCGTTTTTTTAATATTTTAAGAGAAATAAATTTTTTCGGAATACTTTTAGAGAAGTATATATCATCTGAATATCGCCTTACAATTAATGTTCTCGACAGATGGTGTTTTTTTTTTGTTTTTTTTTTGTAGGGGAGGGGGAAATATACAAAAACAGGCTGGCTTAATTTACTGAAACTGGAAGTAATTTGTTCATTAAGAAAAATATGAGATAAGAAAATTAAGAGAACATGAATTGGTTTATTTTAACCATCATAATAACAGTTTTACTATTATTCAAAATAGTCAATGAAAACTAATTTTTTTTTCTGAGAAACATTTTAAGATTTAAAATGTTAAGAGTAGCTATATCTATTTGAAAAGGAGTGAAAATTTAAAAAAAAAATGGGTTAGGAATTGTTCAAGGAACTGTTGACTTGACTGAGGATGTATACGAGATGTGATGGTTAAGATAGCTTAGCAGGATTTGGATTGTATTGATCGTGCGACCAAGAAGTCCTAAAATTGAGCAAATATTTAAAGTTTAATCAGTTGGTCCAAAGAAGATGAGATGCACACCTATGTAAACAAAATAGCAAGCGTATATTTTTCCAGCCATGTTCAAAGAGAAACTTTCCAAATGTAATCGAGTTATATACTAGGAAACAAAGATGTCATCGATAATAAAATAAGTGTGTACATAGAAGTTTTATGGTATAGATTCTTTCCGGTAAGAGAAATGTTCATGTTTTCCCTTCACAACGAAATGAGAGATGGATCATTTAAACTCAATAGAGTCTAAGTGATCATCGACGGAATAGACTCAAGTTGCAAACAAGAATACAAAGCAGAGTTCAAGGCTGTTAAGTTTGTGCAATGTGACTTACTAATTGATTTCTAACCAGAATCAACTCATATTATTTGTGCTAAAACACATGCCATGATCACAAATTCTATTTGAAGTTTTAATTCCTAAATTGTACAATTTCTCCTTAGATATTTCTAAATCAAAAAAGCAATTATTGCTTTGAAATCTGTGGCATATATTGAAAGAATGTTGTCCTTTGGCAAGTTCTTTCCTTAAGGGATCAATCAGAAATTTTAAGTATTAATATAGGCAGTAAATACCATATGACACACGTGATATAATATGCTATTAAAAACATAATTTTCTGATAGACGTATGAAATCCGAGGATCTTCCAACGAAGGTAACGTAAAACTTAGTGAAACTAAGCGCATTCGGATGAAATTCTTTTTTTATCAGAAAGGAAAACTTGGAGTTTGTTGAGATAACTCAAATGACAGAAGGGGTAAGATGGGATCAGGACACTCGGCAATCAGGTTACCTATTGACCAACCAGCTACAATTGAGTAGTATTAATTTTAGATAGTCATTTATATTCATTTAACATGGGGGGTGTCCTCGTGGTGTAATGGTTAAAGCGATGGACTTCGGAATCGTAGTATACGAGTTCAAACTCCAGTCGCGCTATTACGTTCACTTTCGGGCAAATACCCTTAGGAAAGGTATGAATCCCCTTATCCTCCCAGCTATGGGTTAAATAGCACCACTAATGTTCTTCTAGGAGAATGGCTTTGGCATTAAATAACCTACAAAGGTTGGTATGCCATCAAACAAAGAAACCAAACCAAGCCAATCAATTAACATGAAAGGGCTTATTTTTTAAAATCTTATGTTCCTCCATAATATTCTGAAACTATCAGTAAAATTGAAATATCTTTCTTTCTGTGAATAAAAATAAAATAACCAAACAGAATCAATTGAAATAATAGAGAAGTAACTAGAAATATTTTTTTTAGCAATTCCTCAAATATTTTTAAAGTCTGTTAGCTAACACGGATTTTATAACTGAAACCCTCTAACAATGAAGACCGGTAGTTTGACAACACAATAGAAACCATCGCTGACGGCATCCCCTGGCGAGGGTTAAGATCCCTCCAAAAAATGGTTTCTAATTTTTGACACTAAACTGCATTTCATAATACTCAGGGTCTAAAAATCTGGAGAGAGAATAGAAAACCCATTCATTGCCATCATTCCCAGGTCCACTATCAGTCGATGTCAGCTAAAGCAGTAGGATACACCGATTGTTTCTCGACAGATAGATAAGACCCCACTAAACGAGTGTTCTGGATATGACACTAAACCATCTTATGGTGAGGCTCCATCCCTGGAGCTTTGGGGAGTGCGGAGTAACCCTCCATCACTATTGCTCCCAGGTCCAATCTGACATGGATCTGTAGCACCTGATAGTCCTATGTATGGGTCGAATAGAACTGTTTGACATCTAAAGTGAGTGCCAAAAAATGACTTATGCTTAATTAAATTGTTTCAAATTGAACTATATGATCATTTAACAATGTAAACATATGATAAGTGTTTAACTGAATCGTTCATGATACATAGCAATACTTGGAACTATTTAACTTGGTGACTTATATTTAGAAAGGATATATATAAATATATATATATATATAAACCGGATTTGGCTTAAAATAATCTACAATGGTTGATATGCTATAAAACCAAACTAATCACTCGAGTGATAGTACCTGTTAGTGTCACATCTATTGGTAAAATATATCTATTTAAAAATTATTTGCATTTGACATGTCAGTGTACAAATCTAACGATGATTTATAAAATAATCTGGTTGATAGGCTGCGAAAATCTATCAATGAAATATTCATCACAAGAATCTTTTCAGTAATTTCTTAAATACTTTGTATTTTAACGTTTCCTAGCGAACAAATATTTTGAATTGAAACCATGTAACGATTAGTTGCAGTACTCTTTACGACGCGACAGAAATCGGTCTGAACTAATATCATTTCACCTCTTAGAAGAATGGGAATTAATGTGGAAACATCTTCTTGCTCACAAACATTTGATTGGAGGGATGTACTCTTAGCCAATTTCAGAAACAATACATTTCCTTTCACAGTAATCCCAAAATAAAATGCTATAATTTATTTCAGGCCCGATCGTTCAATTTTAATTGCTTCTATCCGCGTTCAGTTTCGTTTACCGCCTGCCAAATACAAACTCAATATACCGACGACTCGTTGCCAGTTTCCGAAAAATATCGTGCGATATGCTAACCTCTCAACATATAACCTACAGCTATTTATCAATAATAGACTCGTTGCCATATATCATTCCATAGAGCAAGACTGAACTATGAATTTTAAATGAGCCCTCGTTTTACTTCACGCCTTAAACTATCTCGTTCTGTTCATATATCTCATTCCATCCATATGTCTTTCTGTGTACACATCTATCTTTGAATATGTATTTGCATTCGGGAAAGTATATAATGATTTATCTTCAACAATATTTCCTCTTTCGATATAATAGCAATTTACCTATACTTCTCTCTACCAAATGAATTTACACCAATAAGATAGAGGCCTATAGGTGGAAAAAAGGATTTTACACAATATATCAGGCATATAATCACTTCATTTATCTATGCACTTCACTCAGCGCCTCACCTTGTCGAGGGTTCTTAGAATACGTTGACTGTATCTCATAGAAAAAGTGTTCTATTCCAGATAGTGAACTGATTCAGATAATGAAGATCCTAGTCTGGGAGATATGGAGTACCCCTTCATTTGCATTAATCCCAGGCCCTCTATGATTCAGAAGTCGTACCTTTTAGGGTCCCATCTAAAAATATTAGTATTCGATAGGATCGTCAGCGAAAAATTTTCGTAAGAAGTACCCCAAAATGTAAGGGGGTATCCTCGTGGTGTAATGGTTAAAGCGATGGACTGCGGAATCGTAGTAAGCGAGATCGAACTCCAGTCGCGCTATTACGTTAACTTTCGGACAAATACTCTTGAGAAAGGTATGTACCCCCTTATCCTCCCAGCTATGGGTTAAATAGTACCACTACTGTTCTAGAAGAATAGATTTGGCATTAAATAACCAAAGAAGATTGATATGCCATTAAACAACACACAACCAGAATATTGTTAATATAAACATGAAATGAATGCAATCCTTAACTTCTAGGCATGAAATAACCCTTGTCAGTTAAACATGCCATGCAAATCAATTATCATTCACTCCGCTCTTCTCTAGGAATTTCGTAGATTTAAAACTTCAGGTAAGTCAGCTATGAATTTTGTCAAACTACAAAATTGATACGCTCTCGTAAATTGTATAAGCAGAAATAATCGTCCTGGTGGGGAGAAGTCAATGCTTAACTTACAACTAATTAATTTTTAAGACTGTATGAATTTTACTCGGAGCGGTTACACACGCTGACTCTTTTTTTTTTCATAAAGAAACATCAACTTACCTAAAATAAGTAGAAGTGTAATATATATTGTCACGTGATAGCTCACGAAGACGAAGAGGTAAGAATGATACTATCCCCCCGTTGAACTAACATCATCTAGCAGTCAAAAAGTGACCGTTAGGAGAGAATGTGGGTCACGCAGATGTTCGCACTTAAGTGACCTTGGGTCGCCGGACATCGGAAGGGGAAAGAGAAAGAAGCCAAATGATTGGCGGGGACCCCAAACGGAAGTGGGGTTCCCTTCCCCTCAGGGGTAGTAAGGGAGTTTTTGAGCAACGCTCGTGGCAGACGGACGATAGCCATTTTTTACTCCGGGCTAAAGACAAAAGACTAACTGAGACACGAAGGACTCCAAAATCCTTCAAGCCAATATTAAAAACAGTACAAAGTCTATTAGCCCGTGAAAGAAGAAAAATTCTCCAGTGGAACCCCGTCAAAAAAATAAGATAAGTAACTTTGGGACATTTTTCTTTTACACCCAAATTTTGTTTACCACTCTCTCTCTCTCTCAATTTGAAAAAGGATAAAAGCCAGGAAAAGACATTTATATTCATGGACTATCCTACTATATGTTTTTGACACTTTGAACGTATATATATATATATAACCGTAGTAAAGAACCTATGTATTTTCATTTTACCATGTGGTCTATGTTATTATTCCATGCTTTCCTTTCAGCTTCTATTCGCCTTATATTATCTTGCTTAGAACTGTCCTATTAATTCCTAAAGTATCACACGGGAAACCGGAGTTGCCGACTACTACAACAACATTAATATTATTACAACTAAGACCTATAGGCCCGTATTCTTCTATTATCTAAGGGAAAGAAGTTTAACGGCCTGGTGGGTGTGTGA
The DNA here is from genome assembly GCA_963585895.1 of Sepioteuthis lessoniana. NCBI lineage: Eukaryota > Metazoa > Mollusca > Cephalopoda > Myopsida > Loliginidae > Sepioteuthis > Sepioteuthis lessoniana. Next base: position 97,169,664 of record OY757920.1, read on the forward strand.
TAGTGTGAAATTTTGGCCCCCTTTGCCAGCGGTGGCCAGTCTGGCCCTAAATTATTCCCTCACGTAATATGCCAGTTCTTATCTGCCTGAGAAAAGAACTCTGAACAGGACTTATTTCTGTAGGGGATCAAGTGCCAACCTGTTCCGTCTTCACACGTGCGAAAATAAAGTTCCGTTTTGGGATTTTAGTCAATTTGCCGTCACAATATATATATATATATATATATATATATATATATATATATAAAAGTTAAGTTAGCGACCATAGTCGAGGGTGACCCGAAGGCTCCCTTTTCGATAGCTACTACACCAAAGTGTAGGGGAGGGCGCTACTCCATTCCTAGGATTGCTCCACTTTACCCTTGAACCGTACCTTATAATGCTGAGTGTTAAGCAAGGTGGTATCAAGTACCATTTTTAAAGTCTTTGGTATGACTCGACCTGGGATTGAACCCAGGTCTCCCGGGTTCAATCCCAGGTCGAGTCATACCAAAGACTTTAAAAATGGTACTTGATACCACCTTGCTTAACACTCAGCATTATAAGGTACGGTTCAAGGGTAAAGTGGAGCAATCCTAGGAATGGAGTAGCGCCCTCCCCTACACCTTGGTGTAGTAGCTATCGAAAAGGGAGCCTTCGGGTCACGCTCGACTATGGTCGCTAACTAATATATATATATAATGGAATATTATTCGCTGAAAAAAGCTCACAGATTTTTAGAAAGCTATTTTCAATGGGAATGACATGAGATGTTTTCATCTTTTTTTTATTGTTGTTGTTTCGGGTTAGTTGACCTAATTAAAAAGTTATTCTATCCAGCTATATTTATATCTCCAATTCTTTGAAACGAGATGAGCAATTTATAATTAAGCGAGAATAATTAAGTACTTAACAGTTTCAAGTTTAAATACTTTAGAGTTCCTTGCTACACGATTTCCGGTTAATTACTGAATCTTAGTAAACTCATTCTCTATAAGAACCAATTGAGGAATATGGATGATGCAATGTGCCTAGGCTGGTGTAATGGTTAGCAAGCTAGACTAGCAAACTTTTACGAGGGAGTTGGAGTCTAATTAAGTGTCTCATTCATACTTTCTTGGGCCACATCTAAGCAGAAAAACTAAATGAATTACTAAAACCTTCACCCAAGTTAGTAAAAAAAAATCTTTTCATGAGAATCTCAAACTTGATTAAGAACAAGAAAAATGTTTATGCTCTAGTCCAGTAAGTACAATAATCAAAAAATATAGTCGTCTATAAAGGACAGAAATGCAACTAATACTTCCATACACACGTGTGTGCAAGTGAAAAGGTAAATAAAAGCTTCTTTTAAATTATTTAAATGTTACGTTATTTTTCGATTTTTTTCAACTAGTTTCGACATTTGGTCATCGTCAAGAGTAAAGTTTTTATAACCCCCCCCCCAAAAAATAAATAAATGCTTTAAAATCATTTGTAAAAGATTAGATATGCTACAAGAGAAGACTAAAAGTGGATTGTAATTTGGCATATCCATTCATTGGATAAAAACTATTTTCTGGAATCTGCTTTCGACTGACAATTATATATCTGCAATCAGAACACCAATTATTGGGCTCAACAATATGGAGACATTTTAATCGTGGGTTGGATGTATTTATAGCGATATAACTATATATTTCATCCTGTCATATGCGTAATTTTTTTCTCGGGTAATTTCAAGGTATTGAAGTACTTAATTAAGAATTTGTCGGTGATTTCTTATCTTGAAATATTTCTATTAAATTGCTCAACTGACAAACTCAAATTATTGTGTCCAACACATAACTTGCGGATCATTGACCGGCTCAATATTTTCACAGTATTCTGTTCCATATGGTTTTATAAATGCTCATCATTAATTCAAACCGGTTCATTGGACAAGAGGGTAGAGTGTTCGCCAATGTTCCCGTAGACCTGGGTTCAATCCCAGGTCACGTCATACCAAAGAATTTAAAAATGGTACTTGATACCTCCTTGCTTAACACTCAGCAATATAAGGTACGTGTCAAGGGTAAAGTGTATAAATCCAGGGAAAGGAGTAGGGCCCTCCCTTACACCTCTGTGTAGTAGTTATTGAAAAGGGCGCTTTCTGGTCACCCTGACTACGGTTGCCAACTTTACTTGACTTACTTTACTGTTATTTTGTTCTTTGTAATAAAAATAAAACTTTGGTACAAGGATCAAATTCAGTAAATCTTTCCAATAGTGTGCCACGTTAAACAATATACCGAAAATGAAATCTAGGGAAAATTCTCACTAATTAATAACGTTGAATTGATTTCATATAAAAATTCCCCGTTAAAAAGGTATCTTAATAAAGTTTGTATAATAACACGAATTTACAGTATATTACATCCTTAAATGTTTTTAACTGATGTTGTAGAAACGCTTTGAATAAAAACGGTAACCAGGAAATAAATTTCAATAAATTTGATTCTGAGCCAATTTATTCGAGATGACCAGATGATATACAAGAACAAGCGCTACCATTCACATTCAGTGGTAGATTTACTAGTGTCCTTTCTGCCTCAGTTCCTCCCCAACCAATAACAATTGTCCGAATTCATTGATTAGACACGAAGCACAGCCTTGAGGTTGTTATGCAACTCTGTTCATTGTCGAAGAGTAGACAAATAGAATCGGGTTTAACCTGTCGCTCCCCCCCTTTCATCCCCTGAGCTATTCACAGGCCGTCGGTAAACAATCCCAAACACGCGTTTCAATATAACAGCTCCCGGGAACTAAATAATGAACCTACCAGTCCGTAATTCTCAAGTAAAATCACATTAGTGACATATATAGAACGTCAGTGTCGTAGGTCTTTGTTGCTATTGGTCATTCATTTCGTCACGTAATCGTCATTGATTTACAACGAGAATAATCTGAATATTATTAACGATACAAGTGTTCAGTCAAGATCGGTTCGGTATTAGCAATGTATTGTTAAGCGTGGTAAATTCTCAGTACATCAAATACTTTACTAGTCAGATAAAGTTGGATTATTTAATTTCGTTTATCAAGAGTCCCCTTCAGTAAAATGCCGTTTTCCTTTAATGAGGTTGATACTGCTATTCTTGCAACTTCCTCGGAAATTACAGACATTATCTTGACAGCTGCTATTATAGATTGAAACTCTAATAAAATAACAACCAAACTGGGTCACCATTAATACATACGATGTTTATAGTATCGAGACAGTAGGATGCATGTTGTTGAATGAATAAAACGATTATTGACCAAGCTTAGTTTGGTACAAGTCAAAATAAAACGGTTTAGCAATGGTCTGATAGCCCAGTTTATTACTACTGCAAGCAAGGTGTCCAGTGGAATGAATATTTAGGCACGTCGGCTATATGGATACTCTTGACTGAACTCTCTCTCTCTCTATATATATATATATATATGGGCCATCACTCTTGGTTTCTTTTGAGGGCATCCAGTGTCTGCACAGCTCTGGTTAATGTGTGTTTTTTGTTTACTAACACTGGTGTGTCCACCTGTAGGAGTCCATAAGTCACATATGATTTGGTCCTTTTTTTTTTCCAGCAGTGCCTGATATACTTTATTCATCAGGTTTCCATGGTTTGCTAAATGGTAGAAAGGTATCTGTACAACCACTGTTTCTCAAGATTTTATTTTTCGAAAATATGCAACATCCTCGTCTTGTTCCTATCGATCATTTTACTCGAACCCTTTTTAAGAGTCTAAGCGGTGCAGCCATACAGTAGTATTGACACGATAACTTTACATCAGCATCAGTTCGGGTGTGTTAAATTACAGATCTTTTACGACAGTTAGCCTTTTATTTAAAAATCCTGTTTTGGGGGGTTCTAATGACAGGAATATCATCAATATACCGTTAACTAACTCTAGCAGGGATAACCGATACTTCTCAGTCTATAATTTCAATTATGACACCCTTAAAATATTTTGTTTAATATATTTCTTTTACACAACATCGTCTTAATGTCTGAGCTTAGAATACGTACTACGTCCATCTTTGGACAAATAACCATGGGGAAAGGTATGAACGCCTCACCCCCCTTATCCAGCTATTGGTTAAATACTCTTCTATGAGAATGGCTTGGTATTAAATAACCAAAAAATGTTGATATGCCATTAAATTAGAAAGCCAAACCGAACCAGGAAAATGTACACTGTATTCTCAGTAAAAGAGTAAACCTCCCCTTCAAATGAGTGGTGTGTCCGGACTAACTCATTAAAATACATCTAATGGTGAGGCTGCAATTATGGAGATCTGGAGCGTGTGCAGTACCTCTTCAACGCCATTAATCTCAGCTCCACTCTGACCCACAGTGATAATGTCTGTTAGGGTCCCATTTAGGGGTCAAATTGATTGGTTTAAAATTTATTCGTATTCAACAGTCGTATGCAAAAGAATCTCATAAAAACTATACAATAAAAATACAATCTCATAAAAACTATACAAAAATGTAAATGTGAACGTACAATGATTGATTTTTTTATTCGGCCTGTCAATCTGTATTTTATGCAGAGAGGTTCAGCTATCGCTTTCATTGTACGATTCCTTAATCTCTAGACATAAGGGTTGACATGCCGTTAAAATAAAAACAAGGAAAATATATGTATGTATATATGAAATACTCACTAAGAACAAAGAGAATCCTTGCGTGAAAACAGGTTTGTAAGGTGCTAAGAAGTTGTGATCCTCCCACTGGATTCTTAGTTTAAAAGATTTGGAATATAAACGGTCATAGAAAAAGCAAGGATATGGAAATAATAACATAGAAAACTTGTGCAAAGGTAACTATTATTTTAAAACATGATTATTTATTCGTAATAATAGTGGTTGAAAATTCTGATATAAAAATAATTTTCAGAATGGGATACAATCATTGTTTATCTTCGGCAAACCTCGAATGACCTTCAATATCAACCTCACATTGTCCGTCACAATTGGAGGCCAAATTAGTCTTCGTGGTAAAAATTACACCCATAAGCCTTGTCACTTTAGCCCGAAAGTAGAGCACAAATAGTAAGCGCATTTACTGATAGAGATTAGTTGGACAGTGCCAAATATAGTCAAAGAATTAGCTTATTCTCATTGCTTTCAACACAAGCTGTCTAATCTTTACTATGCAATCATGTAATTGTCACGAACTGATCTGAGTAAAACATATTTTAAATGAATCAATTCTGGATTTCCATACGCCATGGTAGATGATGAGAGAATAAGTATAAATCGAGCTTTCCAAAAAGTTTTCCGAAATCATGAAACAATTCTGCAAGGGAGGTAAATAGGAAATTTCGTATCCTCTGTCGAGTAGGTTAAGCTTCGGTGCAAGAAATATTCTGCTGATATCCAAGAATTCGGCTCCATGGCGTAGTGTGTGAGTATGTATGTATATATGTGTGTTATATATATATATGCATGCTTGGGTGCATGTGAAAAAAAATATATATGACAGTATGTATATATTTTGTGTAGATATCCCAGTGGTTATTTTTATTTGTACATATGCAAATTTGCGTATATATATATATATATATATATATATATATATATATATATATATATATATATACCAGGAGACCTGGGTTCAATCCAATGTCGAGTCATACCGAAGACTTAAAAAATGGTATTTGATGCCTCCTTACATAACACTCAGCATTATAATGTACGGATAAAGGATAAGCGGAACAGAATAGGGAAATAAGTTATGCTCTAAACTACAGCTGTGTATAGAAACTTTCGAAAAAGAAGCAATCGGATTGCTTACAATTAAGGTCTGCTAACTTTCTGAGTGTGTGTATCTGTATATATGTGTGTGTATAAAGACGTACGTGTGTATGTGTAAAAATACGTGTGTATGTATATAAATATGTATGTGAGTGGGTGTAAGTATAAATGTGTGTGGGTGTATATATATATATATATATGTTCATGGACGTGTGTATGTATATAAATATGTATGTGCGTATATAATGTTTTTAAATATTTCAGTGTAATATGTGTGTGTGTGTGTGTGTGTGTAAATATGCATACGTGTGTCTACGTAATATGAGATATATACTCATAGGTATGTGTATATGTATGCGGATACGTATGTACATAGCCTTTTGAATAGATGCGTACGGTTGCTTAGATGTGTAATTGTTTAAATGTATTCGTGTATATATCTATGTGTACTTCTATATCCGTGTGTGTGTGTGTGTGTGTGTGTGTGTAATATACATAGACACACTCAGATGTGTGTATAAGAATCTATAGACACACACACACACACATATATATATATATATATATATATATATATATATATATCTGTGAATATACATTTATTGATATACATCATCATCATCATATTGTGTATTGTGTAAAATATTTTTATATACATATATTGTGTGTGTGCTCATTTGATTTTACATGTTCACGTAAATGTATTCATGGCGTAATGTCTATCGTTGCCAATGGCCGAGGAGACCGGCGTTCCATTCCACGTCGACTCATACTAAAGACTAAAAAAAGTACACTTGATGTCTCCTTGCCTAACACTCAGTATTGTAAGGTACTGATCAAGGTAAGTGGGGCAATCTAGGGATAGAAGTAGCACTCTCCACAAAACCGCAGTGTAGTTG
>OY757920.1:97176505-97306505 GCA_963585895.1 Sepioteuthis lessoniana
GCTCAAGATTAAAATAATTAAAACCGAAGCAGACATCTTTAAGTTTAATTCACCTAAATAGAAAGTAATTTAGGAAAAAATAGCGCGAAGTCGGGGGAGCTACAAAAATAGTTACAAAAGAAAAAAAACACGAAAAATTAGTCAGAAAAGACAAAAATTAGTACTTCAAAACTAAAAGAATTCTAAGTCATTTGTACCACCCAACAAAAATTTACACAAAAAAATATTTCAGTAACTAAAAAAGTAAAAAAAAACAGTAACTGCACTAAAAAAAAATTAAACAAAATTTTAATTAGTACACCACGCCACCAAAAATATTACACAAAATCAGAAACCTATGTATATATGTATATATATATATATATATAATGAAAATTGTTTTTAAAATGTCTCGAAAATTTACTAAAAAGGAAAAAGCCACGAAAAATATGTGAGCAAAATCAGCAGAGGAAAAAAATTATCAAATAACCTTTTAGTATATCTAAATCAACAACAATTAGTGTGTGTGTGTGTGTATATATATATATATATATATATATATATATATATCTCAATTATTGCAAATAATTGAAAAAGAGTCCGATATATATATATATATTATATATATATATATATAATATATATATATATATATATATATATATATATAAAGAATATTTTCCTCATGACGATTAGCGTAACTGTTAATTTTGGCAGACTTTGTATCGGAGTCTTTTTCAATTATTTGTACTTCAACACAAAAGCATCTGCGTGTTCGTGTGCACACATACACTCGCACAGGAGCTAAAAAAGTAGCGATTGGGCTTTTATAGGAAGGACGATTATTAACTGAATAATAGGATTTGAATCTTTAATGAAGTAAATTATTGCGAAAATACGCTGATCGTACCCTTGAGGTATTAAAACTAAAAATCAAATCTAATTTCAAAGTGAAATTAGGAGAAAATGAAGGGAGGGCAACTTCTATTTGAATAGATTGCTTGAAATTTCTTAACAAAATACTTAGAAAAAAAAAAGGAAAGAAAGAAAAATAACAACGCATGAAAAGGCAATTTTCAGATTCCTTCTGGACATTATCAGTAAAGATCATTGAACGAATACACCTATTCACTTGAGTAATAATATTTCCGAACAAATAAAATGCCTTTACTGTTTGTTTTATTTTGTGTTTTTCATCCCTTTGCAATTGGACTGTTCATAAAGGCTCTGGGTTGTCTTTGGAATCAAGAAAACCGTAAGTGTATAATTTAAAAAAAAAATACTAGACTTATTTAAAGATAAATAGGAACGCTTGTACGAAGGATAAAAAATAAATGCAATTTGTATAAATACTTCTATAAAACAATGTTGATTATTATTTCTGATTTGGGTTCTTTGATTAGTTGGTTGGTGGGTTTTATGGGATATCAACCTTTTGTAGGTTATTTAACACCAAATCCATTTTTATGAAAATAGTTCTATTTCAAACAATTTAAATGTAAGTACAGTTTAATTATGAAAAACATTTCTGTTTCAAGCTATTCAGTTCAGTCAAGCAGTTCTAATTCAGCTAATTCAGTTTAGTTTAAGTACAGATTTTGTTTACATACAGTTAAATGTCAAAACAGTTCTATACTAAACAATTCAATTTAGTGTAAGTACAGTTTCAAAGTTAAAAAACAGTTCCATTTCAAATAAATCAGTTTAGCATAAGCACGGTTTAATTGTCAAAAACATTTCTATTTCAAACAATTCAGTTTAGCATAAGCATGCATTGAGTTTTATTTTACCCATAGATAGGGCCCTATCAGGTGCTAGCACGCTGGGCCAGAGTGGACCTGGGAGCAATGGCAATGAACGGGTGCCTGCAACCCCCAAAGCTCCGGCAATACTGTAACCTCACCATCAGAATGTTTAGTGTCATATCTAGGACACTCGTTGTGGGGGGTCTTACCCCTCAGCAGAGAAGCAGTCGGTGTATTCTACAGCCCCAGTGGACTGGGCAAGGGTTCTTTGAAAGGAAGAGGCCAAATAGTGGATGAAATAGAGGTTGACTTGAGGTTCCTATAATAGCTTACCTAGTGAAACAAAATTCATTAACCAGAATGTTTGCACTGTTTTTTGTTTAATCTTGTGACAAATTTTATATAGAACAAATAATGTACGTTAATGGTAAAATTTCAACGAAATGTTTAGAACTTTATTAGATTTATTTTTAGATTTGTAAAGTATGCTAAATATGTTAAACCGTTTGCTTGGGTATGACACTAAAGTGTATCTAGTGGCTCCACTTCTGGAGATTGTGAAGTATCCTTTCATAGCCATTAATCCAATACTCCAAGTTCCACTCTGACTCAGAGTCTTAGCACCTATTAAGGTCCTATCCATGGGTCAAATAGATCTCTTAAATATTCTTATTCGATAGGACCTTGTGGAAAAAGTCTTAAGAAATGACCGCGTAAAAATGTGAATAGGAAGTACAATGAACACAACCTCTAAGAATAATATGACAGTGGTAGGTAGATATGCCGTTAGAATCAGTCCAAACTTGTTAATATCAATATTTTTGTTAGTTTTTGTTATTCTACCGAGGTTGGGGCAGTTGATTGCTATTTCCATTTAATTTTTCAAAATTTTAACATTTGAAAATTGACTTCAACCAAAAGACAACGTAATTCTTATTTATAGCAATGATCTCATGAGTATGTTCTTGCTAACTGACTCTTCACCGTGACCAATGTCCATTCAAAAAGAGACTGATATTTTTTTAAGAAAAATAAAATCAAATTTTGATTAATAAATCCATTGATAAATAAACCAAATCGATTAACGAAGAGATTTTTGTAGAATATACATAAAAGAATAAACTTTTCAGTAATTCTTAGATTTTCAAAAAGGGCAAAAAACTTTCAATGTTGCTTTCTGTCCTTGAATCGCTAAAATGGGATTTTAAAAAAATCAGTTATTTACAAGATTCAAAGCAGAGAATGGCTCATTTTAATAAGCGACTTAATTATAAATGCTATTCATATACTAATAAGGATAAACGTGTTAAGCGAAACGATTATCGTAGTATGAATTATAATTAATGATCAGTTCAAAACCTGGACGATTTTGTTTGCATTTTCCTTCGCACTAAAGCAATTGGAAAAATCTATTTCTTCTACCCACACTTCAAGATATGGGTAAATATATCGACAAACAGAAATCTTAGCCTTGGTATGACAACCAGTCAAGGAGAAGGAAAACTGAATTAAAATCAGCTGCACTCGGTGTAAAAAAATCTAGTGTTTCCCCACCTTGCCAGAGGGGTTGGTTAAATGCAAAAATATAAAGATGACTTACGGTTAGGGTAGGAATAAAATTTTAAAAATAAAACAGATTTTTCTAAAAATTTACGAGAAATTCCGTTTTAGTAACATGTTGCATTTTCGAATCTAAATGTTTTCTATCTGAATATCATTTTCTCTACATCATTCGTGATACTCCATGTTTACCCAAAGGATTAAAGTGCATTCTAGTCGACTGTTTTGAATCCATAAATGATAAAACCAATTTATACGTTGGTAACCCCAACATTTTGGTGGGCTAACTATTATTAACATTTCTAATTTCAAACCAATATATTTTTCAGCAAATGCAATTTCTAAAATTCTATATTAAAACAAGATTTTCTTCACCTTTACTAAAAGACACGATCGTTAATGAGAGAAAGTGCTATCAGATAATTACGACCTATGAGTATGCGAGTTAGACTAGAGGGCATATAAATTAGGTGAGCATTTAGTGTAGCTTTCTTTTTCTTACTTAAAATTCCGTGATGAATAAATTTTCTGATCCCGAAAGACGCTAAAACCTTCGATAACGGGATATTTTACATTTTTGGTCTCTCCTCTGCACATTGCACACATTAAACTGGAAAGAATTTTTTGTTTTAACTCGGTGAAAAAAAGTTATCTTTAATATAGGTTGATACTTCCGGTTTTATCCACTCATTATTACGGCGAATGGTTTACTCTGCTTTTATGTACATATCTGCCTGCTATATGTGTGTGTGTGAGAGAGAGAGCGACGGTAAATATGTATGTGCATGCATCTTTCTCTCTAGCGAGGGAAGTAATTGTGTTGCCATTGGCGTAATGCAAGGCCCCTCATATGAATCGAGGTCTCGGTAGCCGTTAAGCGGATATATGTAAACAAAAACAATTGAGATACATAACCGTTTAAATTTCCTTCGCTTGCGCTGGTTTCCTCGTGGCCGAGTGGTAGAATCTTAGATTGGCGTTTGAGTCAACCGAGTTTCGATCCCAGCTTTGGGAATCTAGCCTGTCTAGCCACACTGAAATGTTCTGATAGAACGAAACAGATCTGTCTGTGGATGACTATATATATATATATATATATATATATATATATATATACATATATATATATATATATATATATATATATATATATATATATATATGTGTGTGTGTGTGTGCGCGCTCTCGTATATTATGTGTGAGAGTATACATACGTATATTCTTTATTAAAGAATACATAAAAAAATTATGTTTTATCTTAAATATTTATAACGCATTAAAATTCGGTGCACAAGCAAAAAATATCTCCACTTGAATATATGCAGATAGAAAAATTTAATGGACATAATTTGTTTTTAATCCTTCATATTGACTATGCTGAACTTCCGTACAAATCTAGAATGCTGCAGTCGACTGGAGCTGCAGAATTCACAGACTGCATCTCTGCAGACGGGTAAGATTTCCCCAATGAGTGTCCTTGATATGACACTAAACAGTCTGATGGTGAGGCTCCGGTAATGCTGGAGCTTTGGGGAATGCGAAATACCTCTTCTATTGCAAACGCTCTCACACCCACTCAGGCTGGAAATGGTAGTACTTGATAGGGTCCTATCTATGTGCCGAATAGCATAAAAAAGTGTGCTTATACTAAACTGAATCGATTGAAAAAGAACAGTTTTTTAAATTTAACTGTGTGTAAATATATTACTGACGTTTAATTGAATTGTTAGTGATACATAGCAATACTTGGAACCATTTTACTTTGTTGACTAACCTGAATAGTGTGAAATAGAACTGTTTTTGCCAATTAAACCGCGTACTTACGTTGAACTTTTTTTTTTTATAAATAGAACTGTTCATATATATAAGAATAGATTCGGCATTAAATAACCTACAGTGGTTGCTATGCCAGCAAACCAAACATGAAGCATAAAGCAGTTAGTTCTTGGGAATTGGAATCTTAGTATCTTCTAGCTTATCTTGCAAACCAGAATGAGGAATTAAACTGTAATTTTAAAAGTAGTTTTTTTGTTGTTCTTAACGACAATTCTATGTTAAACCAACTAAACATAGTAAATAAATAATCCGTTTATATTTGTCTTTCAAGGTTACCATAGATATGTAGATCCATATATGAACTCTTGACCAGCAATATATCCATATGGGACAATAATGTATGGCTCCCATCGTATTATAAAATGTTCATGCTAGGAAATGCTATCTGTATGTCAAAATATTGATTCTTTCTCTCGCGAAACGCCACAACTTTTGTTTTTACTGCTTACATTTCTTCCATTCTTTTATTTATTTTTTCTACATGACTCCATTTGACATGTTCTAGGACCACTTCCGAACAGTCCATCAAGTGACTTACAGTGGGTTCCATTTCAGAATCATTCCACAGAAAGTAAAGTATACCATTAAGGTTCTCCAAGATTCTTGATCAATGTTTTTTGGTTCCGGACTCGGTGCTTTGTCTGTCCGCCAACAAGATTTTTTTATAACTCAGTTTATTTTTTATTTAATTTAGATTATTTTTTACGTACGGTCTTTTAGTGTTTATTTTGATGATCCTATTTTTCCTTGTCAATATATTTGTTTTGGTTTTTTATTTTTATTTTAAACTTTTCACTTCGTTTATTTCAAATATTTTTTTTTTGTTTTTCATGTGTTCATTCTTTTACTTTTCACTCAAATTACTAATATTTTTTCTTTTTATTATTTTCCATCCTTGCGCAACGACTTTCTTATTAGCTATCATTGTTTTTTCTTTTTTCATTTGGATCAAATTATGATTTTAAAAATTTGTTGATTTTCTTTCATCAATCTATTTTCGTTTCTTATAGTTCCTTTTCTTCTTTCTTGCTGGACTTTCATTCACTCATTTTTTTCTTGATTTTTCTTTGTCCTTTTTTATTCTTCTGCTGATTAATTTGTTGTTTTTTTTTGTCTCTATTTACTTTTATTTTTAATGAGTTGTGATTTTCTTCCTTTTATGTATTTCTTTTTTTTCCTTTTCTTTTTTTTCTTTCTTCATTTCTTTTTCTTTTGTTTTGTTCTCTATTCTTTTAGTTTTTCTTTATCTTTGCTTATTTTCTCTATTTTCCTTTTTTCTTCTTTTCTCGATTCCTTTATCTTTATATATCTCTTCCTTTTCATTCTTTTCCCCCTTTCCACCTTTTCTTTCCTCTTCACCTTTTCTTTCCTCTTCACCTTTTCTTTCTTATCATCTTGTAGATTTTTTTCGCCTTATCTCTCTTTCTGCCTTTTTTTTTCTCTTACCTTTTCCTTTTCGTTGGATTTCTTTTTTTCTCTCCGCCCCATTTCTTTTTTCTTTCTTTCTCCTTGCTCTTTTGTTTGGTTTCCTTTTTATTCCTTTTACTTTTTTCTTTGATTTTTCTTTAGATTTTTCTTTTAACTTTAGTCTTGCATTCTTGTCTTTCTCAAAGTAATATTTCCCTTTTTAACTTTTTATTTTCTTTTTCGTCTTTTTTTAAACCTCAAAGCACTCTGATCTTTCTATTTCTTTCTCTTCCGACACAATCCTAACTTCCATTATGCTCATCTCTAATCTTTCTCTTTTCTTTTGTTCTGTCTTTTCCTTTTACTTTTTTCTTTGACCGTCTTTTTTTTTTTTTCCCCCTCTGATCTTTCCTTCTCCTCACTCCATCTTATCAAATTCTGACAGTTTTCCATTAAAGCAAGGTTCGGCATCCAAAAATCACCCCCTCATAAAACTCTGGGCAAAGCTCCAACTTCGATTTGCGAACAGAATACTTTCAAGTCTCACTTTCACCTTGAAACAGTCTACGTATATTTTCTTCGTCTTAGTATTTCAATTCATAAAATCACCAACACATATTTACTGTTTTTTTTATATGCCATGCTATTATTTTTCCCTCATACTGGAGTTATTGAGCAGTCGATACTCGCCAATTACCCGCACTCTCTACTGACCTGACGTTAAGACTCTTTTCACTCTCACATGTTAGTGAAATGTGAAATCGAAGTCCTGGTTTCGATTTACCCATTGACTTGATCTACGCTGCACTTTGATCCTCTGCCATACGAGGGACTCGATAAATGCTATTGTTGCAATGATATTAGCTTGTGCGAATATGTATCTAAGTCAATGGACACCAAATGTTAGCTGAGCGGTTAGAACTTTGAATTAAACATAGAATTTGCATGCTCAATTCCTAATACTCGAGAAATTAGCATTCACTTCAAACATACAGAAAGCAAAGAGGGTTAGATTAAAATGATTAAAAATATATTTGAGATAAGTCGATGCATGTTTTCGCAAATTAAAAAAATGTTTTGCATTGATGCCGTGATCAAACTGTTATATTGATGCAACTTCGAGTAAATATGACAAATTCAGATATATTTCCATCTTTTCAACTTATTTCATTATCTATTAGATCATAATTATATATCTATCTTTTCTGACACAAAGTTCATTGAATAATTTCGTGAATTGTTCGGGTGAAGTGCAACTTGCCTTATATTATAAATATAAGAAAATCGGATTAATTTAGACTGACGCCGAAAAAATACTTGTTGTTGTTAGCATTGGGAATTTTATTAATCGAACTCGTTAAAGTTTTGAGCTTCTCACACGATGTGGAATGGGAATGTTTTATCGCTTCATCAGAAAATGTTCCTGTAGAAACTAATTTCATTTTCCCTATGGAAAGATTTGATCTTCTCGACCATAATAGAGTTCAAATGTTCTTGGTACCTACGTACAAAATATTCCTGGACACTATTATGGATATATCTGAATGGGAGTCCAGTGGATCCCAATTTTAATTGTTTTCCGAACCAATTAGACCTTCCTGATCAATTTAATGTCAAAGTGTTTGAGGTGTCCCTGGTGTCGACTGGGCATATTTTACATTGGCAATATCTTTCAATGAAGTTTACATAGTAATTTCTAAGATTGGCTCATTAGCCTATGAGTCTATAATTACCAAGCTGCTATTACTGTCCTGGTAAATTCTGATTCAATGTCGAGATTTCCAACATTTTCGTATATTGGCTTTGTAACAGATTTAATACTTGTATGTTTTGGGAGTATGAAGATGTAAATGTATGCAAAATTCGTCTTGTCTTTTTCATCTATGCACTTTTGTAAATATATTCTAGCCATAAGATCACATCTATAAATTAATTAAAACAGAAGTTAGCAGTTGAATACTCAGTAAAATTTGAACTCCCAAGCGGAGAAAGTATCTGTAAGAATAGCAATTTAGCATTAGCTCCACGACTGATCTGATTGATATAGTCAGAAAAGTATAAAGTAAGCCACGTGTTAAGTCTATAAGTGAGGACAGTGAATGATACTACGCTATGTCCTCAATAAATATTCAAGATCTGTGTGTGTATATGCACAAGTAAACCAGGTACATGACATGGTCGGGTGATTATTTCGAGTTCAAGGATCCTGTTGTACTTTAGCCTATATGGATCAAACAACTGCAGCAAACGAAGCAACAAAATGGTTGACGGGGTCTGAAACAGACCAGATTCCTTACCAATCTGTAACTTTGTCTGTGGCGGAAATGAAGTAGAGAAAATCATTGAATAACGTGAAACATCGCCTCCGTTCGCTATAACCGAACATTGGTCATTTGATAAGGGTATCTCACGATGTGTGATGATGAGCAAACCAGATTATTGTTAATCGGTTAAACTCTCATGGGGTGCTCCATACTTGTGAACTGGCGCGAAGGTAAAGTTAACGACTTTATATTACTGGATCAGAATTTAACTATTACTTATTCTTCTGTGAGCGAGTAATCAGGTAAACCATTTTTACGTCCAGGGTTTAACGTGTAGCAAAGGTCTTCAAATGAAAAACAATTGCTGAAATCCATTTTTTTTTCATTTGCTATGTCTGTTTATAAGCCAAATGCATTGTGGAAATAATCGCAAATGCTTTTAACATTCTCAGTATGATTTATTTTTTTACTGTCACTATGTAATTATCACAGTAACTGAAGGTTTTTGTTTAATAAATCTTTCTCATAATATCACGTTACTTAAATAAGTACTAAGGGGGTGTCCTCATGGTGTAATGGTTACAGCGATGGACTGCGGAATCATGGTAAGCGAGTTCGTACTCCAGTCGTGCTATTATTCGGGCAAATACCCTTGGGAAAGGTATGAACCCCCCTTATCCTCCCAGCTATAGGTTAAATAGTACCACTACTGTTCTTCTAGGAGAATAGCTTTGGCATTAAATAACCTATAAAAGGTTGATATGCCATTGAACAAGGAAACCAAACCATTAAGCAAGTACTAATATCATAAAAAGAGTCTCTATACCTGTTGCATAGACACGGTTAACCTTAACATATTATTCAGGCGTGATGATAGGAGAAAGTATAAAAATTAACGTAGGCTTTTCATCCGACAAGATTGCATTTTAATATATTGTCGACAGAAAATAGAGCAGCTGTGGGATTTAGAAGATGTTAAGGAAGCCAAAATATGGCAACCCCTGTGTTTGGTATTTTATTTGGTGCTATGACTTTTTCTTGCCCTCTCTAAAACAAAAAGGTGGTCCGATGGTAGCTCAGTCTATTTGCTACGTGGTAATGGTGAGAGGAGGATCGAGTGAGTTTCTGGCTTATGACCTCTCTCGAATCAATCAGAAATCTAAGAACAAGCCAGTGAATCGATAGATATCTATTCTTTTGTTTTATCAGCATACACGACGATGTAGAAAAATAATTTTATGAATTAAAAAAAAATGTTCGTGAGTTCGTCCCGGAATATTGATTCGAAACCATGTTTGTGCGCTTCATAAATTGTTTCATGAATGTGTGTGTGTGAGTGAATTTTATGTGTTATATATTGTGTGAGTGTTTTCATAGAGAGAGAAAGACAGACAGAAAGAAACGTAAAACATTCAGTGGGACAAGGAAAATTGTAGGTATCCTGATCGAAGGATCAAACTCTTAACTATGTTCAAATTCAAGCGAATATTAGTTCAATTCTTTAATTTACATTTTATTCGATTAACGACATACAGATATATCCATAAATGAAATATTCGTTGCAAATGATGTATAAAATTATATTAAAGATAGATTCACACACTGTATAAAAATTGATTGTTATATATATATAAATATACATATATAGTGTATGAATAAGGGTTAAGAAGATTATTCCAAAGATCTTTACGGTATGGACACTTAAAATATCAAGTTTGTTTTATTGCTTGTTGTAGCCACTTCGGTCTAAAGTTATAAATCACTTCGTTATATATATAATATACGCCATGTTACACAAACAGGAGAACCCAATCTTAGCCGTCAAAAAATTTCTGCAACCACATTACCTCTAATATAACTACTTAATTCTCCTGATTTCCATGCCCTTCATTATTGCGTTGGGCGTGGGTGAGAGAGATCAACAAAATATAAATCGAAGATGAACCGAAGTCAAGAATAAAGGCATCATTTACCAATTCAAACAAGGAGTCTGTCAAAAAAAGTTGCAGGAGATTCCAACGTCACCTGGAGGTCGAGGTTGAAGCCAATATCGGTTTCTTTGAATATATTTTATCTTTAATATTTCCGGCAATTTTTGGTTAATATATCTGATAAACTGAGATGTCAGTCTTATTTTAATTTTTGTATAATTTAGACGATAATTTATTCATCACACCTTGTGTTATCATTTATAACAGTTTGCTATATATAAAAAGGTAGAATACTAAATAGCATGTGGATCTTAGGATAGTGTAGATATAGTCAACAGCGCTTCATGTCAGTTCATCGCCTAAGACCATCGAGAAATGATCAAGTACCATTGGCACTTTGTCTACACTATCCAAAGATAGATATATATATATATAACCGATACAAAATATAGTCTGCTCTCTCTCTCTCTCTCTCTCTCTCTTATATATATATATATATATATATATATATATATATATATATATATATATATATATATATATATATATGTGTGTGTGTGTGTATTATTCGGTCCAGTTAAACCGGAGTTGGGATTAATTCCATCGGGACAAAAAAAAAAAAATTCAACAGTGAACATTTAAACTTTCCTGGTAAAGAGCTCAATGTAACCGACATTACAGAGCAATAATTTCTTTAAGAAAAAACAAAAACCGGTCACACTAGGATTATAAATTTATTTCCATCCTGTTATATGTTTTTGATATAAATCAAAAACACGAAACAAATTAACAGGACTTCTTCAGATATTATGGATAAAATAATTCAGGAATTCTGAATTATTTTAACCATGTGACCGGTTTTTGTTTTTCTTATATATAATGTAGAGAGAGAGAGAGAGAGAGAGAGCAATTGATGTGACATAAATAATAACGTGTCAAATAGCAAAATCATGCTCTAATTTATTAGAGAGAGAGACACCAGAAGTTACATTTTGTATTTATACTTTGAAGCTGATGTAAAAACGCTCGACATAGAAACTTCACCTTTTATCAAAGTTTCGATAATACTGAAGGTGCAATTTCAACGGCAACATTAAAACCACATGTAGCAAAAATGTAAAAAGTAGAAAACTAGCTTATCCCTTTTGCAATCTATCGTTATATTAGATGCATTATCATTTTCTAGGGTTTCTTTCCTTTAATTAATGCAATTAATTACATTTGCATGCTTATTGCTTTTTTAAACATCAAACGATTAATTAAAGAAATGATGGAAATCAGCTTGTCTGTAAACTAACGTTTCAAAGAATTAGTGATCCTATACGTTGCTATCTGGAAAGACGAAATATATTGTCCAGGTAAAATCGGTTTGATCGGCATATATTTTTTTTCTGTGACAATTCAAAGAATATACGTATCTTTGATCTTAAATCACTTTTGCATCAGCTGAAATAATAGGTAACTAACTATAAGTAATATGTAGTGATGAAATGAGATTTTATATTTTTTTAAAATAATTTTCTCGTTAAAAATATTCACTCTGGTTCTGATAGTGAGTTCCTCTCTCTCTCTCTCTCTAATTTAGAGGTCCCCCAAGTAGTGGATGAAAAACTGGCTTAAAGAGTTGATAAAATAGTTGATAAAAAAGATGAAAAAGGGATTAAAATTAAAACCTTATGGCATAGGAAATCATACCGTTAATAAGAGGATCGATTGATTCCACGTCCTGCACTCAGCGGTTATTTTGCCCAGTCGGCTGGGGCTGTAGAATACACCAACTGTTTCTTTATAGAGGGGTAAGACCCCCCCCCCGCCCACGGGTGTCCTGGATATGACACTAAAATATCTGGAGGTGAGGTTCCAGTAATCCTGAAACTCTGGGGAATGTGGAGTACCCTTTATTGCCATCACATCTGGCCCGGAGTGGTAGCACCTGATAAGGATCCTATCTATGGGTTCAATAGAACTAAACCGTGCTTTATTGAATTTAATGTTTTTGCATTTAAACTGTGTATTTATGCTAAACTGAATTGTTTAAATTAACTGAATAGCTTCTAATAGTAATGTTTTTTGACAATTAAACTATGCACTCATGCTAAACTGAGTTTTCTTTTAAATAGAACTATTTGCATAAATGTGGATTTGGCATTAAATAATCTACAAATGCTGATATGCCAAAAAAAAAAACAACCAACCAACTGTCTACGGTTATGTTATGCCTTAATGTTCGGGAATTGAAACTAAGAACCTGGACTTGTTTTAAAATGCTTTTATTTATATATACATGCTTTGCAAAAAGATGTGAAGAAAAAACCGGGGGCATCTGAGCTTAAGCATCATAGATTTTCTATTCAACTTTATGAATCAAAATTATATTAGTTCAAACATTCTCCTGGCTTAGGAGAATGTTTTAGATATGAGAGTCAACCTAAAAACCAAATTCCATTTTGTCGGTCGGGCTTAAAATACACCGACGAGAATACTATTGTGATCCCAGACGTAAATGAGAGGTGTTCTGAGTATGACACTAAACCGTATCCGATAGTTAAGCTCCAGGTAGTGTGGTTTAGTTTTATGGCATATCAACCATAATAGGTTATTTAATTCTAAATTCTGTTTATACATATTAAATATATATGATTTGTCAACTCATTTTGTTGATAACACTTTCAAACCAGCCTGAGATCATTTATTTTTTTGCAAACTGATACGTTGCTAACCAATACGAATAATTCTATTTACAAGTAAACATTTGTGTGCACAGATGTAAAGAGATATATATGATATTTAAGAGATTAATTTGCCGGTAATTTCATTTTTAAATGTTGGCGACTGTAGTCGAGGGCGACTCGAAGGCTCCCTTTTCAGTAGCTACTACACCGAGGCGTAGGCCCTACTCCTTTTCCTGGATTGCTCCACTTTATCCTTGATCCTTACCTTATAATGCCGAGTGTTAATCAAGTACTACTTTTTAAGTCTTTGGTATGACTCAACCTGCGATAGAACCCCGGTCTCCCGGAATATTGGCGAACACTCTACCTACTAGGCCAATGAGCTGGTTTGTTTGCAATCTAGTATTGCTATTGTTTCTACACAGTTAAATGGTTCCAATTATTGGTATGAAAAACCTATAATTCTATTCAATATTAATCAGTGAATAGGTTACAAGTTTTGTAATTTAATATTAATTATTCTATCCAACATTACTCATTCGTTTGGACACAGTTAAGTGGTTTCAAGTATTGCTATATATCACTAACAATTCAATAAAACATCAGTTATGAGTTTACACACAGTTAAATGATCAAATAGTTCATTTTTGGACAAGTCATTCGTTAGCACCCAGAACAAATCTCAAACATTTTTTTGACCCATAGATAGGATCCTATCAGATGCTAGAACCCCGAGTGTACCTGGAAGCGATGATAATGAAGAGGTACACCGCATTTCCCACAGTTCCAGCTATACAGGAGCCTCACCAGCAGATTGTTTAAAGTCAAATCTATGACACTCGTTGGGGTGGATTTTACCCCCTCTCCAGAGACGCAGTCGGTGTATTCAAATCTCCCGGCCGACTAGGCTATGCTCAAGAAAGTGAGTGTGGAGTATTCCCTTTTATTGCCATTACGTCCAGGTTCACTCTGATACGGAGTGGTAGTACCTGCTAGGGTCTATTTATGGGTTAAATACACCTTTTTACAGATGATCTATGTTCGATAGGACTTTGTTCCCAAAAAATCTAAATACAAAAGCAGAATGAAAGTAATTCGCTAACTATTAAGTATAAAATAACCATTGACAAGTTGACGTGCCGTTGAAATTTACCAAAACCAAATCCAAATGTGGTAGCTACCGATCATGCGACTTGAATGGTTGAACTTTACAGAGGAAAACGTTCGTTATTCACTGTTTTTCACGACGACCACCGAGTGGAAAAGTAAATCACAGTTTAATTGCATGATCCGCTGTGGGTGTATATCAGATCGATGAATCAAATTAAGCTACATCCACTTAACCCGTGACTGTTTGGAAAGCTGCTTGAAAATAAACATTGAAATTGTAACTAATCCTAGTAACATAGTGAAGAGAGGCAGCTATTTAAAAGGGGCAAACTTGCAAATGCTTATAGACATGAATGATTCGAATACTGAGTTTCTTAATCGTGTAAATTCCCATCCGTGATAAGTTAAAAAAAACGAATAAGTCCTATCTATTCTTTATGACACGCATATGATAAATTCTTTCCTTTATTCCATAAATACATTCTCTCAATCGTGTAAAAGTCGAACCAATTTTACATATGTAATAAAATACCCCGAATAATTGAATTCAAAAGAAAGAAAAAAACAAATACACACCAAAAAAAGATATTTACTATGAGGAAATTATTTAGCTATACGTTCAAACAAAATTAGGAAATATTGCAAGGATACTTTTCTGTCATCGATATCAGCCTTCGTACTTTTGTTTGTATTTTGGTGATATACCTATTGTATCGCCAATATAAGTATATTTCTTTAGTATAAAATGCATATTTCTTTCTAAACTGAACATAGCAGGATTTTATTATTTCTCGTGAAATATTATACAATTGCAACTGACATTACATATAATTCATAGTAAATTCTACAGTATATATAACAATACAAATAAAACATTAAAAGATAGCATTACAAAAAAGTTTGGGTGGCATAGAGAAAAGAATCAACAATGCTTGTTGACATTTAGTCTCTCACCTATTGTGATCATCAGACCAATGGGGTTTTCGCATAGTGAATCTTTTTATGTACTGCCGTGTCGAAAATTTGAATGACCGATCAGATTTATCCAGTTCATCTTAATAGTTCAGGTAAATGTTCATTTTCCTGAATGAAATTATTTCAAATAGTACTCAAAGGGATACCCACCACATGGGAACTAGTTGGTCTAATGATCGCATAGATTTATAAACTGACTACCACCATTGAATCTGGGTCAATATCTTAACACACGCGTATTCATTAATCACACACACACACACACACACATATATATATATATATATATATATATATATATATATATATATATAAGAATATTTAGCGACTGGAGTCGAGGATAACCCGAAAGCCCCCTTTTCATTAGGTACTAAAATGAGTTGTCGGGGAGTTGCGCAAATCCTTTCCCTGGATTGTTATATTTTAGCCTTGATCCGTACCTTATAATGCTGATTGTTAAGCAAGGCGGCATCTAGTACTGTTTTTTGAGTCATTCATATTGAATTGAACTGTGGCCTCCCGTACCATTGAAATAGAGCAAACATAGTTTTTTCTGTTTTTAAGAATATCAACTTTAAATCTAAAAAGCATGTAATATACTTATTTATTGACAATGCTATAAACATTTTACTTAAAAGGCCGGTCAATATATACATATATATTTATCAGCGTTTAAATATTCATAAACAAGAACTGTTGTTTGCCAATTTAAACAGAAAGAATATGATAAAAAATGAATAGAATTCACATGACTGGCAAAACTTTTGGCTGAAATTCAATTCTAATTCTCTTTACGTATTTTCCCTATCACCAACTACATAAGTATTGTTATGTAGTCATTTGGTAAACATAAAGAAAATTTAGTAAATAAGATTTGAACATGTCTCAGGATAATGTTGCTTGCTGTTTTGAGTCAAATACCAATACAAACAATAAGAAAAACTCTTAATTCATCCTTTATAAACGCTTCCAAACTGAATCCTAAAATTATCAGCTGGGTTATTTAACCTTCCTTTGTCAAAATGATATTGATTATATCATCGCAAACCATATTCTGAATAATTTATATGCTGCTCTTTATTGGAAGAGTGTGATTTGGATTTCGTGTCTCCAAGTGATTTGAAATCTTGCTTTTCAAATTCATTGGTTTCAGTTCGGAAAAAATTCGAGCAAAACCTGAGATAATTTTGTCTTTTGTCTACTCGTGGAACTAACGATTAGTCCATTCGATAATTTGTTTCTCAACCAATACTTAGATTTCTACTTGCCTCTACGAACACAGCCTCGGAAAGCACGCTTTCAAACCGACCAGAACTTGACTGATTCTGAGATGCTTTCAAACAGAGCAAAATTTCTTAGAACCCTCTGGTTATTGTACTCAAATATTTTTGGTTGTTTTAGGGGCATTATGGCCTCATTAAAACCCGTAAAGCATTAGTTTTCAAATAAGACCTTCATATGTGTGGCTCTGAAATCTCTCGCTGATTAAAGCAACGTTCAATATAATAGTACACCTACGACAACGATACTGCCAACCGCAGTGGGTCCCTTTCCATAGCTTGATCTGCTTCGGTAAAGTTATATACGCGTCACCATCTAAGAAACACCAAAATATTCCAGAACTTTTTACTCATCCTTGTATTTAAAAGGTAATGGTTTTCGCAACAATCTCATTGCTACTAATAATGGGACACCCAATGCTGATAATAACTTAGAGAAACTACTGGGATGTTGTGATGTTGTCAACATAAAGGCAATTGCTGTAAGCTATGATTGATTCGCTCACGTTTAATGATTCATGATTTACTGGTATCTACAAAAATAACAGCACATGGGAGACCCAGACAAAACTTGTAAGTGTGAAGAGAAATATTGATTTATAATTCTTACATTTTCTTGATTTATTCATGCCTGATTTGTGATTGTAAAGTAGAAACAAAAATGTCGATTTCCGGCTTATTCTTAAAATAGATAAAACGTTGTAGAATAACACGAAAAATAAATAAATCAAACAAACAAAAGAAAAGGAAATTCAAAAAAAAAGATGTCTTTAATAATTTCTAAGCACAAGTAATGTGTTCCTTGACTAAATTCCGGATGTACATTCTTACTATTATGCAAATGAATCCAGCAGAAGAATCGATACAAAACAATAGAAATTATAACATTCAAAATTGGGGAAAATAAAATCAAACAAAAGCAACACATGTATACGGAGAGAATTTTATTTAAGTACTGAAAAACAATAAATCTTAATTCAAATGAATAAATACATATAACCCGTTCGTCTGTTGCTAAAATTTCATATATTTGTTTTTATTGTTTAGACAAATCGTTTTGAATTTTCAATGGCACTTGCTTAAATTTTTTTTTTAAATCGTATTTATATAGTATTCACCTGCATTTTGATATTATCTGCCAGATCTCTATTTCTACGTAAAAATAAAACAATGTTCTCTCTCTCTCTCTCTCTCTCTCTCTCTATGTATATATATATATATACACACACTTTTAGAGTTTACATGCATGCGCTATACAAAGATTATCGTATAGAAAAAATTATTATATTTGTATTTTTGACGTATGGAAATCAGTGTTATTATATCCATTATAGCGACCTTGGCTTTTTTTTCTGAATGGACTCTGAGAGATTATTTCGTAAATATGAGATTCTGCTGGTGTCTCTGTACAATCTATGTCTCCTATATTCTGTATTTATCTTTTATTCATATACATATCAAATGTATATTTAGAAAAAAAACTATGTTGGCTATTATGGATTTATAATACTGATTTTCACGCTTCAAAAATTCAGATTTCCCCATTTTTCTTACCTATAATCTTGTGTGCATATATATATATATATATATATATATATATATATATATATATATATATATATACACAAAGATTATAGCTAAGAAAAATCTGAGGAAATCTGAATTGAATTATATATAAAGTTGGTGACCGTAGTCAAAGACGATCCGAAGGCTGTCTTTTCAAAACTACTATAACGAGATGTAGGGAAGAGCTCTTCTCCTTTCCCTATATGATCCACTTATCCTTGATCCGTACCTTAAAATTCTGAGTGTTATGCAAGGAGGCTTCAAATGCCATTTTTGTATTAATGGTATGACTCCCCCTGGAATTGAATCCCAGTCTTCCAGACCATTGGCGAACACTTTGAAGTCGCCTGGTATACCCACCCCCCCACACACACATATATATATATATACGCACACAAACGGCATTGAAAAGAACTGATTTTCTATTTTATCACCATTAATTCAATTTTTAAAACTTTAAAGGCGTAGACAAACTGATTATTTTCCTTAATTATTGTCGACAAAATTATTTCAATGTTCAAATTAGTGAGGGCACATGTCTTCTAAATAAAATACTTAGTCAAATTGAAATTATCTTTGACTGATGCAATATTATGCGAATAAGAAAATATGATCTAACAAAATATTCAATGAGTTTGAGAAATCTTGTTTGCTTTACAATATCATATTATATAGTATAATTAGTAACATTATGTATATATAGTGATATGTTTATTCAGACGTGAAACTGATAGTAACCAAACGTCAATGATTCTGAGCTATTCTAAATTAGATACATAAGCTTTCTCTCTGATAATGAGAACGACTTTGTCAATAAATTTAGCAGATTAAATAAATATACTTGCAGACTGAGGGTATATAATCCAAAAAACACACATTGAAAATGATTATTTTATTTTCATTGTTGTCAAAAATCCCTTTTTTTGTTGTAAAAATTCATAGTTGTCTAAAGAAATTATCAGAAATCCAAAGACATTTCCTATTTTTTAAACCAAAACATTGGAAATTTCTTCTTTTTTTTTTTTTTTTTTTAAACTTAATTTGAGATACTAAATTGTGATTAGCACTCTGCTAATGGATACATAACCAAATAAATCATTAGTTTTTTCCACCTTGGTATAAACTACATTAATTTTTATAATAGATTTGTCAGCTGTCTAATTTTTGTTCAATACAGAGTGTGTATATATATATATATATATATATATATATATATATATATATATATATATATATATATTCTTTCTTTAAAGAAAAAATTAAAGACCGGTTATTTTAGGATTATAAATTTATTTCCATCCTGTTTTTCGTTTCTGGTGTGAACCAAAAACACGAAGAAATATATAACAGGACTTCTTCAGATCTTCAGATAAATAAAACAGAATAGACACGGGGGAGGGGGAGGGAGAGAATTGAAAAGTTACCTCCTCGTTTTATTGAATTTCCGTTTTTTTTATTTACCTATTTATTTTATTTTCAAAATTCTTCCGTCAGTTATAATTACGGTAATTTAACTTTTTTATATATTTTATTTTATTTATTTTCATTTCTTGTTAAGTTCGATAGATAACTTTTATGTTCTATGTAAATGTAATGAATTTGTGTAAGGGAAATATTAATGTTTCTATTAATTTCGATACTATTTATTTAGCTACCTATTTTTTCCATGTGTGTATATTGGATACGTTTTTTTCCCTTGTTTCACTATTTATTTCTATGTTTTTAAAATTTATAGTCTATAGTTTGAATTTTGTCCTGTGTCTACATCTAGCTATCAATTCACTTCTCGTATTTAATAACTTATAAATTTATTTCCATCCTGTTTTTCGTTTATAATAACGTTTATAATATAGAATAATACTATATATATATATATATATATATATATATATATACACACACACACACAAATAAGTTAGAATTTAAAAAATAACTTGATGCAATTAGAGCTGAGCAGTTATTAAACCTCAAAATAATTATAATCATCGGAATTCTGTGACTTGAACTTTGATGCAAGGTGTACAATCATCATTTACGACTGAGCAGAGCACATGAAGCTTAAAGCAACATGGTCCAAGGGTTCATAATTATGTCTGTGCACATGCGCAAGCGTCTATGAGAAGGTTTAGTATTTGGGTGTCCAAGCATAAATTTCCAAAGACCGAATATTATAATTAAGAATTTCACATTGTTTCAATATAGATTATGCTGAATTGATCATTGAGGTCATCAGATGTCAAAATACGTCACATAAAATAAGTTTAGCTCATAAATAGTTGAAGGGACAAAAACTTAAATCATATTTTGTTCATTGCCAGCTATTCGTTAGATGTTGATAAGTAAAAAGGGGACACATTCTTATCGTCGTAAGAAAGGAAATCAGTGATCAGAGTTCGAATCCTTGTGAATTTTTTTTAGGTTTCACTTAATGCTAATGTTATTCGTAAAAGCAAAAACGCGTCCTGTCCAACTACGTGTAAATAGTAAAGCAAACGAGACTCTTAAACGTTAGTATGGTAACCAGTTTAGGAGAATGAATACTCTGAATTCAAACTAGCTTTATTCTGCTTTAAAAGTAAACTCGTAACAACACGTGACTTCGGAGGCGTGCTTAGCGTAAAAACCATAAGAGATGGAAAGAGCGACCCAAGTTCTAATCTGGGATAAACATATGTGCATTTTACTTCACGTTAATCATTTTGGAAAAAGTAATAACGCATCTCTTCAATCCCCACCCAACCACGCTACTGGTAAGTAGTAGAGCAAAGTTAGTTCTTTGGCCTTCGTTAGAGAACCAGTCTAGGAGAAGGAAATCATGAATTCAATCCAGCTTTACTTTGCTTAAAATTACAAAAACAGTGAAAAAGGACAATAAAAATTGAATTAACTAATACTGTGTTTCAAAAGACACTGAAATTTGGGTTGGTCTTATGGAATACCAACCAGTGTAGGTAATCTAATGCCAAATCCTGTTTATGCATGTATTTTAAACACACACACACACATTTTGTGGATAACATTCTAAAATGAACCAGCGATCTTTTTAGTACATAGTGAAATGGTTTCAAGTATTACTATATAAAAGTAGCAATTTAACATCAGTCATTTGTTTACACAGTTTATTATATTTGATCCATTGATTGGACCCCATCACGTGCTACTACTCCAGTTCAGAATAAACCTGGTAATAAGGGCAATGAAGGGCTTCTCCCGGAACCTCACCATCAGATGGTTTGTCATATTCAAGATACTCGTTGATAGTCTTCCGCCTCTGCAGAGATGCAGTCGATGAATTCTATACCCCTAACATATTGAGCTGAAGGACACACTCATAAAGTTGTGTATTTTTCTCATCAACTATTCCTCTCTAAAATGCATATGAAAAAAATTCTTAAATTAACTCACCTCTTGTCATTTTTCAAAGCAATAATCGGTATCTTTTTTCGAGTAAATGTTAATGAAGCAGCCACGTTTTTTTTTTTTTTTTGGTGGGAGGGTCAACAAGTTTAATGTGGGAATAATTGTCGTTTAGGTTTCCACTTCAAATTGAACTAGTTACTCTTTTTAAACTATAGACCAAATGATGAAAGATAATAACCTTCGTCTCTCATGATGAAGGCATTCCCAGCGCCCGAATTCATTTGATATTCTTCCACTCTCGCCATCCGCCCCTATCTCTCACCACTCTTATACCGCTAAACGGAATTCAGAGTTCGGCCAGGACTAATGACGATTTGTTTGATGGTCGGTCAATATTTTTGAATTCATGTGTTGGTGACCATAGAAGAACATTGTTTAAAAGTTCATTTTGACTTTTCCCGCATTGTCCACCACATCTTCTTCGTCATAATAGGATGGTTTGAGTTATTGGTGGTCATTAACCGTACAGCAGTTTTTTCTTTTTTGGGTGCTGCTTCCAGGATTTGTTGAAAATATCTCACTTTCTCCTAAGGATTTCTTGTAAAGTCTAAGTCGTGCAACTATACAGTAGTTCTTACACGGATACAGTTTGGAAGGATTTTTATTTTATCGGAGAGATCAGATTTCTCAATGGTTGATAATCTGTCAGTAGTAGTCCATACTTCACCTATGTGGGTGTGTTGATACAGCTTTCAGTTGATAAGATATTGATATCGAGCTAGGTGAACTGGTGCTAATTCAATATAAAATTTCAAAAATCTCCCAAGTGATGAACACTAATTTAGCCAAATGTACTACCTGAGAGTGAAATCAAACTTTTAAAATAAACGTTTTTTTTTCTGTTATTATTAAGTACTCCGGAGAATCTTTTTTAATTTACAAAATTAATTTACAAAATCCCTTTTCCTGTGATTGCATAAAAGATATATTTTTCATGGATGAAGACATTTATTCTTGTTTTTTGAACATGTGACGTGTTTTCAATTTCATTCTTTGTCTGCAGTAATTTTACAATGGATATTCATTAAGACAATGTAGGAACATTAGGAAAGAATTTAAAGATTTCTGCGGATGCCATTAGATGTTTTCCGTTTAATGTTCATTCAAAGAATCCAGCATTGAAGAATGCTTCTGATTTCCATTACAAATAAATGAGGAGAAAAAAAAGTCGTAAAATCTGCGCCAAATGACAAATATTCAATGCTAGAATTAAATCCGACACGGAAAGGACAAAATAATCAAAAGAAAAATATAAAATTCACACCTTCATTCACATTCAAGCAATTGTTCATGCTCTAAGAGGATCCCGGTACGCTTGAATATTTTAATTGAAAATTAAAATCAATTATGAATTCATTTCTAATCAAGAGAGCAATGAATCCTTTCTGATAGCATTATGCAAAACACACATACACAAGCATATATCTATTTAAAAATATTTGGTAAATGAAAAAAAAATTGTCGAATGCCGTCCGGCAGAGCAGAATAAAAGTTGAAAAAGTTCTAACCTTCTATGTGTATATGGTTAAGAATGTAATGTGTTGAAAATAAGAAATGGTTCAACCATGGGATGAATAAGAAGTTCTAACCTTCTATGTGTATATGGTTAAGAATGTAATGTGTTGAAAATAAGAAATGGTTCAACCATGGGATGAATAAGATGATTAGGGATCAAAATATAGTCAATTTTTTTCTAATGAAGTCACGTGTTAATCAAATCATATTTTATTTGAGCCAATTTAAACAAAAAACAAAGCAATCGAAATCTTAATATCTTTTCTTTATTAGGCCAACATGAATAAAGAGGCTATTTGATTTGTCATTTCTCTTTCGCATTGCTGTCACTACCTCATATGTTTTATTGAATGAGACATGCACTCCACTTCTGCATATTCTATTTGTGGTTCGTTCAAGTCTTTCTATGTGACATTTGACATGTGGTTGGAATGCATTAAAAATGATGCCATTTCCCCACCCCCAAGTAATTTCGTCCCTACTTAGAGCTATCTTCAAGGGAACGAACACTCAAAATGACACAATGACGAGTCGTATGCATTTATTTAAATTGTAGGAGAAAAACAAATTCGAGTGGAATATATGAAAAAGAACAACTTTACAGGAGGTAAGAGGATGAATTGCCTGAAGAAACGTTAAAGGCCTTTCAGAATGCGGTTGCTACATTCGAAATTGGTCTTATCTAAGGAAGGTTTGTTAATGATTATATAGAAATGTTCAGGACTTAGGATTTCTTTCTTTCTTTTTATATTACATAATGTTTCTCATATGGATCGTTTATGAGATAGGAAGTAAGTGGCTGTACATCTGCTGTTTTTTTAGGGGGGTGTTCCTCCCTGGGTTGGTTTAAAACAGCACATAACATAACCTTTTTGTGGAGTTCCCATTTAGCTTTTTCTCAATGTGTTTCGTTAGAGTTCAGTTGGTGCTTCTATACAGTCAAACTGACACAGAAGTTTCGCTTTATCTTAGAGTGATCAGTTTATATATATATATATATATATATATATATATATATATATATATAAAACCACACGAACAGATAAACATAGCCTTAATCCCATATACACCAGTAAAGAGTAAATTTAATGATTACAACATTGTTCGTATTATTACAAATTTCTCAAAAGCTTAAAGTTCATTAAATCTTAATTTCTATTTACATAAACATTTATATAAACAATATCATTTGGAGGTGTCTGTGTTGTTATGTTTATAGTCGTTGGAAATGGACACGATGAAGAGAGTTCAAATCCTGGAAAAGACTATATTTTACATACCATTAATACCCTTTGGGAAATGTATAAATCCAACTGTTCTTCGTCCAGCAATGAGAAAATAGTAGAGTAGACTGGGTTCTTTAACCTTGTTGTGACAGCCGGTTTAGGAGAATAAAAACTCTGAATTCAAACCTGATAAACTCCGCTAAAAAACTGGTATAATATAACATCTTGCTCATGCAGGTGAGGATAGGTAAAATATATTAAGAATATGACAATAACATTATGTAATATATATATATATATATATATATATATATATATATATATATTATTTAGTAACTTATCTATTCAAAATTAAGGCTTGTTTACAACGATGAAATGTTTTAGAAAATAATATATATTAACACGATTATGCCGTTTGTATATATATATATATATATATATATATATGTGTGTGTGTGTATTGGCTGGGTCGTTGGACTAATGGGTAGCGTGTTCGCCAATGGTCTGGGAGACTAGACTTCAGCCTAAAGTCAAATTATACCAAAAATTCAAAGACCGATACTTGATGCCGCCTTTCTTAACATTCAGCATTACAATGTATGGATCAAGGGCAAAGTGGAGCAGTCCAGGGAATGGAGAAGCGCCCTCCCCTACATCTCGGTGTAGTAGCTATGGAAAAATAGCCTTAGGGTAGCCCTCGATGACCGTCGCCAAATTTACTTCTTTTACATATATCAAAATTTAACTTGAAATCAGTAAAATATCGTGCTCTATTCACAAAAAGGTAGAGCAATATCGTGATATTTTTAACTATCATCATCATCATCATATCGTGCTGGCAGCACGGATATCCCTGACCCTCTTTCGCCACTCCTCCCTATCGTTCATCGCCCTAGGTAGGTCTTCAGGACAACAACCTGTATCCTCACATAGCTGCTGAATGTACGTTCGTGCTGGTCGTCCTGCTTTTGCGCGGCCGTGTGTGGGGATCCATAAGAGTACAAACTATAAAATGGTAAAAACTTAGGACTCTTTTTTGCGGTATTTTCTGGTGATCTTGTATTGACACGTCTTATTTTCGTTCGGTTTCTTTGTTTAATTGTATAGCAACCTTCATGGGTTATTTAAAGTCAAATCTCTCTTTGCAGAAGGACAGTATTTATACTATTTAACCGATGTCTAGGTGAATAAGAGTGATCACACCTTTCCTAAGGGTTTTAGTCCAAAGGTGAGCGTAATAGCATGACTAGATTTCGAACTCACTCACTTCGAAGTCATAGTCTAGTACGTTAGCCATTACGCCACGAGTACTCCCCGGATGTTTTTCATTCATGCAAGCACACACACACACAGTAGACTGAGTGCGATTCTATTATAAATAAAAAAAAACAAATAATACAAACTAGCTAGAAAATTGTACAACTTATTTGTTAATCTTAAGTAATTGCGAAGAAAGAGCTTAATGATCATTAAAGGGTTGGGACAAGAAAATCTATTGGCATTAACCATTTCATTATGACAGAAACATTTAGTGAAAGAGCAAAGTATATTCTACAATGAGTTGATGCTTTTCTCAAAGACGTAAGAACAAAATGAACCACAATCAGTAAATAACATAAAATAGGTCTTCATCAGTTTTAATGTCTGCATCTTTTGGGTCTCTCTCTCTCTGTAAATATTTCTTTATTACTATTTAATTTTTTTTCAAGGTATACGAATACGAAACGTTTTAGATCGATCTATAGATATTTATGTTGATAAGAATTCCGGCGAGATTTAATCAATATTCTAGAAGAGAAAGAAAAACAATCGTATATGAATTCATTTCAGTATTAAACTACGCATTGCCCATTTATATATATTAAGGCACGGGCTGGTGTCGTCGTTGCGGTTTATGAAAAGCAGTTTCGTCTAACAATCACCTGGATATGAAAGGGTTATGCAGTGCTTGACTTTTCCCTTAAACATTAATTATTCTCCAATAATCAAGATAGTTACCGTCATAAATTATAGGGCTATTTATCTATTGTTCAGCGATGATAGGCCATGATTTTGAAAGTGTGGCAATGACCGTTTTGAAGCATCGGTTGAATGAGATTTGTTCAAATGACTTTAGAAAAGAGAAGAAAGGGAGTAGGAAAAAAAAAAGGTAACTGATGTATGAAGTGACCTGGGGAAGACTCGGGTGTAGAAATGTAGAGATTGACAATAAAGAGACAGATTAATTCGTATAGTTGATAGTTCTTGTGAAAATACCAAACTTGTTTCTTACAGTTGTCATGCATATTAGCAAGTAAAGAACAGTCATATCCTAGAACATTACATGTTTGTTTCTTCTTTCTGTATAAACTCAAGCAAATCTTTGCTAAGACGATGCTATGATGGGAAGATTTAAACAAGGAGCCATCTCCATTTTACGAGGCAAGCCTCAGAAATTATACCAGTCCATATATATATTTACCAGCCCCTCCGCTCGGATATGACACAAGGTCAATTTTTAAGCGGAGTTTAACAGGTTTGAATTCAGAGTTTTTCCTTCTCCTAGACTAGCTGCCTTCACCAAGGCTGAAGAACCTAGTCTGTCCCACTATTTACCCATAGCTGGAGGGAGAATAATTAGATTCATACCTTTCCCAAGGGTATTAGAGCTATGTGAAATGCAATCAGTCGCGTCCAGGATTTAAACTCGTATCGTCGTGTCCAATTCCTACGACGATAACCATTACACCACGGGCACCTCCTTACCAGTCCATATATATCAGCAACAATATTCCATCAACTGAAAGCAATGTCAACATAGATAAATTGTGGACTTCTATTGACAGGCTGTCAATTATACAGAAATATGATCTGTTAAAATAAAAGTGGATTTCTTCATATTGTAGCTGGGTCGGTAATACTGTATGGATGATCCACCTGAACTCGAACGAAACACGTGGAGGAAAAGCTAGATCCTATTTACCAACGCCTCCGCTGTGGCAGGATATGACACAAGGTCAATTTTTAAGCGGAGTTTAACTGGTTTGAATTTAGAGTTTCCTTTCTAGACTAGTTGCCTCATCAAGGCTGAAGAACCCAGTCTGTCCTACTATTTACACATAGCTGGAGGAAAAGCTAGATGGGGACGATACAAGAATGCTCAATGTTGTTTTCTGCGTACAACCAGGGCAGCTCGATGATCATGACCAGTGACAAAACCGTTTTACTTGAACTTCTATTATATATGTAATGGCAGTCCACGTTGTATCATGGTTACAGCAACCCGAATTTAAATCAATTTGGCATTTTACATACCGCTAAAATCGTTGAGAAACGTATACATCTGGCTATTCTCCTTCCAGCTATGGGTGAATTGAAAGGCACATTGGGCTTTGTAACCCACGAATGGCAACAAGTCTAGGAGAAGGAAAGCTGAATTCAAACTTGGTAAACTCACTTAAATTGACCTTGTGTCACATCCTGCTCGTCTTGATGAGTTGGTGAATATATTATTTTTTATTCAGAGAAACTAACAAGCTTGCGTTAGTATAACAATGTAACTCTGCATTATATATATATATATATATATATATATATCCAGTACATTGCGGCATATATGTCGCCCTTTAAAGCCTGAAATAATCTTATACGCTGCAATTTACGGTAGTTAGCATAAATCTTGGATGATGTCTCCACAATTGGATAGCCATTTGGGGTGCCATATTAAATGTAGCCTGTGGCAATCTTTCATAGCAGCTTACGCAATTTCGCTTGTTAAAAGCCTCCACCCGACTATATGTAGATTTGTTTAAGGCAAAATTACCCGGATGCAGGTTTTAATCGAAACAGTACAAGCTACGATCAGCGGCACAAAGAAGTAAACGAAGTAAAACGAATTTCTGGAATATACTTAAGGTTTATTTACTAGTTCTTCCTGGTTTTTGGACACGTGATAATTGGCGAAAAAATGAACTTGGCTGCTAATTCCTTACTATCACAAGCAAAATCCCCTTATCCCACTCAGTTTCAATCACTGACTGCTAATTCTTCCGTTCCAAACGGCTCACTGTAAGCTGTGCATACATTCATCATCATGTCGTGCTGCTAGCACGGATATCCCTGACTCTCTCTCGCCACTTCTCCCAATCGTTCATCGCCTCTGGCAGGTCTTCAGGGCTACATCCCGTGTCCTCACATAGCTGCTGTATGTATGTTCGAGTTGGTCGTCCTGCTTTTGATCGGCCATATGTGGGGGTCCATTGGAGTACATCCCTTATGAGCTCATCCCTGCTTCTCCAGCAGTGTCCTGCATATCTTGTTTATCTAGCTTGGATAGTTTTCGTGAGGGGAGGCAAGTAGCCGTATAGTTGGTGCCTTGTGGGGTGTTGCCGCTAGGACTTGTTCAATATTGCTCGTAACATTCTTGTGTAATCGCCGTCTCGCTTCTCCAGCCGTTTAGTTAGCGTCCAAGTAGTGCATCCATACAGCAGTATCGACACAACCGATGCCTGGAAGAAACTGCGTTTCATTTTATCGGTCAGGTCTGATTTCCATATGATCGATAGCTGCCCATGCCTTCGTTAGCCGCGTGTCGATGTCTTTTTCGGTTGATGAGATACTGCTTCCTAGGTAGGTGAATTTGTCTACATACAATCGATAGGTAAATAACCAATTTTTCATGGGGGGTGTCCTCGTGGTGTAATGGTTAAAGTGACGGACTGCTGAATCGTAGTAAGTACTCCAGTCGTGCTATTACATTCACTTTCGGGCCAATACCCTTGGGAAAGGTATGAACCCCCTTATCCTGCCAGCTATGGGTTAAATAGTACCACTACTGTTCTTCTAGGAGAATGGCTTTGGCATTAAATAGCCTACAAAGGTTAGTATGCCATTAAACAAAGAAACCAAACCAAACCAATTTTTCAGATCAGGAACTTTAAGAAATGGCTCTTACATTTTAACTTAACGCTTCAATCAAAGCAGATATTGAAAGAACTGAAAATGTTTATAGATTCAAAAGAAATAATTTGTTTTGAAATTTAACCGCCAACTAAAATCAGTTGGGTTTTGTTTCGTTTCTTTATATTCATAGACGGTGTATCAAAAACGCATTGTTTTATTTTTATTTTTTTTCAATAACCGGAATCTCTCTCTTCAGTTCCTGTATGTTTTGGAGATTAAGTAATGCTCATCTTTGGTGGTGCAGTTTGAATGTATTGGCGTTAGTAATAGCATTTATAATAGTGTGGCATCATAGCTTTTATATTCAATAGATAAGAGGATTATGTATGAAAAAAATATATTTCGTAGTTTTTTCCGGGAATGTAAACTCGACATTCCTTGGATTTGATTTACAGTAAAAAAAAAAAAAACATAAAAATATTATGATCTTCAAAAAAATATTTGTGTAAGGCTATTACGGTGGGTGGGACTACAAATGAGAGGCCTCCAAAATTAAACAGTGTTCTGTATTCAAAATTTTGGTAGCTGAAAATCGCAAACCACATGAAATGTACTGAACTATGTGTGATGTGTAGGAAAAAACATGTTTATTTTTTAAAATTTTGACAAATGGGTCTGAACATGGGTTTGCCACAACAAACCTGGATCAAAAAGACCTTCATAGAGTGAAAAAAACACTGACTCCCTGGTAAAGAAAAGATTGCTGGTGAAGCGGTCAGTAAAGGTCATGCTACCAATCTTTTCGATCATGAAGGGACCTATCATTTTTGATTTCCTTAAGAAAAAGGCAACTAGTGCTACCTATTGCAAACTCCTTAGGCAAAATTCACAAATATATTGAATGACCCTTGTATGTACATGAACTATACCCTGAATGGTATGTTAAAAAAGCGAAAATCTAATATTCATCAAATTTTTATTGCTCCAAATGTACGTGTTAAATGTAATATACAAAAGACTCTAGGTGTCTAGACAGAAGGTGTTTTTTTTTCTCGAATATATTTTGGTGAAAATTCTATTTTCTGTTTTATATATTCCTTTACTTCTTGCCCTTCAGCTCCGACTCATCCCAAATAAAATGTCTACAAAATTATAAGAAAGAATTCTTGAGTTAAACTATTTTAGATTAAAAGCAATCAACTTTTAATTGCATTTCTTGTCTTGAAATTCTTTCCATGAATTCGGTTCTTCGTTGTCCGAGCACTTTTAAATGCGATTTGTGCCAAACTGAAACGACAGATTTGTATCGTGCACTTGATTATTATCGATTATTTCCGACTTTAGGAATCGGGAGTGGAGTATGGGAAATTTTAATAATAGCAGATCTTTGAGTTGGATATCGAAGACTTAGAGGTGTTGGATGAAATCAACCTTCATTTGTCATAAAGATAAGATGGCATTTGTAGCGTTGTCACAGACGACCGCTTTGTTGTTGATGGCTATTCATCGGCTGCGGAGGGGAAACCACTGCACTACTTGTAGCATTCGGTGATCCGGTATTTTATTCCCTCCTTTCAGTCTCTGGAACCGTAGAAGCGGGAAAAACTGACCTTAGACACCAAGTGGAGAGAAAGCTTCTGCGTTCTTCTAGGAGCAGTCTCTTCTCATATGTTTGATTAGTTTTTCCTTCTCCTTCCACACTATTTATCTCCCCACACCCCAACAAACAAAGGGAAAATAAGACCGTATCATAAATTGCATGATACATATGTACACAGAATTTGACCTCAAGTTAGTCTTATCTTTCGACTTAGACCTTATGACCTCGGTCCAAGGTACTAGATCAGGCACATCTTGTTAGACCTATTGCACTGGAAGAGATGTTTAAGAGTCAATTCGTATTTCTTTAAACTGCTGACGTTTTGATATTTGTCTATTTGCCTTCAATACTACTGGTTCTTAATTTTTAGAAGTTGTCAAAAATTAAGAAATAGACCCTTAAAACGTCGCGGCTTGATGAAATTTTTGCTGATTTTCAAAATAGATGCTCTGCTGCATCTCATCTTGAACCATCGTTAATACTCTAAGTATCTATGAACAGAAGGGTCATCACTACGTTGGTAGGTATTGGCTACTGGTTCTGGTGTCAACGTAAATGTAGCTATTTTGTTTCCGAAGCCCTTGAATGAGCTCTTCATTCAATTGATAAATTTTTTCAGATTCATAAAAATGTTTCATCCACCAAATAATCATTTCTGCGGATTTAGCGACTGTAACTGAGTTTCTTAAAAAGTAGCGAAACGCTATAAAGGAATTAACTAATAATAATACTTAGTAGAAAATGATATCTTCAAGTAGCAATTCTTTCGCCAATAATTTGCAGAATTATGACAAGAAATAAAGGAATTAACTAATAATAATACTTAGTAGAAAATGATATCTTCAAGTAGCAATTCTTTCGCCAATAATTTGCAGAATTATGACAAGAAATAAAGGAATTAACTAATAATAATACTTAGTAGAAAATGATATCTTCAAGTAGCAATTCTTTCGCCAATAATTTGCAGAATTATGACAAGAAATAAAGGAATTAACTAATAATAATACTTAGTAGAAAATGATATCTTCAAGTAGCAATTCTTTCGCCAATATTTTGCAGAATTATGACAAGAAATATTCCAAGAAAATGCTAATTATTCTAAACAGATTTATTTGGCCTATAGATGGGTTCCAAACAGGTACACATTTCGGATTCAACCTGGGAATGATGGTGAAAAGGAGTGACTCCACATTTATAAAAACTCCATAATTAAAAACTCGCCTCTAAATGCAGTTTAGTGTCATACCCAGGACCATTTTTAAGGTCTTACATGACCCTTCACACAGTTTTTGGGGGTGCCTATGGTCCTATGGCATATAGATAGTTTTTAAATAGATCTGTTTGATCCATAAATGGGACCCCAACCCGTCAAAGTAGAATGATGGTAAGGAAAGAGTATTCCACACTCGCCTTATCTCCAGGAAAGAAGTCTTATAATTGAAACAAGTTTACTGTCATACCAAAGACACTCGTTAGATTTTTTTCTCTCTCTGTTGGTTACTGATAACTTTTTCTAGGCCCAGTGGACGAAAGGGTTAACCACTTTTGAATACTTTGTCATTACATTAAAACTACTTCGTTTCAAGCCTCACATAACCCCTTTTTGTCAGTCTCTGCCACGAATCAGATGTAACACCTTGTGATTTTTTTTTTTCATTTTTTCACACAATTTTTAAATCTCTGTAAGAAAATTTTCAGATTCTAGAAGCAACGAAATAACTGATGGCAATCCCATGGGGGGGGGGGGGCTTTACAGAGATTTTTTTAAAAAATCCAAAAGAGGCTTGTATAAATGAATAAAGTCCCAATGGAAATAAGACTCGTGCCTAATTCACATTAATATGCATTTAAAAACCATTCCCTTTTGAATGTCTTATAAATGCCTATAGCTTATTGCGGTAAAAATTCTTAATTTGTATCAGACTGTTACTGGCAAGGTAATATTAAAGAACGTGCATTTTTTTCTTTTTCTTGTATTTGGAGTGGTCAGAGAAAAAAAAAAGGTAATAGGAAAATTTGCCAAATAAATTATATTTTTCTTCGTGTGTAATGACTTTGCAAAACGATTTGTCAAGTATAAAGAATTACGAGGATTTTTTTGTTGATTGCCCTGTTTGTTTTTTGTTGTTGTTTTTTTTTCACTCTTTTCTAAAGAAAACAAAAAAACAATGGACCATGAGATTCTGTAATGTAATTTAGGGAGAAAATCGTGTAGGCGCCAATTTTCATGATTATAGGGGGAAAAAATTTTAAGAAATCAGTTGGAGTTCCATAAAACTTGAGTAGACCACTCTACAACACCCAATATCATTATTATTACAGAAGAGAACACACAAAGAAAGCTGATTCTAGAACATCTTCATAGAAAGAATAATTACACATTTGAGAATAATTAACAGCTGCGTTGTCCGCAATACATGAATGCGCCCAACGAACAGACAAACACATTCGACCAAAATGGCTTACAAAGAAATGTGTGTGTGCGTATATATATATATATATATATATATATAATCAATTTTTCATATGCAAATAAAGAGTTTTAAATACTGAAACAGACCTTCTAAAATCCCAATTGTCTAATTAGGCATGAAATATTCGATCTGAAACCCTTGTTTTTAGGGGGCCTTCTTCTCGGGTATTACCGACTTAGCTTGGCCGAGTTTATCACTTGGTGCCTAACGCTAACCAAAATGGAAATGCCGCGTGGATAAAACCGTTTTTTTGTGACGGCTGTGCATTAGTTTTTATTCATATGTAGACCATATAAAAATGACTTAATGTCATGTATTAGTTATTGCGGAGTCTGATAAATTTATATACTCATGTATGCATATGAAATGTACGAATAACTTCATCAGCCTTTACAGAAATATTGTTGATACGAGAACTGCAATAGATACACTGGCATAATCTTGCACGTTAATACGAGTATTATCATTTTTCGCATCCTCTTTATTAACAATCTTACATACACATTTATAAAATACTTATATCATCAAGTTACAATGCTAGCACGGATTTCCCTCACACACACACACACACACACTTTCTCTCTCTCTCCCCATTCGTTCCTATCATCTCTGCCGGATAACCCCACTATCTCAACTCCCTTAAACCACTCATGGCCAGTGATTCATCTAGAGGTTTTTCTCATCTCGGGAGTATTTCACATTGCTTGACAGATAATCAAAGCAGAAACGACAGAGTGGAAGAAAAGAACAAACACGGACTTGGGTCAGCTCCAAGCGCAAGAGGTGGGGGGGTCTGTGACACTTTTTGTGTATTCTGTGA
Organism: Sepioteuthis lessoniana; assembly: GCA_963585895.1. Classification (NCBI taxonomy): domain Eukaryota; kingdom Metazoa; phylum Mollusca; class Cephalopoda; order Myopsida; family Loliginidae; genus Sepioteuthis; species Sepioteuthis lessoniana. Next base: position 97,210,767 of record OY757920.1, read on the forward strand.
GCTAATACAAGCGTTTACTCATGCGGAAACTCTCACAAAGCCACGAGCAATGTCGGCTCATCTATTTACTGACCTGTTCTGTCGACTGGTCTCTGTTGTTCCCTTCTCCTGGCTGTTTCCTTCTCTTGACTGCCCTCTCATGCCAACTGTCTTCTTCTCTTCTCCTTTGTCGACTGTTCTATCGGACTTCCTTCCCTCGTCCTTCCGATCTCGTGGGAGATCTCACGCACAGGCCCTTTGTGAAGGTTTCGCGCCAAAACAGACGAAGGGATTCTCTGACTGGCACCTACAGAAACAGATGCCACCCATAGTGTCACACACCCATCAAGCCTGTTAGGTCTTCTAAACTACATCCTGTGTTCGTACAGAGCCATTTTAGGTCATTTCTTCTAGCTTGGTCAATACTGGCGCATCCGTGTAAAGGGGTTCATTGGAGAACGTCACGTCTGAGTTCGAACTTGTTTCACCAGCAGTATCCCGTCTGTCCTGTTCATTTCATATGGATTGTTTTAGGAAAAGGACGTTGGTGGCCGTCCAGCTGCTGTTTTGTAGCATGTTGCTTCCATGATTTTTTTTCAATATAGCTTGTAAAAAATAATACTTACAATCGTGCATATATCTATTTGAGATGATATCAATTAAACTACTCTTAGTTATGCATATTTTCTTTTGTTTTAATGTTTCAGTTTGATATATTCGTGTGGAGGGAGGGTGATAAGGTTTTCAGGCCAATGAAAAGTTTTAGACAAGGATTCAATTATTAAATGCGAATCATAATCAAATAAAAGATAAAACGCAGAAAACTCTTCATATATAGATATATTTAAAAAAAGTCTTTAAAAATAGTGATACCAATATGAACGCTGATTTAATGTTTTGAACATTCTTTGTTCTTTCAGTGTGTGTGTGTGTGTATGTATATATATATATATATATATATATATATATATATATATATATATATATATATATGGGAGGGCGCTACTCTTTTCTCTGAATTGCTCCACTTTACCCTTGATACATACCTTATAATGCTGAGAGTTAAGCAAGGAGGTATCAAGTACCATTTTAAAAGTTTTTGGTATGACGCGACCATGGATCGAAGCCAGGTCTCCCGGACCATTGGCGAACACCCTACCCGCTAGCCCAGTGAGCCGGTACAATATATATATATATATATATATATATATATATATATATATATATATATATATATATATATATATATATATATATATATATATATATATATATGTGTAATTTTCCCCCTTGTTCTTATATTTTATTAAACACCCATCGTTGTTCTATCAACACATGGTACCACCCATTTTAAAGTCGCGATGAAGGTTTATTAAAACCGAAATGTTATAGCAATGACTTTCCTTTGCTATAAATTCGTTAATTTTGTATTACTTTGTTTTTCAAATTTTCTCCATATTGTCGGATTCTTTTTCATTATTTACTTATATATATGGTGTGTGTTTTCAGCGTTTTAACACATGACCTTTGCATATATATGTACATATGTACAAGTGAAACCTAAGGTCAGGTGACAAAATCTCTTGCATAATGGGAAAAATATAATTTTTATTAAAAAAAAATGAATCATTTATTTTACTTTTATTTTTATACTGCTGCACGTAATAGACAAATGCGTAAATATATCGTGAACATTCATTTGGAAAAGTGCAAAAGAAAAAAAAATTATGCGGAGGCATATTTTACTTTTTACTCTCGGTGGGGAGTAATGCCCTCACCAAAAAAAAGGGATGTCCCTGGGGTGATACAAAAGAGACTCCGTTGTCGAGACTCCAGCTGGAATGTGGAGTATCTCTTCAGTACTCCCAGGTCTACTCTCACCGGCGTGGTGGTACCTGTCAGTTCCATCCCTTGGTCAAATATTTCTATTAAAAAATTATTCATATTCGGTTGAAAGAAACGACTACACTGAAAATGTAAATATGAACGTAAAACGAACGATATTATCAAAACTCTAGGCACAAAATAACCTTAGTCGGGTTGAAATGCCTTTAAAGAGTCCTATTTACCTGCTTATAAGATTCTGATTGTTTTATGTGCATTCAACATAATCGATTATCCTTTTATTTTCTTATTTTGCTATCACACTCTTGGTGTATTTTACTATACCTCTATGCATTCTGTAAAATTGCACCTGCACGCGTACCTGAAGGAAGATTAACCCCCACCAAGTCTCTATGCCCAATTTTGCACACACAGTACTGAAAATGCACTTTCATGCGTTTGCCTACTTTAGAGTCACTTTGCTACAGAATTTTTCGATAATTCCGTTAAAAATCCCGAACCAATTTTCCTAATTCGTTGCAGGAGGTAGTTAAAAGTATTACTCAAACAAATAAGAAAAATAATTAAAAAAAAAAAACTGATGTGTTTTATTTTATTTTTATGTTCTTCCTCTGCATTATCTAGGAACTGAATCCCAAACTCAGAAAATTACTTGCGGCTCCGGAGTTAATTTGTCAAGCTCGGGGTAATGTAGTAAAACGACTGTAGTGCTAACATATTTTGCCTGCCTTGAAGTTCAACGTTCGATATCCTATCATTTCTATAATTTTATTTTTTTACTCAGACTCATTGACTTGTGTAATATAATAACAGCAGCCTTTTCACTTCCTGTAACCTATTGGCCGATAGCAAAAGGTCAATTACTAAAACTCTTGCGGTAAGTGAGAGAAATTGTTCTACGAGAGTTGGAAATTTCGAAAGGCGTCCACAAATCAGTAGCCGGTTGAGAACGAGTGCGTACTTAAAATTTCAGAGCTAGAGAAACCTTTACTCCCACCTACATGCTATATATATATATATATATATATACATATATATATATATATACCAACCCCTCCGCTCGGGCAGGATATGACACAAGGTCAATTTTTAAGCGGAGTTTAACAGGTTTGAATTCAGAGTTTTCCTTCGCCTGGATTAGTTGCCTCACCAAGGCTGAAGAACCTAGTCTACCCTACTATTTACCCATAGTTGGAGGGAGAATATTTGGATTCATACCTTTCCCAAGGGTATTAGTGCTATGTGAAATGCAATCAGTCTCGTCCAGGATTTGAACTCGTGTCGCTGTGTCCATTTCCTACGACGATAAGTGGAACAATATAATTCTCTGAATAAATTTTAGAGGTGAAGGTTGATAATTTTTATCATTTAGAATATTCAGACTATCAACTTCATTGTTATAATAAGAACATTTCGGAATGACATGTGGCGCAGTGAATAACGCGTTTGGTTAAGTGTTTCTGAATAAAATCATATGGGGGTTACAGATTCAATCCCAACTGCAAGTAAGAATAACAATGAATACTTACAATAGCTTCACTCTTGTACCTGGTCATGGTCAACGGAATTAGATCAACCTCCACCCCCGTGGATTAGATAAAGTGTTCAGTTTCCAGTTCTGTGTAGCCTGCCGAGTTAGACATAAAACACCTGAAGGCTGAAGAGCGTATCAACCAAAACACTGTAGGTATCACAACGAAGATGGAGTTATGGTTGCAATATACTAGAAGATAAAATAATGAGTCTCCTTACTCGACTTCACCTCTCCCTGTTTTGAGGCTAGACTGAAGAGATGAAAAAATACAGGAATCATATTTTTTTCGTTACCACGGGTCTGCTTCTTACTTTGTCTGTTATGAATTCGAATTTATCTCTTCATTTGACCTTTAACTCTGGACAGTTTCTTTAAAACCTGCAATGAGACACTTCTCAGACCATTCACGGAAAGCCTCGTCGGCTGGAGCTGTAGCATACACCAACTGCATCTTTGGAAAGAGGAAAGACCCCCACCCAACGAGTGTCTTGGGTAATCTGATGGTAAGGCTCCAGTAATGCTGGAATTTTGGAGAATGCAGAGTACCCTTTCATTGGCATTGCTCCCGGGTATACTGACTCGGAGTGGTTGAAACTGGAAGGGTCTTATCAATGGCTCAAATAGAATTGTTTGACATTTAAACTGAGTGCAAATAGATTTCTACTAAACTGATTTGTTTAAAAAAGAACTGTTCATTTTACTGAGTGAAAATAAATGGCTGATGTTTAATTGATTCGTTAGTGATACATAACAATACTTGAATTATTTAACTTTGACTTTTGCTAAATTGAATTGTTTGTAATGGAACATTTATTTTATTTAACTGTGTGTAAACAAATGTTTGATATTTAATTGAATTGTTAGTGAGCTTTGAATTATTTAACTTCGTTGACTTAAGTTTACAAATCATATATATTTAATATATAAAAGGATTTGGCATTGAATAACCTACAATGGTTGATATGCCATAAAACCAAACCAAACCAGTTGGGAATCAGCAACTCGGTTTCATGGCATTCCAAAATATTTAATTACTTTCCTAAAAATGTTTAGATTTTCACTCCCCAGTCGAAATGCTTGTGGCCACCAAGTATTCGAAAAAGTTCAGTTCAGTCCCCAGGCAGAATCTACCACTTCAAATAACTGGGGGTGAGAGCTTATTTTTGCCTGTTTGAAAGAGAAAGCAAACGAAACGAACCAGTTTAATCTTACCAACTGGGAGACATGATGTATGCGGGGACCCCAAGATAATCTGCTCTTGTATCAAATTCAAAATCTGCAAGGTTTTTTGATAGATACTTTCCTAAAATATTTCATTTCACCATGAATTATTTTTCCAAAAATTTGAAACATAAATGCAGCAACATCCGAACAGTTTTTCGTTTTACAAATGCACCTATTCGAATTCCAAAAAGGATGCCTATTTAAAGAAACATTCTGATGTGTCTATTCGGAAAACGAAACAAAACATTTCAAGATGTTTATTTTGATTCCTAAAACTACCAAAAATCCCAATTATTCTTCTAAAACGATAACCTCAAATCGATAGATGAATTTTTGACAATATTCAAGTCCAAATCAATGAAATCTTATATTAAATACATCAGAAAGCATATATATCTTTATGCAAATTATTCAAGAATAAAGAGAGGAGCAAAATTTTCGGGAGTGCAGGGTAAGCACGGAATATTAACAAAAATGATAAATTCATCACAAGGTTTAGTTTACTTAACAATATGGAAAACTAATTATTTCTTCCTTGTTATTATGTTGCTAGCTGTTCTAAAATAGCATTGCATACACTCACAACTATTTGCATCATAATGCTGGTAGCATGAACAGAGAGTGGTAAAATTAAGAGCTGAATGTTGAGTGACATCTAACAGCACACAGTGCTCTTTTCATTGAAGGAGTTTTTTTTTCTTTCAATGAAAACAGTATTTTCCAAAATAAAAAGTACAGAAATAAAAGGTGTGGCAGAAAAACCGTCGACGTTTTCAGCTGTCACGTGGGGTACAAGTGAACTTACCGAGTTGTAATAGTTCTATCTTCTAAATTTCATAACATTATTTTTCTAGATAATATCAATTATGATCATGATTTTGGACCGGACATATTTGGAAATGTTCGGACAAAAAAACTGAGGTATTTAATATTAAGATTATTTTACTGTCTATATAAAAGACAATTTTTTTTAACCAATGAACCTGTCGATTTAAAATTTTCAATCGATGTTATTATGAAGGTTCTGTTTAGAACCACAACATTCCTCTGTAATGTGAAATAAACACGAAAGTTCCCCCTCCTGTAGCAGTAAGATTCACGACTTTAAAAAAGAAGTTTCAACTGAAAGCTCTCGTTCCAAGTAATTATAATAGAGGGTATCTCATAAATGAGACTTTTGCAAGTTGGAGCTAAAATTACCACTTAACCTTGTTCATTCGAACCACAAGGCAGACAGTTTGAAGTTGGGGAGGTATTTCTGCTATATCATGCACTTTTTGAACCAGGTAATACAATTTTAATTTTTTTTCAAAAAATTATGAAGAATTATTTGGATACTGAAAATATTCCCGTTTCTATGATTACGCCATAATAGTCGATTCACTATATTAGTATATATGAAACGACCCACAGTACGCTAGAAAGAGACGAAGAGCAAAATTTTAGATCTCACCTTTTTAATTGAGTTGAAAACCTGACGTTCGGAACTTTAGAGAAATACTCAACTCGAACACTAAGCAGGTCTCTGCGATTTCATGTCTGGAAATGGACAAGAAAGACTATGCAATGACAATCTTTGACGTGAAAAAGGTTTAAGTCTTTTTAGAAATATGTATTTAAAAAACGTTTTGGGATTAAAAAAATTTTAAAAAATGACCTGAAACTGATGGGAAATACGCAGCTTTCACATTTATAATGCAGGCGTTAATCATCAATGACACTGCTCAATACTTAGATTGTCATTCATCAAAAAAAAATTGTTTAAATATTTTGAGATAGGATCATATACTTAGCTTGGTCACATGGGCAGTGAACTATCAGAGGCCGTGTTTTTAACCATCGTCAGTTCAGTTGTTTTATTATACTGATAATAAGATAGCAACGTTTCATTTTAAACAGAAGTTCACTGGCTGTCATGTCACAAAGTGTTAAAAATATCTTACTTTCAGAAGCCAGAAATAATTTTGTGTAGAGATAAAAGGTCAAAACAAAGATTAAATAAAAGATGGAAGTGGGGTTTAAAATCTAGATTTTCCCATAGACATTACAGCACAATTTTTAAAAAAAGACTCATCACTCAGTTTTATCATGAAATCAAAGGCTTCATTAGAAAACTATACTTAAAGAAGTTGCAGTTTTCAAATAAAAATTTAGTTCATTTTCTGATGTGCAAAGGACTGGAAAACGTAGGTAATACTGAGTCTGTAGGCAGCTTTGCTAAATTTGACAGTCATCGGGAATTGTTAAAGAAATTTCCAGAAAAATTCCGTGATTACCATCTTTTGCTCATCTGTTTGCATTCTTTTCAGCAGAATTCAACGCTGTTGTTGCCGCCCTAGAAAAGTAAAACCTACAGATCAATTGGAAATGAAACCTGATTGTGAACTTGATATATCTTAAAGAGAGGATAACAAATTTCCGTTCATACTTTCATGAAAGTTTAAAAGGTAGAGAAATTTTGCCACAAAGATTGCCGTAATGTTTGGTTCTACCAGTTTGAGAGAAACCTGTTATTTTCCTTCATGGAATAAAAAATAACTTCTCAGAAAATAACTCTGACTGATCAAATTTGTTATTACTGATCGAAGTGGGAACTGCATAGACATTTTAGCCTGACAAATCAAAAATTGTCAGCCAATTGAGGTGTAAAGCCTCAGGACAAAACATTTAAAATGATTGAATAGTAGCAAATAAATTTTCCGCCGGGAATTTTCGTAATTTTTTTTCAATGTTTGTTTTATTTAAATTTTAGCAAATCATTTCATTTAGTAACTAGGAGCGCAATTGTCATAAGTGGTTGTCATGACAACATATGTGATCTATGTGGCCACCGGGGGACCCTCAGTTTTACATGCCTGATATACTCAATTCTCTTCTAGACATTAAGTAACCCTTGAGATGTTGGCATGCCCTTAAAATAAATCACAGTTATGCTCATATTTCGAAATAGTTTGTTTTCAAAAGTTTAAATATCTCATTATCTGAAATATTAGATTAAGATAAACTGGAAATTGTTACTACCTCCATTCCACGTAATATATCTATATGAATTCAGTATGCTAACTATAACAATTATAAAACCTGGTACTGGGAAAAGTGCTGAATTATGCTACCATGTTTCAAAATATTTGATATTAAATAGAGCCAATCGCCCATAAGAATTCATTTCCTCATGAAAATTACATATCAAATTAATTTTCAAGAATCAATCTTAGATCTATTATATGGCTAATATTCGTTTCTTTAGTTACAACTCGCATAAACGTTGAAGTAATCGACTAGTGGCATGGAAGATGCATGCAAGAAAAAAGACATGCTGAGACTCCTTGAGGGCAATCGTTTCCCAATCTCTTAAAAATCCGTAAATGGCAGCATCGAATAGAATGAAAAAAAAACAACAAACACTGACAAATAAGTCAATTAATCATCTCTCCCAGGCATTGACAATTCTGAGATCTTCAAGAGGCTTGTATTCGTGAAACTGATTAAATTTGCTAACTTAACAGAATCGTGATTATTCTGTTGATGTGTTTTGCGTGGTCTGACAAATAAGTTTTGTCTCAACTCATCAGCTTCCGTCGCCACTTTGAAATGCTTGAATCTTGTAGAATTGTCTTTTCTCCATGCCAGTTGCCAATAGGTACAATGCCTGTCACTTTATAGGATACAAGTATTTATAAGTGAGTATCTGCTTTGCGGTTGGATGAGCGAAACAATCGAACAACGCAGATTCGTCTTTTGAACAAGTTATTACAGAAACTCACTAAGAAAAAGGCTTGATATTGTCCGAATAACTTGAATATCAACTTGCCCAGTCGGCTAGGGGATGTAGTACACTGACTGCATTTCTGCCAAGAGCTAAGACACCCTCAACGAGTCTCCAGTGACCCAGTCGGCATGGGGCTGTAAAATAGATCGACTGCATCTCTGCAGAGGGGTAAGACCCAACGAGTGTCCTGTATATGACACTAAACAATCTGATGGTGAGATTCCAGTGTTGCTGGGGCTCTGGGGAATGCAGAGCACCCTTTCATTGACATCGTTCCCCGGTCCACTCTGGCCCGGAATGGTAGCACCTGATAGGGTCCTTATGCTAAACTGAATTGCTTGAATTAGAACTGTTTGACTAAACTGAATAACATGAAATTTAAATGTTTTTGGCAATTAAACTGTGTACTCGTGCTAAACTGAATTGTTTGAAATAGAACTGATTATTTACATAAAATGGATTTGGCGTTAAATAACCAACAAAGGTTGATATGCCATATAACCCAACCAACCAGAAGAGTAGAGACCTGCTAGGCCGTAATTTACCGTCCACTTTTCTCAAGACTTTCTTTTTCGTTTTTATACCCCTTTTACACACTGCTTGTTCATAGAACAATATGTGCATATTTTATCTTTTTTATACTATTTGTATGAATATTTATGGATATCTTAAATGTTTCTATATGTGTAAAAGAGCACATGTCTTTACTTCCGTAGATTCAGTGTAAGTGTGTCTAAAGCTAATATTGGAACTTCGTAAGTGAAAACTCAGCTAAGCATCCTGCCTAGCACCGACCAAATAGAATTTGTGCCTGGAGCGAGGTTTTAATGTATTTTGCTTGATACATTGTTCTATTTTGTGAACGCAGGTACAGATCATCCGCAAACAGAATGGACTAAGAATTGGAATGGTTAATATAAAACTCTGGAAATATAAAACCACTTCAAATATCTATGTACTTGTAGAAATGTTATTCGACTCAACTGTTCTATTCAAGCGTTGATAATGTTAAAGTCGAAATGTCGAATGCTGATTTTTGGAGTAGACAAGAAGGCGCTTCCCAGCAAATAATTTGATAAAGCATAACAATGTTCGACCTTTCTTTTTATTTAGCTTCGTCCCGAATAACGAGGGTAGACTAAAAAGTTCATAGAATGGCATCATATCTATTGTTGATGAGCATTTTTTATGAATTGGATACAATCAGGCCTGACCGATAAAATGAAAGGCAGTTTCTTCCAAGCAGCGGTCGTGTTGATACTGCAATATGGATGCACTACCTGGACGCTAACAAAACGACTGGAGAAAAAGCTAGACGGCAATTACACAAGAATGCTGCGAGCAATATTGAACAAGTCCTGGCGGCAACACCCGACAAAACACCAACTATACCGCCACCTAACTCCCATCACGAAAACTATCCACCTTGTATGAACTAGACATACAGGACACTGCTAGAGAAGCACGGACGAGCTCATAAGTGATGTGCTTCTATAGACCCCCACATATGGCCGAACAAAAGCAGGACAACCAGCTCGAACATACATACATACAGCGGCTCTGTGGGGATACGGGATGTAGCCCTGAAGACCTGCCAGAGGTGATGAACAAAAGGGAGAAGTGGAGAGAGTGGTCAGGGATATCCGTGCTGGCGGTGATGATGATGATGACTGCAACACCGATGTAAAATATTTGTGGGCCTCAAGAAGGACTGCAGAAAAATAAACCTCATTTATTCTCATTCTATGAGAGTATCTTGGTGTGCGTATAAAATTTTCTGCTGACCTTTGTAATTTAAAATATATGTTGCGTTGTTAGATGAATGCCTGGTACTGTAATCAGTAAATGAATTATTTTGTTACATTTAACAGCAGTTTTTGTGTTAGTGAGGCCATTTATTGACTTGATAGTTATAAACACGATTCGACTTTTCAGTGTTCGGACCTTTTGTGGTTCTATCCCATACGTTTAGTCCCTGAGGCTGTGGAAACAGGAAACAATGAACGATGGACACCACCTGTTAGATCCTTTGTTATTTGAGGGACAGTCTCCTATAACGTATTTCACCACCGCCCACCAAGAAAATAGTCACCGAATCACGAAAACCTGTGCTATATATATATTGTCATCCACAGACTGTTTCGTTCTATCAGAACTCTTCAGTGTGGCTAGACACGCAGGACGCTCGAAGCCGGGATCGAAACCCGTCCAACTTTACGTTAGACTAAGCTTCAAACCTGTCGGCCACCAAGAGGACTACGTTGGCTAATGGAATTTTTAAGGTATTTATTTTAGCAACAGCAGCAGCAGCCTTTGTTTTACATTTTTTTTTAAACCCTATCGGCTACCAGAGTGCTCATTTTTACGAAGAGCTTTGCATTAAGCTAGGGGCGGCCGACAATTCCTTCGCCAGAGTGCTCAACCCCTATGGGGGAGCGTATATATAAAGTCTCATAGTACACTCCACTTAGACCTTTGGATGGTGACATTTTCCATCAACACTAAGTGGCCAAGTCGTGGAGTTTTAGATTAAGCGTTTGCTGTAACCACCTTTCAATAGAAGAGAGATTGAATTCTATCAACTTGTCTCTCTTTCAGTAGCTGGCTTTTTTGATAACTCGGTACTATTTTCTTACGCTACATACAGACGATTTTCCTCCTTAGAAAGAAAACTGAATTCTTTGTACACTTGTGTATCTGCGTAGATCTTAGCCTCCGTAGCTTCTAGCGAAGAAACTAGAAGGGAAATTCATGTGGAAATGTTGTTTTGGAGTTGTTTTCTTCATTGCATTACTTTTGTTTTACATTGATCTCGAATTTCCGTTTTTACTTAACTGAATACCTGTTTGCATTGTTTTAAAACCAAGTTCATTATAATGAGTTCTAACGAAAAACATTTTTCTTTTAGTTAGAATTGTAATTTTGATCAGTGCTAGAAGTAAACAATCAAAGATGAGGAAAACCAATTTAAACGTGAATCGGCTCAATAAATTGAATGAATTATTCAGTTATTTCTTATACTATGGACCATTTTAATGGTAAGGATTTTTTTTTCTTTTGAATGAACAAAGTCGGCGACTAACCAAGATAGCTTTCAGGCAATGCCAAAGCGAGCAGTCTGTTGTCTGAGGATGAAAATTACCGTTAAGCTACTGATAGATCTACAGACATCTGAAGAATAGGGGATAAGAATAGGTAAATAGGAAAAGAAATGGCAGTTAAATAGAAACTAAAAAGTTGGCAAATACTGATAACATGTAAATAAGATATATGGCGAGGCTAGATAAGTTGCCTGATGAAAAGAAAAAAATCCACTACAACACACATACACACGAGTGTATTTATGTGATAGAATAGTAGAAATATGACAACAAAACCCAAATTTGGAATATTTATTGAATATGAAATTTCCTCATTTACTTCCTATATCGGCAAATGAATCGAAAAAGATCAATTTAATGTGAGAAGGGAACCCTGAAATAGTTTATTTTTCTAGTATTGCCTAGTAAAATTTGATTTTTTTAAAATCTTTAATCTCCAGCTCAGAATATGCCGACGGCATTTCTCCAGAGTTAAAAAAACCCCGCCAATTTTGTCTAACTTGGATAGTTTTCGTGATGGGAGGTAGGTGGCCGTATAGTTGGTGCCTGGTGGGGTGTTGCCGCCAGGACTTGTTCAATATTGCTCGCAGCATTCTCGTGTAATTGCCGTCTAGGTTTTTCTCCAGCCTTTTAGAATGATTGATACTAAACTGAATTATTTGTGTTTGATAGGAATTGTTGAAATCGACTGATGGACAAAATTGAACAATTGGTATTACATAACAATATTCGGAAGTATGAGTACAAATAAATCAAATGTGGAAACAAATTAGCACTAACATTTTAAAAATAATATTACGTACAAACTATTCACTTGGAGATAGAATATGTGTATCCATTTAATTTTGTGCAAGCAAATAATTAATCGTAAATAGAATTATTGTTGTTAGAAATTTTTGAAACCATTTAACTGTGTGCAAACAAATAAGATCTGACTCGTTTGAAAATTTTATCTACAAACTATGCGTTCACAAATCGTAAATATTTCATATATATATATATATATATATATATATATATATATATATATATATATATATATATATATAAACTTTCATTGGCATTAGTCCTAGGAATACTCTGACCCGAAGTGGTTGTAATTATAAGGAACTATCTGGGGGCCAAATAAAACTATTTGACCATTTACCTGCGTGTAACCAAATAATTTAAATTCTAATTGGTAGATAGCAAATTTTGAAAACATTTAACTGCGACCTCTGGCTTTTTTAAAAAGATGAAGGGTGCTACGCATTCCCCAAAGCCACAGCATCACTGGAACGTCACCATCAGATTGTATAGTGTCATATACAGGACACTCGTTGTGGGGGTCTCATCCCTCTGCAGAGTTGCAGTTGGTCTATTCTACTGCTCCAGCCGACTGGGCAACAATTGAACTTGGGTTTGGCATTATATATAGTCTTAGGTTGAGGTGAGGTGAAGGAATGAATTGATAGAATATATCCAAGTTTCGTCTTCTCTTTCAGAACAATGTTTAACAAGGTTTTATTTCTTCTCAATTAATACAGCTGTGAGTTCGATTCCGAATCGATATTTCGAGGGCTTGTGTGAAACTTAAGGGAATCTAAGTAAATTACTGTCATATATCCGTTCTCTATATAAGAGTGAATTGCGATACTTCAATATAAATAGCCTTATAGTCATACTGTAGCAACAAGGGGATAATGAGAAGAAAAAAAACTCTCGAACCAATCGTCGAATCTGAATATCTAGCTCACTTTCTCACAGTTTGCAAGTCAGGAGTGCTTGTTGTCGATTGGGGAAATCTCTGTTACATGGGTGTCACGTGCAAACCCACACTGACAACTGATCAGTACCAAACTTTTTAAAATTAGTACGAGATTTTGTTTGCTTCACTTAAAGTGGTTGTTACCTCTTTGAATATTTAAATGAAGAGGACTAAATTCTTGCTAAAAACATCACTAATTTTGTGAGGGCGTACCGCACCAAATATCCCCGACTCCTCGTCCCTTTTCGTGTTAACCCATTTCCTCTCTATTTATACGTCATATTGTTTGTAGAGATTTCTCTTTCTCTGATTGTCTTTAATTAAGAAAAAAAATTACATCTCTCCACATACGCACCCACATTATCCCCACAGAGAAGACGCACAATGAGTATATATGAAATGTCTAACAACCACACGTAACATCTTCTTGAAATGCTTCATTCATCGGTTACTTAGTCGTTTTAACACTTTTTTGTTTATAATACGGTTTCACAAAAATACGATAAAGTTTGTTTCGTTTTAATATTCAATTAGTTTTAAATCCCTCCATTCTTTATTCACCCACAATTTCAGAAGTTTTCATCGAAAACTAGCTAAATACAAGAACGAAAATGTTTTGCTCAATTTTTGTTAGACAAATAAAGTTTAATCGACTGCTCGAAGCGTATATTCTATTGTTCATCTTATTTAAGCATTGACATACTTTGAGAAGTGATCCTCAAAGACATGTATCATTATTAGGCAGTCAACACTACTATCAGTATTCAAGGTAATTTTACTTTGATGTTACCTCAACTATTTTCGTACCTGTCGAGTAGTGACTAACTTGCTGGACGGCAATATCGTAGTAAGCAAGTTTGAACTCACTAAACTAATAAAAAATAAAGTTGTCTCCCTTTAGTCGAGGGCAACCAGTAGGCTACATTTTCAATAGCTACTACACCAAAGTGTAGGGGAGGGCGCTACACCTTTCCCTGGATTGCTCCACTTTACCCTTGATACGTACCTTATATTGCTGAGTGTTAAACAAGGAGGTATCAAGTAATATTTTTAAAGTCTCTGGTATGATGCTACATGGGATTGAACCCAGGTCTCCCAGATCATTGGCGAACACTCTACCCACAAGACCAATGTGAGCCGGTTTAACTTAACAAATACTAAATCAGAAAGGGCCGAATATGGCCCATGACTAGTGTAACCGTTAATTCTTCTATGCATCTCAGAAAAGATTAATTCAGTAAATTCAAAAGCAAATCCGTATATATGACATTACATCCACTGAGTGTATTTTCTTTACATCGAATGTTCACCCAGATTTTCATTTTTTTTCAATTGTGATCTCCTGTAACAAAACTCTTCCCATATTTTCTTTTTCTCTTTGATCACAACTTCATGTGGTCTCCTGGCTTAGATAGAATGAATCGCTCGAATCTTTTATTCCTTCTTTCTAGCAGATACTGCTTTATTTGAATGTATCTTTGGTTTATATGGTCAAAATATCATCGTTATTTTAATTAGTCGTTAACTACCTTGATTTATTACTCATTATTGATTGCATCTGTCGCAGAGTTCTTTGAGGTTATTCAAAATGCTGGAACAGTGAAACTCCTGACTAAAATAGTGTCCGGTTATCAAACTTTGTTTGCCTAGGAAGTGAAAACCATGTGAAATTTACAGAAGAATGTGATGTATTCAGAGAAGTCTTTTAAACAAAGAATTGTTTACAATTGGGTTCAATATGTTTGCAATGACGAGCTTAAGTCGATAAGAGAGTCAATAGAGTGGAAACACACTGACTCTCCGGTAAATAAAATGTTTAAAGCACAGGGGTCAGTAAGGAATGTTATGCTACAGTCTTCTTATACATAAAAAAGACTAGTGACTATAGATATCTTTATAAAAACCGTAACTGTATACAGTATTTATTTGCAACTCCTTAGGGAAAATTCAACTTATCTATAGAATAACCTTCATATCAACACATTTATGAATCAAATATTTTTATATGTACGGAAAATAATTATGTAATTATATTTTCTAAGCTATGTGTAAGAATGAGAAAACTGACAATTAGTCTAGAAGAAGGATTATTATGTCAAAATCAGGATGTAGATCTACTAAGTTCATGTGATATTACTGCAGCCTCTTTCAGCTACTCTTTAACTTGAGAAACGAATTGGTTCATGGTTAATCATTAATAAAACCTTGCGTATACCAGCATCTAGATTGCCTCAATTCCATGATCTTGAGAAACAGATGCTACCAAGTTATACATTTCACACGATAGGTGTCGGTTCTAGTAACTTTAAGTCTCAAATCCATTCAGAGACAAACTGTGGATCTTTAGTATTGTCCCCAGTGTACTAATGTCTATGTCCTTCTATCATGTGTCATGCTTTTATCGGTTTTCTAGCAAGAAAGGTTGAATTCTTCACTCTATTGAATAGGCATTATTCAATGCAAATATGTCTTTTGTGTAAATGTGTTTTCCTTCTTTAGTGTTGCCAGACAGTGTCACTTGAAGATAATGGAGATAATTCAGCAATAGAAAGAACATTTACTAGAGCAAAAAACGGTAAAAGCTTTATAGAAAAGCAATAAAACATTTCACTTGAATTTAGATTACTCTGACCACATCTTATTTAATGGAAGGGGAGAAATACAACAAAATGTTTCTTAATAAAACAAAGAGTGAACTTTTTAATCAACAGTAAATGATAAAAGTGAGAAACTTTTTTAAACTACCAAAAAAGACACTCAGTACAGACATGTTTCGTTCATCTGACAAATGAAAAATTTTAAAATGTAGCGCAATGTTTAGAACATTTAATATGGAACAAAAAGGACACGTTACTGCGCGTTTTTGTTTTGTTTGTTTTTTTTCGTGTTGACGTTGATAATGTTATTCGGACGCATGCGTGCGTTCAACTCATTAGTATTACTATCACGTAGAAGTGTGTGTCTTTGTTGTATACATATGGACTCTAAAATGACTGGCAGTAGTCTTAAGTCAATGAGTAACATTTTTACGTAAGAGAAAGGCGGCCACTTCATTATATTTCTCAGTCGGCTGGAACTGTAGAATATACCGAATCCTTCTCAGGAGAGGGGTAAGACTTCCCCAACGAGTGTCCTGATATGACACTAAACAATATGATAGTTAGGTTCCAGTAATACAAAAGTATTGGGGAATGCAGAGAAATTCTTTGTTGCCAACGCTGCCAAGTCCATTCTGGCCCGGAGCGGTAGCACCTTATAGCGTCCTACGTATGGGTTAAACGGAACTAAAATGTTTACTTATGCTAAACTGAATTGTTTAAAATAGAACTGTTTATATCATTACAAATAGATTTGGTATTATTGACCTGCAATGGTTGATGTTACCGAAAACCAAACCAAACCACGTCATTACGTATGTTGTTGGTCATCCATCCGGGCACCAATTTCACTGGTAGTGATAGGTGTCGCTTGATTATGTAACTATATTGACAATAAAAATGAGCGAAATAATCCTTTGTATTATAATTATAGTATTTTTTGCCCTAACAAAACAAAAATGGCAACTGGTAACGAAATTTTCATAGTCGAATGACGTTCATTTTTAATTGAATACATTTCCTGTCCAATCTGCAACTTAAGTGATGAGTCTGATCTTTATAAATTCTCAGGGGAAGTATTTATTAAATGCTAATCATAGAATATTTCCATTGACGTTTTTAACTTCGTAATTTACTTGTTTAATTGCCATTATCTTATTTAATTGTAATGCATAAACAATTTTGACATATTCTCTAAATAGGAAGTGACGGGAAGTCAAATTTCATGGTTAAGAAAGGCAGTCATCAGAAGGGAAAACAATATTAATATCTATATTAATTTTCTCGGTAATCATTGTGATCATTAAAAAGACAGCCATTCTGGGGTTTTGTTGCGAAAATGATTTGTGCTCAACTTTAAATAATAATCACTCTCAGTATTGAAATTGCCTCCGGGTGTCTGCTGTCCAAATCATTTTGTACGGAAAAATGAATCACAAGTATAATCATTACCGATCTCATAGATGCATTTTTAGTTGTCGTTATTGAAAAATTTAATCACAACAAAATACTCAATGCAATAATTCTTTCCTTTACTTCATTCTTTTTTTTTTTTTTTTTTTTTTTTTTTTCATTGAAAAAATTGCTTTTCATTATATCGCATTTATGCCTAAACTACCATAGTTCACATCATAAATATGGATTGGCACTCGTCCATAGATGGCATCAATCTATTATGTGTTCTAATATTGTACAGTATTCATTTTCATATAAATACTATTCCATTGATGTCACTTGCTATCAGTTAAACAAATGGAGTACCTGCTTGATAAACAAAATATCATCAGCATTTTGCAAGATAAATATGTTCATTACATAGGTTCTCAAAACCTCTCCACATTCTTCTCAATTCAAAAGTTCTTTATATTGAACATTTTGTTTTCAATATATATATATATATACACAGACTCTTTCGATGTATCACAACTATTCAGTGTGGCTAGACACGTAGGACGCTTGAAGCTGGGATCGAAACCCGACAAACTTTACGTTAGACTTTTACGATAATATATAAAGTAATAATAGACGAACAAGGTAATTGTCTTAACTGTGGTCCGGTTAAGGTGAAGATTATTTAGTATTTCTTTTGAATTGATCCAGGTAAGAGAAAACTGACTTCACTGCACACAAGTCTCTCTTCCCAATGATTAGCTAATAGGAACAATCTGTTTTAAAAAGGTTTGCTCCATCTCAAAATAGCAGACCCGATTAAAAATAGTTATAAAATGGATCCCAAACTAATAGTCAATGTGAGTTTTGTGCAAGGCACTTGTCAGGCTATTAAATTGTACATAATAATATATAATGTTATTTTTTTTTAAATTCAACTCCCACTCATATACACGTCTAGAACAGAATATTAGAGGAAGGTCCTGCAGCTGAAAAAGAACTAAAACATAGGTTGGAAGGGATTTAGTAAAAATAGACAAAATCAATAGCGGACAACTTAGCAATACGCCAAAAGCATACAATCATGAATAACTCTTAAGAATAAACTCAGTCCCGCAGAGATTTTATGGAAAGAGAAAAATTAGGAATAATTCTGAGAGAGAGAGAGAGAGAGAGATCAGCATATCGATAGGTTTAACATGCTACCATCACTAATGTTGCGGAGTTGAAATCGCACGAACATTAGTCGACTGAAATCTGTTAAAATAATTAGAGTAAACAAAATGGAAAGAAAAAAAAGCAGCTAAAGAGCAAAGGAAGCCGCAGTGAAGAAAATAATAAAGACAGGATAAATTATTTTACTGAGGGGGAGGAAGAAATAAAGAAGACAGGTTGGATGCCTCGGATGGTGTAAAGGCAAGATACACTTGCAAACCTTAACGAGTAAGTTCGAGTCTCATTGGATGCCGTATTCATACGGCCTTGCAACTCATCTAAACAAAGAGCTTAGTAAATTAATAAAAAAGACAGGTAAAAATTAATACTGTTGCTATTGTTAATGAAAGATCCCAGATATGTTTTAGCATCTAAAATACATATTGGGGACAAACGCTTGTTAGTGGTTCCGATTCTCACTGGGTGCCTCATACATTCAGCCTTGTACCAACAATGATAAGCTCAGTAAATAAGTAAAATGCATCGTTTTTACGTAAAAATTGGATCTCACCGTGCCTCAAATTATTTCATTAGAGAAATGTGAGTGGCTGATATGTACAGATATGGTTGAGTAATGTTACAAGGACAACGGAATGCCTTATGACATAGAAGGACCAGTCTTTTTTATAAAATAAATGGTGAGAAAGAACGTACGTGTGAATGCACGTAATGGTTTCAAAGAAAAAAAAACAGATTAGAGTAAAGACTTTGTTCGAGTCTCATTTTGTAATTCTGCATCAATAACTTTTTTTTTCCCCAATCTTTGTTTTAATTCAGCAAACTAATTTTGACAAGAAAGCTAGTTAACACCGGTAATCAAATGTTATAAATGATAGACATAACATGATAGCGAAAAACATCCAACTTAACACTTTTTCTTGAACAGTGGCAGAAGCTGTAGGGTTTCGGTCGATAAAGAAAATGTGAAATAAATGAGGGTTGGAAACAAATATATATTGAAGGAAAGGGAAATCAAGCGCCAATATTCAGAGGACAGGAGAATAAAAAAAATGAGACATTTATTAGAAAAACAAACTTATATATGTAGAAGATAAAAGCGAACAAATTAAAAAGAATGTCTACAGAGATAAAAGTAAATGTGAAATCCGGGGAATAGCTAAATCTGTGTTAAGGTCGACGAAATGAAGATTTCGTTTTAGGGGATGAAAGATAATTTTTATAACCCAAGTGATCGAGTTTTATTCCAAGTATTTCTGTTCATGGCATATGATCGTAATGGGAGCTATATGGGAATGCTCATAGTCTCCCAAGTAACCCGTCTTATAGTCGAGATTACGTCAACTGTATCTCTCTGCAGAGGGTAAACCTCTCCAACCAAAAGATGGGAGTTTCACTACACTGTATCTTTTAAGAGTTCTGGGAGGAGTGAAGTGTAAAGTAATTAGGGACACCTGTGTTAAAAACAGCAAATCGGCAACGAGTTCTGATTGGCTGAAAACGACTAAAACAGGACAGCTGTGTAGTGTGGGACAGAAAATAGAAAAAAAGTTATTTGGCAGCCAGATGTGACGAGGTAAAGACAATCAGTTGGACAAAAGATACGACGATTTCTAAACAGCCGAAATCTGCGGCAACCATTTCAGGGTGAGTTCTGAAAAGAGATGTCAAACTAGACGCGAAACTTTAACGAAACCAGCGAACAAGCACGGTTAGAACTACATTAGAAACATGAAAGATTATTCAAGTTCTGTGTCTGCCCTTTCACTCCTCATATTTGTTTCTCTTTGCTTAGGGAATGCGGTCGATTCAGTTTAAATAGGCTGTTTCTCTCTTTCCGATGACTACTATAGCGAACCAAGACGGGGTTTTTGTGCGTTCATCACTTTTTCTCACAGCAAAGTTATCGTGAGGTCTGACTGACACGTAAGACGTAGCGCTACATGCATAAAGCCGTTCAACACGTGGTGAAACAAAGGTCTATGCGTAGTAGGAGTTCAAATCTCTATTGATACTAGACCAACGCAAACTTCCATTTGAACACGGTAGTGTTGCAAAATTGTATTTGTGCCGTGTAACGTTATCGTCCAATTGGTGCGTCATTACTTATATATTATTATTGCGTTGGTACCGAAGTAATTTATTGCCATTACTCTCAAGTCAATTCTGACCCAGAGAAGTTGTACCTAAATTTTACTTGTCCTATGCTGGTTGCCGTACAAAAACAAAAGAGTGCAGTTTGTTTTATGTTCCTATAGCTGGTGGGGAAATAAACCGATTCATACCTTTCCTATGGCATTAATACGAAAGTTAAAAGGAAACGGCTTCGTCCAGAATAGCATCTTCTGTCGCTGAGTCCATTTTCTAAGACGATAATCGTTACGCCACCTAAACGTGTATGTCACACTTGGTGGATTCATTGTAATGTAATGAAACATTTCGTTGCTGTTGCTACAGAAGATAATTACTATATTAGACGCAGGAAACAAAGAAAACATGAGAACAAAGAAAGAGATAATAAACTGAAAGGAAAGAGAATTTTTAAAAAGAAAAAGACCAATTGATGCACAGAGAGAGGGAGAGAGAGAGAGAGAGTGGGGGAAGGTTTTGGAGTAAATAATGTTAGAGAGACAAAACAAAGGAAGAGATAAACTGCAGATCAGTGCATAAATAACCATGCTATGAGAATCACGATAGTAAATAACTTAGAATCAAATGAGAAGTCAAATATTTTTTATATAACTGTTGGTGAAAGGCCCGAATTGCATCTGCTCTCTCTTATTCCGATAAATGTATTTACGGAACATCTCCGAACGAGCAGGATATGACACAAGGACAATATTTCAGCGGCGATGAACATATTCGGATTTAGGGTATCCCTTCTTCAGGAATTGTTGCCTTGTTAAAGTGCACAGTAGGCGGCTCTATTTACCGATAGCTGGAGGAAAAATGGTTGTATGCATACTTTTCCGAGGGGCACTACCTCTATGTGATATAGAAACTTATTCAGAAGGGATCATCGATATAAGTACTGACCCTGCTGAAAATTAAGCTTAGCCAAATAGAGATTTAGAAACCAATGAGAATCTGAGCCACTACACGAGAGAATTTAATCACTAGTTAGGGAAACATCATGGCATAAGAGACACGTGAATGGTCATTGGTGAATATTAAGCTTTCATCTGGTTATGGCGACATATGTAGGGAAAAAATGATCTTCCTGACCAGTTAAGCAACCTGTACTTCACAGAAAGTCTCATGGGTGTCCTCGTGGTGTAATGGTTAAAGCGATGGACTGAGGAATCGAAGTAAGCGAGTTCGTACTCAAGTCGCGCTATTACGTTCACTTCCGGCCAAATACCCTTGGAAAACATATGAACCCCCTTATCCTCCCAGCTATGGGTTAAATAGTACCACTAATGTTCTCCTAGGAGAATGACTTGGGCATTAAGAAACATACAAAGGTTGATATACCATTAAATAAAGAAACCAAATAGAAAGTCTTCAAGGGTTAGAGAGAGAAAACAAGAATAATACCTTCAGCAATGAACAAAAAAAAATGAAAGATCTGGGAGAAATAAAGAAAAATTGACTTTTAAAATAGTGCGTTGATGAATTACATTGAATTACATAGGTATAATTACAGAGCGGTAAGAATATGTGTGTGCTGGGTATAACACTAAATTAAAAATCTGAGAAGTGTGTAGTACTAATTTATTGCTATTACTCCCAGGTCCACTCATACCCAGAGTGGCTGTACTAGTTGAGATCCCATCAATGGGTCTATTAGATCTGTTGGAAAATTATTATTCAATAGGAATATTTACAACCATATAATCGTAAATCATTTGTATTAAGAATAGTTATTTCAATTCATTGTTTACTAAGGTTTATTATGATTAGAAACTTGAAACTATATAAATGTGCACAAATAACTATTAAATAGAAGTAATTACTCGAACCTATGTTTTTATGAATGGCCAGTGGTCCGAGAGAACTAGGTCCCAGGTCGCGTCATACCAAAGACTTTAAAAATGGTACTTTATGCCTCTTTGGTTAACACTCAGTAATAAAAGGTACGTATCGAGGGTAAAGTGGAGCAATCCAGGGAAAGGTGTAGTGCCTTCCCCCTACACTTCGATGTAGTAGCTATTAAAAAGTGAGCCTGCGGGTTTTCCTCGACTACGGTCGCTAACTTTACTTTACATTTCGCAGTGTTGACGTTGACTGGCCATTAGTATTTACTAGACGCTGGTTGATATTTGGTTTTTGCTTTTATGATGCATCTTATTAACATATTATACAGGGTGGAACGATAAAATTGTCGTCCTAAAGAAAACAACACTACAGCTTTATTTTAAAACTTTTATTGTAATAATCAATTCAGGTAACTTGTTTATGTAGTAGAGCTGACATCTATTCAATGTAGCCGCCTTCAGCCTCAATCACCGCCTCGATACGGATCCGGAACTGGGAGCATGTTTTTCCACAAACGCTGGCGGGAACTCGGCGGATGGCGTAGGTCAGGCTGGCTTTGGTGTTGTCGGAGGTCATGTTGGTGATGTTCTCGACGTATGACCAAACGAAGTAGTCCAGCGGGTTCAGGTCGGGAGAGGAGGGAGGCAGTGAGAGAATGGTACAAAGTAGTAGCAATCCTTCTGAAGCCAAGCTTGGGTCTCTTTGGACATGTGGGCCGGCGCTGAGTCCTGCTGTCAAACCCAGGGTCTGCCACCGGCCACCTGATTGCAGCAGGGGATCACCACATTCTTCAGCATATCCAGGTACACTTTGGTGTTGACTTTCAAGCCGACTTCGAAGATGTGAGGTGGCATGATGTGGCCCTCAATTGAAACCACACCAAAGATCAAACCGTAGCCAGAAACATTCTTTTCATCACCCTGGGCACGTCCCTGTTATTCGTGGCAATCCAGACTTGCATTTTGAGGGTGCTGGCAATGGTCCTGTTGTCATAACTTGAATTGGTAGAGACATGAGTTGTACAGCAGCGCATCTCCGATCTCGCTCGTTGAACATTGTTTCACTTTCAGATATGATTGAAGGCTCCTATCGCTCTTGGGATTTGTACACAACTGGCCAACTAGTTGATGGTCTGCAACAAAAAAGAAAACCAGTTTTCATTTAATGGAAATGGAATCATGTCGTCTTTTGTAGGACGACATTTTTATCGTTCCACCCTGTATTAGAGCTTCCTTAGCCGGGAAGGTCATATGCCCTTGGTTGCTCATGTGTTTCTCTTGATTATTCTCAGGAGCCTGTTTTATTTTGTTATTTTATCTTTCTGGGCTTTTTCTTATGAATGATCTACGTCTCATTTCATTTTCTTCCTCAGTTTCAATGATCAGCTCATTAACAATGTCTATCATTCCCGACTCTGTTGCACTTACTCCTCCATTTCTTCGCCTTTGGTTTTGATCCTGGATCTAAACTGATCCATATAGGCCAGTTGGTGCTGCCCATTTTTCTCTAACGTTGGTATTTTATGTTCTTTTTCTAAAAGGATTTTTTTTATTTGATTCTTTCATTTTTACACCAAACATTTGCTTTTAATGAAAATGACATGGTTATGGTGGCTCTAATTTGTCTCCACTTAACGAAAAGGGCTTCGTTTCTTTTGTTTGTTTTTTCTTGCATGTGGAATCGTGCGATAACTTGGAAGTATTCTTAGAAGGCTTCTCTGGTTTCATTAAATAGAAAAAAAAAACGCTTTTAACTCCATTTTTACAGTTAGCACCATTCTTTCTGACACCTCATTAGATTTCAGGTGGCACTATGTCGTCTTTTATGGGATATAGCCAATATATTTTAACCATGATCATGATTTTGGCTCAGTCTGTGACTATCGTTTTGGATACCCTGTTTCTGGAGAATATGGTTATCAGTACTTCGTTTATGCTTGTGGCATTTTGATTATATCAAGCAATCCCGAAAATGAGTCCAATACTATTAAGTATCAGCTCATAGCTTTCACAGGAATATGATACATGTGGATCTTTATCCACGGTTCTTTTTCTTTCGGTTATGATTGAACTTTGGTCTGTTTATTATTTTTTTTTTTATTTCAGCACATTTTGGGCATCTTTTAATATAACCCTCTGCTTCTAGCGAATAACTCAGCTACTAGGCTTGCAAATTCAACCTAATATCGATTGCCGTTATGCCAAAATGCACATAATCATGTACACTCATTTATATGTCCTTTCTTAGTGTCTGTAGAGGTACTTTTATATCTCCATTACATATCATTCCCTTTTCTATGGGTTTTTTGTGTCTCGTTTCTTTAAATGGTCTCTGTACCAGTAAGTAATAGTTCCAAATATTTCTCTTTATTCTATAACTTGCGTAATACGGAGTCTTGATTTGTTTCTATTATTTGATTTAGGGGTAAAGCGTCCCTTTCAACACAATGTAGTAGTTTCTTTTCTAACTTTTCATAATCAAACTCTAGTCTAGATAGGACGTTTACATGCCGAATTAAGTTGCTTTTTTTCATACATTTTCAAAATCAAATGCCGTAAATTTTATGATTTCATAATTTTAGATAATGTCAGCATTGACAAATCATTTCTAAAATTAAATATGAATTCTAACGGAATTTAGCCATAATTTTCGTTTTAATTAGTTCGGTGATCTTTTTTGTGCTCCAAACTTGCTTGAACTTCCTTTTCAAAATTAGAGTAGTTTATTTCTGCTGCCTTTTAACTTTCTTTCTTGAATGGTATAGTACTGGACGACCTTCTTGTCGCATGATTACTACAACGACATGTTCACTCGTTTCAGTTTTAACCTAACTTTATTGTCTGAATGAAAGATTTTATCACCATTTATTTATGTATTTATCTATTTATTTATAGTGTTTTTTTTTTTTTTTCGAATGGTTCAAAGCCAATAGTTTGTCTTTGTATTCACTTCAACTCGGCGTTTCTTTTCCGTAACTTTGCGAACGGTTTTATCAGGTAACTATATCTGAAGAGATACTTACGATAAAGATGTGTTTGTCTCATAAAGAATTCCTATTCTTTTTTGTCTTGCTTGGTGTAGATATTTTTGTTGTTTTCTGGGTTAGTCACTGATCAGGTGATATTCGATCCTTTGATAATTGATATCGTAAATATTTCTTATCGCATTTCGCATGTGTCCTTATTTATAGTCTTGTCCACTTAGTTTAACTTCTACAGAATATTCTCCATTTTTGAGTCCATTCTGCTTCTGTGAAACCTCCCAAACATATATCGTCCTGATATATTTATCATTCTTGATAAACATTTTTGAATTGATTTTTTTAAAAGCGTGGTTCAAAGCCTTTATGCTAAAACACAAACAGGTCCATCTAAGTAAGCTTATCACTGTATTTATAATTGTAATTTCCTTGAATTTCACGTCAATTTCAATTAGATTGTATGCTTACTTGAAATCTCTTATTGCAAAATATTTCGTTTTTCCAAATGCATGGCTCGTAGTTTCGATATCTGGCAATGGAATCGAGTCTGAGCGTATTTAATGATTTACTCCAATCTTGTAATAACCAAAATATCCATAAATTCTCACCAAGCTTAATTATAGCTACAATCAGTGAAATCGAATTGCTGACACTATGAATGACTTTTTTCAAATATGCCTATCTGTATAATCTTTTAAAAATCGAGTTACTACTTTAGGTTGGATATGAGTTTGGTAGCTTTCTAGATTCCTCGTAGCTTGGGTGATGGTTTTCTTTTTAATGAATACTCGTCTTGTTACTTCTTAACAATCCTGTAATTTTCTTCTGCTTTAACAGAATTAATGATTTTTGTGGGATTCACTTTCAAAGCGTCAATTCCTAATAGTCCATGATCTTTATTGCATGCTACTACCGGGATGAAAATCATTTTGAAGCTCTTTTTTGTTTGGAATCTCCTTTGAAAAGTGCCTATTATTTGAATTACTGTTCTGTCGATTTGCTTTCCCAATTTCGATTTGCCTATATTTTACCAGAAATTACTTGTAATCAAAGTGATATCACTCCCAGTTTCGACTTGCATGTGAAAAATATGCCATTCAACATTGATTTTTATCTGATGGGTGTATTTATGGCATTTACTTTGGCATTTTCGGTTGGATAGTCTGTGACTTTGACCTTTTCTATTTGTCTTTTGTTTTAATATACCACCTGAATTTTTTTTTTTTTTAGTTTTGCACTTTGAACAGATCTTTCTCCTCGGCTAGGCATTAAACCTAATTTTTCTCATATTTGTTGAAACAATATTTGCATTTGGCAAAAACAGGTCTCTTGATAATCTTTCTGTTAGTTGTCAATTCAAGTAGTAAAAACTCTTTGCTCGCTTCTGAAATCATGTCACTTTTCTGTAACCTTTCAAATATTTTGTATTTGTACGATGTGTTCTGAATGTCTTCTATTAATATGAGAAGGATTTATTAATTAATCCTCTGTTGTCATCTCCTTTGTTCCTAGTTTTTCGAATTCACCGTACTTAGATGGTTCCATTATTCTATGCACGTATTTTATTATAGACTCGTTTGATCGTTTCTAATCTCTATGAACTTGGTCCTCTCACCAACAACTAGTCTTTTCTTCTCGTATATTTCCTTTAATTATTGTAACAATCTCTACATAAGTTAATTCTCCTAATTCTCGTTGGTAAGCCATTTTAAACATTTTCTTTTGAGCCTGCTATTGCCAAAAATAAGTCTTGGATTCCATTCTCCCCTCCATTATTTTTTTCGTTTTAATTCCTCAACCCTTGCCAACGCCGTGGAACATCTAATCCATGTTTCTATAAGCTCTGGCTCGTCCGGCGTGGTTAAGGCTACTTTCGGCAACGCCATTGTTATGTGTACATTTTGCAGAATTGATGTTGACTGGCTATTAGCATTTGCTAAACGACGATTAATCGTGGGTTACTGCTTTTATGGGCGCATCTAATTTACATACAATACACCATATATCGCATTAGATTGCAATGTTATATTGTCATCTACATGTTCATGCAGAAATATACATATATATGCTGGATACATACTGACGCAATGATAAAGACGCACGCAGGAAGACTTCTTTACAAATATATGCCTCTCACTTTATTGCAAGGGTTCGAAAAGGGTTGTTCAAGGTTGGCATGTGAGATGGAGCTGGAGATCGAACATAACTGCAATATTTTGACCCCAAACTTATGGCCGTCAGCGTTGTGTCTTTCTCGTTTTCCAGGGCTGCTCAACCGGAGGCCCAGGGTCCACTCTGTTGGTTGCTGGCCATTTTTACTGCATCTTCTCAGCATCCCAATTCATCAGAGCCCAAAGGCCCTTTCGGCCTGATGTGGCTTTCCCTACCACATCTCGTCTCCACCCTCCAACGGTCTGCAACTCAACTCAACTGGCTCGTTTAACTCAACTGAGTTATATAATCGTTCGACGCCCACTCGATCTTTGAAATCGAATGTTTAATCGTTATCAAGCAGAAATAACTGGATTTTGTAGCTTGTCCCATTTTGTTAGCCAATTTCCGCCCACGCGATTTCATCTCCTAACTGCCATTGGAATGTGTCACTTCCTTCCGGTGCATCACCTTGAATAGCATTTTGCCCGGGCCGAAGGTCAAAATATAACAGCAATACTGGAAACCGTGAAAGTTTGTACAAATCATTTGTGTTCGATAGAAATGTATAACTGAGGGCAAAAATTCTTAAACTACTACATCTTAAGTGTAAGGCACCTCGGGTGGTGGAATGATTAGCAAGCTAGGCTAGCAAATCTTTACGAGTGAGTTCGATTCCCACTGGGTGCCATTACTCTAGCTTGTTGTCACTTCTAAGCAAAAAGCTTAGTAAAATGATTCTATATCTAAAACGTAAATGTACATTGAACGCAATACCCTAAATTCTATTCATAAAATAATCCTAGACGATTTGAAATAAATGCAATCAATGATTTGGAATAAATCGCAATCGGAACTTCTTTGCAACCCTTGAGTCTTATAAAGAATTTTCTTTTCTTACTTTCAGGCCAGTGAGAATGTCGAAAGATACTGTGTAAATATCTATGAATGAATGTGGAAGTAGAGTGAAACACTAGATATTTTAGCAGTATTTTCTGCAAGCTCTTATTTCATGTATGTCAAGAAAGAATACCCAAAGAAAAAAAAACATTCATTTGACAACGGAAACTATCCTCATTAGAGCCTTGTGATTATTTGATGTCAGCATCGTTATTTTTGACGAATCTTTCATTAAAAACTCATAGAAAACATGTTATTTCAATTATTATTAATTTCCGACTAATATTACATTCATTTTCTTTCTGTCGATTTTTACTACAGTTCTCATTTCATTATCCTAGCATCGTTAAATAAGCAATGTTCAACAAAAGTATAGTCTACATAGAAATACTTTAAAATTACCACGCCTAAGAAAACGCTTACTGTATCCACTGCAGAGGCGTAAGATCCCTCTCCTCAGGCGGTAAAGGCTATACAATACTGACAGCATCTTTGCAGAAGGGTGAGACTCCACCATCGAGTGTCCAGGATATGACTCTGAAATATCTAATGGTGGGGATTCTGTCTTAGAGATTCGGGGAACGTGGAGTACCTCTTCATTACTGTTAATCCTAGGTTCACCTTAACCCTGTGGTAGTACCTGATAAGGTTCAATCTATCGGTTAAATAGAACGGTGTGATCATTTAACTGTGTGCAAACAAAGTACGTTGAATAGAATTTTTAGTGTTACATAGCAATGCATCGAAGCATTTAACTTTGTGCAAATAAATCTATTAGTATGTATTCTTAGAAACCGTTTATCCGTACTCCCTAACAGTGCTTGGAACCATTTGATTGTGTACAAACAATAGCAATATTAAAGTGGAAACAAATTAGCTCTACCTAATTAAAAATAAAATTATTTACAAACTCTTCCTAAGAAATCATACGTGGTGAATTCAATAAGTTTCCAGACCTTTTGAAAATTCATTATTTTAATGCAATACATCTTATGAGATGACTGACCAATTTCTATGATTTCAGGTTCAAATCAACAGTTACAACAGCAATTGGAATACACTCTACTAAAGCCTGATTGTCAGAGCTGATGAATTTCAAAAATGAATTCTGACACTTTAGAAGAACGATATACAATAAGATTCTGTTTTAAACTTGGAAAAAATGCCACAGAAACGTATGGAATGCTTCAGATTGGTTTTGGAGTATCTTGCATGAATCGAGCATCAGTTTTTGAGAGGCATAAGAGATTCAAGGAAAGCAGGGTGTCTGTGAGGGATGATGAGAAGCGTGGGAGGAGTAAAGAAGTCAATACACCAGTGTTGATTGGCCAAAAGGGTTAGGTTTCTATGTTGAGCTTTTAAGGGGGTTCAGCAAGAGATTCCGTCAGAAGAGACCAGCACTCATCAAATCGGGTCAGTGGCATTTCCACCAGGACAATGCTTCAGTGCACAACCCCATCCTTGTCACAGACTATTTGACCAAGATGGGCATCAAGGCAGTTACTCACCATCCCTATAGTCCAGACCTTGCTCATTGTGACCTTTGCTTATTCCCTAAGCTCAGAGGCTGTCGTTATGAGACAATTGAGGAGATGAAAGAGGCTGTGATGAAGGTCCTTGACACGCTCACACAAGAGGACTTCCATGGGGATTTCCAGAAGTTGTTGGAACGGTACAACAAGTTTATTACAGCTGGAGGAGATTACTTCGAAGGGGACTAGAGTTGCATATGGGTGCTATCAATAAGAGTGTCCGTATGAAAAATAGTTTGGAAAAGTATTTAATGATCCTCGTATATCGGCAATTAAAATATAATTTTCATCTTTACCTTGTTAAATCTTTCACGATGCTATTCAACATTGCAGTCATTTTACTTCTCTGATTCACTTCATATTAATTCTCCCTTTTTCAACTTTAGTTTCCTTCCAAAATAATCCTTTTTTTATTTGTCTCTTTCTCTCTCTACTTTCTTTCGATCTTTTTCGACTTTATTTATTTTTATCTCTTCCTCAATTTACTTTTGTTTCACTCAGTTTTTCTCTCTTTCTCTCTCTCTCCACTTTCGTTGAATCTCTCTCTCATATTTCCCTCTTTCAGTCACTCCCATACTTGCTTCTGTTTCATCAAATACTACTACATGTTACAATAAGAATTGAATTTCATGTTACTCTAAAATGGAATAAGACTGTTTGATGGATAAGTGTCTACTGGCAATATTACTCAACGATGCTCAGAAAAAAATTGACATAGTGATAATGATATATATTTATAGCAATTTTCCTTTATACAGATATATGAACATAATATTATATACACCACGAAAAAGTTTGAAACTAAAGAAAAAAAAAACTTCTCAGTCTCGTGCCTATCATACTTAGACCATATTTTGAAGAATTATTGAAAACTTTCACCATTTTGCTCGAGAACATCTAACATATAGCCGGCCATACAAAAAAACGTCGACCTATTTCATCATCTATGAGGTCAAAATACTTACTTCTATATATCAAAGTTTCTCTATGACTCTTTGTAGACAGAAATGAGATAGCTACCAGGTGCCCTCCAATGATCTTGAAGCTTATGGTATATATTCTTTTGAAATATAATCAAGTCACTATCCATGGTAAATGTAGAACTTTTGTTTGATCATTTAACTCAGGTACACAAGAACGTATGCAGAATAATATTAAGTGACATTGTGCTTTTATACTAGAGAAGATGTAAGTCTAATGATTTTGATAGCTTCAGTTGTCTTTTACACGTTCAACACTTTCTAGAATGATTTTTCTTTCCCGTGTGGTTGGGAAAATAAAATGTCTGTGAGTGTCAGTGCATAAAATCCTTACAGATATTCTCTGTATGATGATAGTTGTCTTTTTAGATTGTTATCGTTTCATCAAAGGTGATAAGGTGATGGTTGTAAGTTACCTTCATGTTGATTTAATTAATCAGTAGCAGTAAGAAAATGTTGTTTAAATCGAAATTATATCTATATCATAAAAATTCTCATATATATATATATATATATATAATCTTTGCCGTTTTCCTGACGATGAACTAAGGTTGAAATTAGATGAGAATAATTACAAATAAATAATAGCTTCTGTTATCAATCATAGATTTCGAAAAAAAAATGAAACATTGCGTAACGGGTATCGTCACAGGAAATGGAATCAGTAACAAGAGTCGATATCTTCAACAAGGCTAGTTGTTTTATTTCTTTGTTGTTCTTAGGAAAGGCATGAATTCATCTTTTAGCTCTCAGCTATGGGAAAATAGTTGGGCAAACTGGTTCTTTTGCTTTGGTTAGGCGACCTGCTAAGAAAATCTAAATTCAAAGTAGCTTTGCTTCGCTTAAAAATTGATCTTGTGTCACATCCTATCCATGGTGAAGGGGTTGGGTATATACATAGATGAAACAAGGTCATGAGAAAATGCGCACGCACACACATACAAACACGCGTGAGGATGGGATAGTGTAGATAATCAGTGGTGCTTAAGATTTGTTAGTTTCTCGCCTATTCATTTATCAAAACTGACAGTTACCAAGCACCTTTGACTTTTGTCTACGCTATCCCAACTTAGATACTCTATCAATAATTGTATGTAATCTTCACTTCTAAATATAGCAATCTATATACACACAAACATATATATATATACTTTCTAGAAAGGCATTGACAGTATTTTTTTCTTTGGTAAATAGTTTTCGTTCGCTAATGGCCCGGGAGACCTGGGTTCAATACCAGGTCGAGTCATACCAAAGACTAAAAAAATGGTCCTTGATGTTACTTTGTTTAACACTCAGTATTATAAGGTAAGGATCAAGGGTAAAGTGGAGCAATCCAGGGAAAGGAGTAGCGCCCTCCCTTACACCTTGGTGTAGTAGCTACCAAAAAGGGAGCCTTCGGGTCACCATCAACTACTTTCGCCTACTTTACTTTTACTTAATATAGATGAATCTGTTGATAAGTCTTTATTTACAAATTTGTTCACGTCCGACGTCTTTTCGTTATCTTAGATTCTTTACTTAAATACATTATAAAATGCAAATTTATTGTATATCTTCTCACTCATCATTTCTTATTGTTTCTAAAGGTGACGACATCTCTCAAGGAAATAGTGTTCTTACTTTTTTAACGTATTACACATGGTTACCCTCGGTACAATGTCTATCGGAGCAATATGATTCCAGCTCATACAAAGATGACATCTGTATTATAGTTGTCTGGGTGTCTTCTCGAGATCGATAATTCCATAGAGGACTTATGCAGTCGATCTATTGAAGGATAATCCAATCAGGGTAAAATATTCCCCTGACAATATACTTGCTCAGTCAAGTAAGTTCAATGCCTTCCGATAGGACAATATTACTTCTAATTGTAATAACAGACTTTTGGGATAACTGAGATTCTTCAGTGGAGTGTGTGTGTATTGAGCGTTACACACATAGGTATTTTTCATTAAATAATGTGTCAGGGCCTCTGAGAGGGATTTTATTAGACATGCGCATATCCTCGGTATCTCTGTTTTGGATTCATCCTTTATGGTAATGTGGAAGGAATGTGCGGATAACTTGTCTTCGAGATACAAATAATTTTCCCAAGTGATGGATTTTTTTATAATACTTAACACATTTTCAGATTGGAAATCTATTCAGTCGGAGAGACTTGAAATATGCTGAATGTATCCAGCACAAGGATGTCCTTTGTATGATTCTAAACTATATTCGATTTTGAGGCTGCAGTACTGAAGATCTGGGAGTGTTGAATAGCCTTCATTGCTATTATTCCCTGGTGCAATAAAACTCAGTGTGTTGAGTAGCTAATTGAAACCGTATAACTCTGCGCCAACAAATGAATTATTAGATAAGAGTACCGAAAACAATACAACGAAGTTCAAAGTATTTGTATCAGAAATACTGTTGAATACTGACCCTTGACCGAGTGGTCAATCAGAGATATACCTGTGTAAATAAGCGTAAGAAGCGGAAGCAGGTGGACGTTAAGAAAGAATATAGGCCGATGACGGCGGCCGTTGAGCTTGTTGGGAGTTGACTTCCGGCCATGTAGGCAGATAGTTGAGTTGTCAGCCATTGAGGCACACAGTTGAAGTTGGAGTCCGATTATTTTGTTGAGAGTTGGGGTCCGACCATGGTGTTGAGAAACCGAGATTGAACCACGAGATGTGCCGAGCGTTATGGTGTTGTTAGCATAGTATGATAGGT
Source organism: Sepioteuthis lessoniana (assembly GCA_963585895.1). NCBI lineage: Eukaryota > Metazoa > Mollusca > Cephalopoda > Myopsida > Loliginidae > Sepioteuthis > Sepioteuthis lessoniana. The sequence continues at coordinate 97,244,361 of OY757920.1, forward strand.
AATACTTTTAAGAATTTTGTCTCTCTCCTCGCGTCGAAGAACCAAACTCAGAAATTAATAAACGGTTCGTACCTGAACAACGGAGTCCACTTATATTTGCATCCGCCTGTTACTGCCTGTTACCTCCTGTATTTGGCTGTATTGTATATGTGCAGTTGTTATTGATATCATTATTGTTGTGAGTATACAACAATACTTTCTCTCCTAAATCAGTATATAATTTTTATCGAGAATAGATAATTGAAAATAAAATTGTTTAATAAGGTTTACTATTAGTTACTTGAGACCAAATAACTGTGCAAATAAATGACTAGCATTAAACAATAATTATTTGTAATTATATTATTAGTAGTATTAGATAGTATGCTTGAAACTGCACAACTTACGGAAAATTATTTGTATTTAAAAGGAATATTTGATATCATATAACTGTGTGCAAAAACCTCTTAAGAAACAATGTAAACGTACAAAGAACGCAACTTCTAAGCATAAAATAAACCTATAAGGGTTGACAGGCTGTTAAAATAAATCATTCTGAGGGAAATATTTAACGTTCATCAACGAAACTGGTTAATTACGAAAGAACTGAGAATAAATCATGTTTTATATTTCCTATTTATTCTTGAAATTTTAATAGCTTCCTGGGCCTTTTCCTAACATTCATATGTATTAACAGGAAAATCTTTTTTCTCTAGATTTTATTCTTCCTCCTCATGGTATGTTTTATGAAAACAGATTAGGAAGCTTCTTCCTAAGAAAATCTCTAGACCGCTATAGCTTCCAGGACGCCGGTTTAATCAGCGGGTTTCACCCAGTCCTAACACGTCCTGTAAATTATGGGTACCTATCAGCTATTTCAGCAAATAGATACGTGTGTGTGTGTGTAGTAACTTTTTTTCGTTTTCTATATAAAGTTTAGCGTTCCAGGCTAAGAAGTCGTTCTTGAAATCACAAAGGAAACGTTCATATCCTTTTATATATTCTAGGACTTATCATTCTATCTCGTTGATAAGGTGATGTTTTGGAGTTCTCTGTCAATAAGTTTGTTTCTGCAATCAATATTTAAGTGTCAATGGCCATTAAGAAAGAACAAGTGATTCAATAACAATTTGATTATCAAGCCGATCATTCCCTGAATCAATCGGTAAATAATCAATACACAGTGACAGCTGACGTTATACCGCTGTTCTTCTTGAGATAAGAATAATGGGAATCGGAATTTTCCCCAAGATGGTATCATCTTTTGAAAAAATCACAAGATATATATTTTCTTCTAGAATTCACTCACAGTTTATTGACGTAGTAGCTGATGTCGTGGACTTCAGCAGTGTAGTAAGCGAGTTCGAACTCCAGTGAGGTTAAAACGTTAACTTTCGGATTAATATCTATGAGGGATGAATGAACTTCTTTATTCCCACTGCCATTGGTTAAATAGCACCACTATTGCTCTTCTACAAGAGTAGTTTTGGCATTGAATAACCCATAATGTTTGATATGCCTTTAAATAAACCAAACTACATATATACAAGGGATTCATGTAACGAACTTAAAAATCTTAGGTTTGAAATATTTTATCAAATGGGATTTATTTGATTCGTTACTTTTACAAATTATAGTCTGATTAAAAAGCTGCAACCTATTTCCAGCTTTTCAAAATAAGTTCCACTTTATGACAACTATAATACGTGATCTCAGACGCAATGGTGTTATCTCTTGAGTATTGTCGCTCCAATTCTCAAAAATAAGTCTGAATATTAATGTAGACATTCTATCAAATTTTGGCCACACCTATACACATAAATACATATGGGATGTTTCATTCTTTTCTATATATGCTAATACGTGAAACATTTTTTCGTTGTAAAACAAAAACTAAATACATACAGACGGTCTTACAAGTGAGTAATGAGAAATCAGTTAATAACACAGGGTATGTTTTCTCCGTTTATACATAAAGTTGGTAACCGTAGTCGAGGGCGACAAGAAGGCTCCCTTTTCAATAGCTACTACACCGAGGTGTAAGGGAGGGCGCTACTCCTTTTCTTGGATTGCTCCACTTTAATCTAATACGTGCTGAGTGTCACGCAAGGAAGTATCAAGTACCATTTTTAAAGTCTTTGGTATGACGCAACCTGGGATTGAACCCAGATCTTCCGGACCATTGGCGAACACTCTACCCGCCTGGCCAAAGAGAGCCGGTGAAAAATATATAAAATTAAAATCAGCACATGAAAATTCAAATTCACCAAAGATTTTTTCCACCGGTAATCAATTTCCATTGCTTAATCTCTCATTTTCTTCTATCGACATAAATTTTCCTGCTGGTGGTACTTTGTGATATTTCTTTTAGATTTTTCTTACTTTTCAACTAATTCTTTCTTTGCATTCTTTTTTTCGTTCTTTGATTTTTTTGAGTTGGCTCAAATGATTTAAACATATCAGACAGTGGATAGTCTTGCATCTTCCATACTTTGATGCTCCTGAGTACATAATCACGAATAACAATCAATGATAGGCTATAAATATTAAACAACACACACATTCTTATATATATATATATATATATATATGTTCGTGTAATAATTACAAATGTAAACAGCTTTATGAATAAAGAATTGCAAAAATGTTTTCTGCACCTTTTTTTAAATATTTAAAGCTGTGCAATGTTCATACATGTTTTTTAAATAGACGAATTATAAATTGAATTACCGTGATCAAAAAATCCAGCAAGCCCTGTTTGCGACATACGGAACCAATGGATAGCTTTTTTGATCTTGTTAAGTTTTATCATGAGACCTAATAAAGTCGGAACAGCTGAAAGAAAGATCTAAAAGAAATATCACAAAGTACCACAAACCGAAAATGAGGGAGTAAGCAATAGAAATTAATTTTCTGTGGAAAAATCACTATTGAATTAGTGTTTTCATGAACTGATTTATATATAATCATGTGACCTAATAAGGTCGACACAAGTGTCCAGTGGTTCCGTATGTAGCTCGCAGTACTTGCCGGATTTTCTGATCATGGTAATTCAACTTTATAATGATGCATGATACTACGACACAGTATACGAGGATGCATAAAAAGGTCCTTGGCAAGATTATTGAAAAAAAATTTGTCCCAAATGTTTACACTGTATTTTTCATCTTTTAAACCTTGAAATGTTTAGAAATTCTCAGGAAAAACATTAATAAATATTAGTCCTTTTTCTTTTTAGGTTCCACACTAAATAGATATTGAGTTTTAGCTTCATACATATTTGGCTTTATTTTCTCTATTATATTATGGATAATACTGTACGTTGTGTGATGATTCTTCAAATTCCCATGAAGGTGTAATTTATTTTTCCATCTCGTTAGAGCTGTGTATTGAAGAAATCGAAAACCTATTGTGTAAGTGGAGCTCATATATATTCAGAAGGAATAGATGGGTTCCTACGTTCTAAGCTCAGGTTAGTCAACTTTAATTAAAGTGGGGTGTTTAACTTAGCCGAAAAATGCGACCATCAAGCCAATATTATGCCTCCACGGAAAATCCAGAAGTTCCTTAAAAAATTAAAAAAACAACATATATATATATATATATATATATATATATATATATATATATATGTTGTTGTTGTTTTTAAATTTTTTAAGGAACTTTCTTCTGGATTTTCCGTAGAAGCTGTTGAGAGCAAAGAAAACGCTTAAAAATTATTAAACAACGGAAATTTCGTACAAATAATGTTTTTAATATGATGCTATTCCTTGATGCAGGAACTCATCCACAATTTTGACTATTACTGCAAGAATTTATTCATTGTTATATAAAGCTGTTTTTGGGTTTTTGACTATAGTGATGGAAAATGTATTGAATCTCTAATAAAATAACACAAATGTGCTTTTAGTGTGTATATATATATATAGAGAAAGAGAGAGAGAGAGATTTTTGTTGGAAAAAGATGCATAAAATTTTAACGCATGCGTATCGATTAACTTAGTGAGATAGTGAAAGAAGTTGATAGATAAATAAGAAGAAAAAAGAAGAAAAAACTTGAACATAATAGTGAGACATTAGAAAGAGTGATAGACCAATGCTGTGACCGGAAAAATGTTTATGTAAATAATATTGACTTGGTCAGTTGATAATTCAGTACACATAGAAAAATTTGCTTCTTTTTCTGTATATTAAGATTATTGGCTGGTGTGTATATAAAAAACACAAATTTGTTACTAACTGAATGATCCGTGAATCCCTTTGTTTTCCTTGTTAGAGTGTCTACAATGTGACATTTTTTTTTTTCAGGACGGTGTGAAAGATCAAACATTTCACGGTTATTTCCGCTATATCGAGAATCTAGTCGTTAAAATTGACGTTCAATATAAGTGCTAACTTCACTTGCAGACACGGATGGAATTGGTTTTATTTTCTTAGTCTTGAATATTTGGTAATAAGTAAAATATCGAAATGACGTGTTGTTTTTCTGGAATATTGTTACACTTAAACATTCAAGCACAAATATAGTTTGGAGAATTTATAAGTGCTCAATATCTGTAATAGAGCTCATATATATCAGGATAGCGTAGAACCAGTGACAGCAGTGTTTGGTGACTCAGTTTTTCCCTTTTACTATTTTCAAAGATTAATAATGCACACGCCATTTTTAAACTTGGTCTTATATAAATTAGAAATTTACTATGTAGATATATAAATCAAATACAGTAATAAATTAGCAAATAATGTTCAATTATGCTTAGTCAAGTATCATAAGGACACAATGGACTGTATTATGTACTGGTCATTAAGATATGTTTCTATTTTCTAGACCCTTAGTCATCTTCCGTTGTATTCATTGAATTTGGCATTTAGATATGCAGTTCTTTACATTTTTCCAAAAAGATGAACTTTGATTTTTTTTCCTCCGATCAATTTTTGCTTATCTCTGAGAGAATTTATTAGACAAATCTGAAATTTATGTTATATCCAGTTCCACAAATAACCTACTTTACGCATCGAGTGTGGTGGGAGCAAATAAAAAACACGACCATTGTATTGCACTCGGGAGCTTTTCACGCTACAATACTTACCAAAATGAATCGTAATTGAAATAAATAGCACTTCTTCTTCCCTTATTATTCAAGTTAGTCGTGAGTGGCGCAATTCAAATATATTAGACTATGTTCGATTGGATGATACACCGACCTTTGTCTCCGAATTCTTATTCACGTGACCGGGCGCCATACCGGCTGTTGATATGCGCCTCGAGCGAATGTGTGTGATACAGGAGCAAGGTAAGGATGAGCGAACTCTAAGTGACCGAAGGCAAAATAAAAGATCGATTAGCTCAGTAAAAGACACACACACACACGAAATCACCAGACCGGAATAAAGTATGGATTCATCGCGGGTCACATTCCTAAATTAATCGATACTCAATCAATAAATATATAAACTATAAGCAAAACAAATTAATCTTTCAACCGATTTTTTTGCCTTATATAAAAAATCTATTATAATTTCATTTGCATCTTCATATCCAATTTATCTGTTGGTCATCGTTTGGAATCAAGTGACAACAGTTCACATTAATCTCTTCTGGATATTCTTTTTAAACAGATCTTTTGCAATGTGAGTGGGTCTTACAGAACACTGGCTGTATCCTCTGGAGAGGAGAATGATCGCACTTCTGGGGAATCCTTCATAGGGACTCTAAACCGCATCTGAAATTGCGGGTCCAGTTCGTCATATCTAGGAAGTAGAGAGTACCCTTTCATTGCCAATACTCTCTGGTCCACTCAGACTTGGAGTGATAGAACCTGTTCGGGTACCATCTGTGGAACAAATATATTTACTTAAAAATTATTCATATTTGATAGGAATAATTCATACCATATAACGGTACATTATTTGTCTTGTCACTTGACGCTATATTTGTTTACTAAGGATTATCGTAAATTACTTTAAACCATTTTTATACCAACCATTAACTGTAACTGAATAGAAATAATGACTTGAAACCTAATTAATATCAGTATTAGATAAGAATATTTAAGCCCTACAACTTTGTGCAAATTATTTGTATTAGAGAAGAATACTTGATATCCTATGATCAAGTTTTAGAGATTTTAAAGTATCACAATATTTTTATACTTTTAGCCATTTCTTTCTAAATCGGAACGAGAACTTTTCAAAACTTTCGTAGAAAAGATAGATCTTTTGCAAGTTCAGCAGAAACAGTGATATTCTCTTTGGTGTTTAACAGCTAACATTATGATTTCGGTATATATATCTATAGTGAAGAAAATTTTGTTCGTCTGTTCTCGAGATATGATCAAAGGTTTGTCTTTTCTAAATTTAGTATGTCCTGGATATAACGCAAAACTGCAACTGATGAAAAATCTCCGGTTTTGGAGCCCTGGGGAGTGTTGAGTACTCTTTCATTATCATGGCTTTCAGGTTATTCCTTACCTTGACTGGTAATAACTGTAAAAATACCACCTAAGGGTCCAATATTTGTTTGAAATTTAGAATTAGATAGGAATAATTGAAGCTATATAACTTGACCAAATACTTTTTCTCTAAACGAGATTTTCAAAATAGTTTTAACTGTTTTTTTCACGGAAGTCTTGAGAACAGCATGTCAGTTCTGGTTATAATTCTTATATAAGTGCTGGTGTTGTTATAACATCGGAAAGTTACTTGACACCATCGTCAAGTCGAATGAATAGCACGAACTTCCCTTCTCTTTCTCTCTCGTCCATCGCTTGTTGCATGCCCATCTAGACAGCGTTTAGTGACCGCAAAGAGCTTGCTAGTCGGCCAACACTGGCGCGTCCATGTGAAGTAATTCATTAGAGAACGTTGTTAGTAAGCCTGCCGTCGTTTCTCCAGCAATGCCCGGTATTTCTAGTTCGTCAGACATGAAGGATTAGTAAGATGGGAGGTAAGTAGTCGTACAAATATTTTGTGGAATGCTGCCCTCAAGATTTGATTGTTTAAATTAGTAGAATTAGCAAGACTTGAAACCAAACGACTGGGTGCAAAATATTTTTATTAGGAATTGTTACTTGAAGCTACAATTTTTTTACAAACGATGATTTGTTAATTAAAGCCTAAAATTGACAAAAAATGTCTTCGGCATTAAGTAACCGAATAATTATTGACAGGTTATAAACCCAACCACTCTTTCTTCTCTGGTTTACCGCAAGAGTCTAATGTCCCTTCTTTAATTGGAAAAATTAAAACCCATGAAAATTTCCAGTTATATAAATTCTTAATTTCTATGCATATAGTTTTAAGAAGGGTAAAAAAAATCACGATGCCATTCTTTGAGAAAGACATAGGGATAAAATCATCCAAGGAATGTAAAGTTGCCTTAGGGAAACTAAAGTTATGGTTAACACTTTTATGCTTATAAAGTGATAGAAAGCGAAATTGCAACTTCTTGAAGAACCTTGAGTAGTATATGCAGGTGTCTATGCTTAAAGGCGGACAGAAAAGTTAATGAAATGACGATATATCCACTGATGATGACGTTTTCAATCAATGAGATCCAATCTCTACCACACCGATAGAAGAAATTCGTGTGCTGCAAGTGGGGGGGGGAATGTTGAAAATTAAACCTCATTTGGTCACATTCAATGAGAAAACTTGTCAGCCTATGAATTGTCCGGCGTACCCTCGTAATTTAGAACATATAATTGCACTGACCTCTCTGTATAATCATTTACTTTATTCCAGCAATATTATCTGTATTAATTTTGAGGAAACTGAAAACAAATCAGTTTGAAGCCGTTTTATTTCGTGTCTCTGTATATATCGAAGAAGAAAAATTCAATATGTTTTATTGAACATTCATCGTCGCTATACAAATAAATGGATCGTATTTCATGTTTTGGGTAACATCAAGGAAAGGGATCTATCCAAGGGGATATTTTCCTTGGAGTATTGTTTTTCCGAGAATCCTTCGATCTCTCATATATCATCTTGGATGATAATTGCTAGATTCTATGTTCTTGGTTGGATGAGTATTTCTGCTGGGAGGTCTGATTATATTCTACCATTTTCATTTCCAAGAAAAGTCTCTCTGTTCTGCTTATACTATTTATCATTTACACGATGTCTGGTCAATTGCCGCTCCTAATCTTTCATATATACTTTTTTATGGTCATTTTGTGGCAGAATTCTGTGTTCACTTATGATTTAGGTAACTATATTGACTTTTATTTTTTTCTAGTTTTTGACTTTTTTCTTCCTTCGTTACTTCTGTCCTGGCATTCAACTGCAAGAGATTTCTATTTTGGCCGTTTGAACACATTTTCTGCAGGTTTAACGTACATTCTGTCGATGTAATCTCTTAGAGGAAGAGTGCTGTGCATGATCCTTTACGATTGTGTTTATTTCGTAAATTGTATGGTTCCGTTCTTATCGGTTACTTTTTCACAAAATCTCTTATAGCTGGATTATGCTGAATAATTCTCCTCAATTGTCCAGCACTCTCCTCAGTATTTTAATTACTCAATTAATGAATTCGTCTGGTTTCTTTCAATTCTTCTTTACTCACAACTGTTCAATGTACACATTTATCCCGTTTATATTGAATGATATATAGGATACTGGGAATCTTGTGTGGGAGAGGGTAAAATATACAGAGACAAGGCAATTAGTCTGAACCACGCATATACAGTAATTAAAACACCTCGTCTAACAAAATTCAAATAAGAATCGTTCAACAAATTCATTGTTCCTTATAATTGTTGCCGAATTTGGTCTTCTTTTACGTTTTCTAAGCTTTTCTATATGAGCTTACAATAAAGAAAACAATAGGCTTATCCCATTAAGTCTCTCTCCGCTTTTATTGACTGAAAATTATTAGACGGGAATTGATAAGCGATTGCTCGCTGGAATACTTGATAAAAAGTACAATTCACCAAATGAAGATAATGAGATAGTAAAGAATAGGAAAAACTCTAGAACGTTCGTTTTTCCTTTAGTTTTTCTCACCAGGGAATTTAAATAATGCTGATAAAGGAAATAAAGAATAACGGTATATACAAAACAGCAGAATGTTGATGTAGAAAAAACGAAATACGAAATATACAAAGAACAGAAAAATCATGCATATAGAATAAAAGTATTGCAGCACACAGGATTAAAATGAGCCGAGCAATGGGCAGCAAATAATTTTTTTTTTTAATTCCTAAGCAAAAAAGGTATATGAAAAAAAAAAACTACGAAAAATCTTTGATAATAGCTGAGAAAATGTCCTCTTAATTTTTGTAAAGAGAACAAGTAAAAAAGGAAATTATCAACAGTAGCAAATCCCCCACCAAAACATTTAAGAACTACGAAGATACATGAATGAACTTGATTGTAAAAAAGCACGTGTATTAACGAAAAAAATAGCGGCATCGTCAAGAACGATGCCAACTTTGTCTTCTGTATAGTATAAAACTAATTTTGGTTTATATATCTTTTATTTCGAAACCTGTGTGTTTATCAAGACCAATAGGAGAGGATCAGAATATGCTGACCGTATCCCCTGTAAAAAAGGTAACGCCACTCATTAAAAAGTGTATCCTTCGTTGAACACGAAACTACGACAGATGGTGTGGAATTTTTGACTTTTAGAGTTCTTGTCATTACTCCTACGTTCACTTTGACCTGGAGAGGTATTATTTGCTTGGATCTGATTTAATGATCAAATAGAGATGCATAAAACTTATGCGTATTTGATCAGACCGTGTGCAATAAAAGCTCTTAAATAACTACACAAGCAATATAAATACAAACGTACAATGAATGCGATAGCCTCACCTCAAGGCACAAAATAATCCTTTACGAGTTGATTCGCTATTAAAATCAATCTGTGCACTTATTAATCTGTATGTCATCATTTACTGTAATTCCGCTAAATTGATACACATATTCACGCAATTCAGAATTTAATTTCCTGTTAGTGTATTTTCCACAAAAATGTGATTGCTTCAGTAGTCAGAATCTATTTTATAGATCAATACAGATACCCTCAAAATCTTCCTGTTATCCTATCTATAACACTTCAAATTTCTCTAAAGGCAAACTTAAAAAAAAAACGAAATAAAACATGAAACATCTATGTTATTTCGTACATTGTAAGACGATAAGTATGTATCTATTGGGAAGTGCTTTCTTCTCGCCTTCCCTCTGTAGACGATATAATTGTATATATTAGTAAATTTGAGATATATATTTACTGTTCTAAGGGAAATGTCTTAACGTAATTTTTTTCTCACAGGTAAAGGTGATCTCTTTGTTTATTGCAAGAAATCTCTCACAATCAACACGTAACTTTGGTAAATCTAATTCCTGTATTGTAGATTTATCTTTTAATAATAACAATTGAAATTACGTGCAACGGTTTAATAACGATTGTAAAAATAGCCAACTGCAATCCAAGCCCTACAAACTGACTAGACATTCCTATTTCATCTAGTTATTTCATGAATGAAACCAATGAACTGACGCCAAATATCTGCTTAGCGTCGTAAGAAATGGTATCAGCGACTCTTGTTCAAAACCTGGACGGGGTTGTTTGCGTTTCAATTCGCGCTAATTCAATTGGGAAAGACATGGATTCAACTCTTCTTTCATAGTTAAATTGTTGGACAGACTAAGTAAAACGTTTGGAAAAATGGAAATTCGGAATTTAAAGACTGGGTGGAGAGAATCATTCAGTTAAAATTGTGAAAATAGATAGTTTCATTGCCTAAAAGGGAACTGGTATAGTTGAAAATTATTTTTAGGCAGTTGCACGTTTTATGCCCTCATCTATAAAAAAAATCCCATTTTAAGGCAAATCAGGATGAGAAAGACCCAGTGAGGAAGCCTATAATTATTCCAAGAAATGGTATTGTAAACTGGTCATGAAAATCTGGGTTCCACAACAATAAACAGGAAATCAACGCAAAAGAAACGTAAATAATAGCGAGAGCTGGAGGGAAATAATTATTCACTTAGAATCGTGCAAATAGCTGAAGTTCGATCACACAACATATTTGGCGTGACCAAGCATGTTAATCCCAAGGTAAGCAATATAAGAAAGCTCTGTCTCTCAATCACGTAAGACAATATGCCAGCGAGAAGTGACAAAAATGTTCGTTGATGGGCCTTTATCTCCTCAACTCTATAAAATGATCTTATCTAATGAAGGGATCATCGTATAAAATTCAGCACAACCTGTGTATATAATAAACATTTATATCAGTTATAAACAAAATCAACTTTTTTCACTTGTTTTCCTCTACCCAAACCAATGAAATCATGCATTCCTTTTTTTTCTCTGGAAATGCTTGGTTTCGGAATCTGAACGTGATTCATAAATACCCTGGTAAATCAATAAAGCAAATATTCTGACAGGTTTGGAGGTTGTCTTGTTAAGAGTTTTCTACATGTAATCCTGTGTAAATTGTTTTTGTGTTTTTCTTTACTTTAACGCTATGACCTGCTAGATGAGTAGTCCGTTAATTCCTAAGTTCTTTACCTTTTAACTAAAATTAATCCTGGTCCCCTGTTGTTGATGGTGATGCTATTAAAGAAGCTATCATATTGGATTCTGTAGTGCCAAGTGACTATAGTGAAGGTGAAAGAAAGTTAAAACCTGTCAAATACCTGGACCTTGCCAGAAAGCTTTGGAACATGAAAGTAACAAGAATACCAATCGAAGCTCTTGGAACAATTCTCAAGAATCTAAAAAAGAAAATCGATCAACAGGAGATGAGAATAAACTAAAATAGATCTCCAGACTTAGTCCATGAGATTTCTGTCACTAACTCCAGTGAAACATCATCACATGGAACACACGTCAAAATTGCCCAGTCGGCTGGGGCTGTAGAATACACCGACTGCTTCTCTGCAGAGGGGTAAAACCCCCCAACGAGTATCCTGGATATGACACTAAACAAACTGATGGTGAGGTTCCAGCAGTGCTAGACCTTTGGGGAATGCGGAGTACCCCTTCATTGCCATCGCTCCCAGGTCCACTCTGGCCTGGTGTGGTAGCAACTGATAAGGGTCCTATCTATGGGTTAGATAGAACTAACAGCATACTTATGCTAAACTGAATTGTTTGAAATAGAAATGTTTTGGACAATTAAACCGTACTTACATTTAAACTGCGTGCTTATGGTTAACTGAATTATTTCAAATAGAACTGTTTTTCAACATTAAAACTGTATTTACACTAAACTGAATTGTTATATATTTGTTAGTCTGAGCTTTTGCAACAACCCTATGTTTAATATCACTCTCACCTTGATGTTGTATAGTTTTTCGGCTCCTTCGTAAGGTCCAATCATTTTTTAATTTTTTTCTTGCTTCTCCTTTAATTACTCCTGAGATATGCAGGAAATTCACTAGTTAACAAATTCTATTTTTCATGTTAAAAAGGTCAAGTCTTCAGGTGTAAATTGTTTTATCTCACACCCTCTTCCTCCTTGGTTTCTTGCTTATTGTTATCCTTCCTTTTTTAGTCCCCCTTTGGGTTTTTTACCTTTATCTTTCTTATGGCTTTGTTTACGGAATTTAGAATACGCTGGGTGTATCCTCTGCAAGGAGGTACATCCTCCCACCAAATAACTGTCCTGGCTATAACACTAAACTGCATTTAATGGTGTGGCTTTTCTTCTGGAGATCAGAGGTAGAGTGGAGTCTCTTTTTATTTCCATTATTGCATGGTCAACTCTGATCCCGTGTGGGGGTACCTGTTAGGACTGATCTTTGGGTCAAATAGAAATGTTTGAAAATTATTCATATTCGATATGACCATGCGCAACTAAACTCTTCTAAAAGTACACAAAAATGTAAATTGGAATGTACAGTAAATGCAGTACAAACCTATAAGCATAAAATATCCCAAGACAAGTTGATATGCCATTAAAATCTTTTTTTTTTTTTTTCCATTCTCCTTTTATACTGATTCACCTGTATCTCATCCTTTTTTCCGCTCCTGCTCGTTGCCATTTTCTTTATTTAACGTGATATTGCTATATTGTCCCTTCCCTACTTTCTTTCGGGTGTAAAATGACGATCCCAATACAAATAAATAAATGAAACTTCTCACAAACCACGAATGCCATTGTTAAGTAGGTAATACTGAAAACGTTTTTTTGTTCAAGTGGGACACTTAACTACTTGTGATTTCTTTCTCACTAAGCACTGTCAGACGGCAAATGTGACAGCAGTTAAAGGCAACAAGCTAATCTTAATGTAGAACATTGTATTGAGGCAGTTCTTTAGAAATTTGGAGAAGGTGTCGTTATGCATCTAATTATAACAAGACAGAGAGCAAAGAAAATTTACAGACAGCTATTTTTGTTCTACTTAACTGCTCGAAAATAGTTTACATTTTTATTTTTTTTTTAACTTGTAAAAGTAAACATAAATAAACATACCGATGAAAATTGTCATCAAAAAGTATAAACTGCATTTAGAAAGCTTTTGAAAAAGTCTAGAAATCAAGTAAAAAACGAAAGATAGTACACTCTTGCGTATTAGAAGATCTCAAGTACAAATAGATCTTTCGAAAAATTACTTCATGGAATTATTTTTATCATTTAATGTTTTCAGACTATTGTCTTCATCGTTATTTCCACAACGTTTTGGCTGATATGTCCTCCGGCCTTCTTCAGGTGTTTGTCGAACTCAGGAACCTTCACGGAACTTCGAACTACATCCTTCATTGAATCCACGGGGGTCGCCAGTTCTGATTCCATTAGCCATAACTGTGTACAAGTGTTAAGTATTCCTGTATTGTTACTTGCCTGCAGTCAGGATTGAACCTGCAACCTTTCAGATGATTGTCTCCTTAGAAGCTTAGGGAACTAATGCCTATAACCGTTACGTCATGTGTCCTGCTGGACAATTTAGTATGAATTTTTGTGACTTATAAGCCTAATGTTCTTACTTGACTAGAATTACTACTATAATGTATGATTTTTTACCTGTGCTCATATTCAGATTTTTTTTAATGGAATTAATCTTTTATTGATTAATTTATTTTAACTGCATATCAGCCCTTCTGTATTACTCTATGCTAAGGGGTTAAAGAATTACGTTCATATGTACAGCTTTACATTGTTGTTTTAGAGTTTTTTTGTTTTGTTTTTTTTTTGTTTTTTTTTTGTTTTTGGTGATGGTTGCCCATGGACCTATTAATTACGAAAAATTTTAGAGAAATCTGTTTGATGCTAGTTAGAAGCGCTTGTGGCTTAAAAGCTATCTTTATAAGAAGTTAACTCTGCTCTTTGAGTTCAAATCCTGAGCCCTTTTGCATTTTATATAGAAGTAATAGCATGGGAAACTTTTCTCCCACTGCAACGAAAAAATAGTGGGAAAGACTGGGCTCTTAAAACTTGTTCTGGCAACCTTTCTACGAGGAATAAAACTGTACTCCAGTTACTTGTAAACATGGAGAATAATAGGCTATGCACGACAATTAATTCCCCAAACAATCTACGTTCGTTTTCCACTTGACCAAACCTGGTAACTGGATATGTCTATTTGACTCATAAATGGGACTCTAAAATTACTACCAGGTTTGGGAATCTAGAAGTTGTAATAAAGAGGTTCTCTCCAGAACTCAAGCCTCACCATCAGACGATGGACTGCGGAATCGTAGTAAGCGAGTTCGTACTCCAGTCGCGCTATTACGTTCACTTTCGTACAAATACCCTTGGGAAAGGTATGAACCCCCTTATCCTCCCAGCTATGGGTTAAATAGTACCACTACTGTTTTTTCTAGGAGAATAGCTTTGGCATGAAATAATCTACAAAAGTTGATATACCATTAAACTAAGAAGCCAAACCATCACCATCAGATACATTTCATGTCGTATTAAGGGCACCATCTTTTTTTGTGAGTCTTACCTCTCTGCAGTAGACCTAGTCATAATATTCAAAGGCCCTCTGACAAGTAAGTTTATTGTGAATCAATATTTTCTTTCAGCCCTTTTTATTATATTCATATTTCAACTTTTAAAAATAGTATTCAAACATACATTCCTTTTTATCATTAAGGGTTTTCAGACTATTGTCTTCATCTTTATTGTTATTTCCACAACGTTTCGTCTCAGAAATTTAGACAACTAATACTGACCTTTTGTTTGTTTCATAAAAATTAGGACTTCAAAATACAACTGATACTTAAATACATACAGCAAACAATATGTATGTGAGTGATATTTATTTGAACAAAACTCCGAAAGTGTTACTGGAGAAAGGAACGCTATGCAATATAACAAAGCATTAGGAAAGGAATATCCAGGAAAATCAATTCTTAGGACTAAATCAGACTTCTGTTATAAAACACGATTGAATATTCCTGTGCCGCTAAGCAAAATATTCCGATAAAATTCAATAAAAGAGTTACACCTTATATATATATATATATATATATATATATAACATGGCGATTTTTTACGTTAAAATACTAAGTACAATGAACCAACTTCCAAAGCTTACAGCGTTTGCAAACGACCTGAATATAGGCATAAAATGTATACTGGAACATAGATATTATCTGAGAGAACTAAAAATCTCTGAACAGTAGTATTGCCTCCAGATTTCTGTGCGTACTTCATCGATTTCTCCCGGGCATTTCTTTCCACACACAGAGAACCGATAGAGCAAATACTACGAGCATATAGTCTCCTCAAAGTAACTGTTTCCACTGTAATGATGTTTTACAAAAGCAGTGGTTTGTTCACCTGATGGTGACACTGAAGAAGATACATTTACTAAGCATTTGTTTATAATCAACTTAAATTACGTACAATGAAGGTTAACAGATCTAAGTAAAGAAAATGATATCACATCAAAAAACAAGTAGCCGATAATCCTCAAAAACTAACAGACGCAGACAACGTACATCATCAAGCGCTTCTCACAAATACACCAGCCTAATAAGAGTCCCTATTGCATAGCCTAGAAGAAGCATGAGAAAGCGTGGGCCTCTAAAAAAAGTTCCTATCTTTAAATAATAAAAAAGAACCCATCTCAACTTTAAATGGCAAACCTCTGGAATCAGCGGACCAGTTCATATACATCGGCAGCAACATTGCATCGACTGAAAGTGCTGTCAACAAAGACAAGGGCCGCTATCAACAGGTTATTGATCATATGGAAAACTGATTGCTCTGATAATATAAAACGGAATTTATTCCTAGCAGTGGGTGAGTAACGCTACCTTGACTGAAATGAAAAGCGGGAAAAAGCTAGAGGGGAACTACATAAGAATGCTAGGGGCTGTTTTGAACAAATTCTGGAAGAAGCACGCAAAAAAGATGCGTGACCACTTACCTCCCATCTTAGAAATCCCCCTAGTAAGATAAATATAACATGCTGGGCACTGCTGGAGAAGTAAGGAAGGATTCGTATTTGTAGTAGCCCTCAAGTAAAGACTTAGCGACTTCTTTTTTTAAAGATGGTATTAGCTAAGCTGAATGATTTCAATATAAGTGCTTGAATTAAAGGACCTTCAAGTATTCGCATTTTTTCCATGAATATATTTGTATTATCGAAACGACATACATATATTGTACAGCATTTATTTCTCAAAAACTGCAAATGCTGTATTTAAAAAAAAAATGATTATATTCAACATGAGTCTTGAACTATTAAATATAATCAACAATTAGTTTCGCTCTGACCCAGAATGGTAGTACCACTTAGAATCGCACCTATTGGTTAGATAGATCTGTTTAAAAATGATTCGTATTTGCTAAGTCCGTGTGCAAAAAAGAAAAATCTTTGAAACAACTAGTGAAGAAATGTAGATATTCTCAAACTTCCTTATATAAAATAAATCTCTGTGGGTTGACATGCCGTTAAAATCATTCAATCGGTAAAAACACCCTCGCACCCTAACATGTCTTTGCTCGACGAGTCTTTCTAAAAACAGCTCAACAATGAAGTATTCAGTATACTGTGTTCCACTGACAGCACAAACACGTTATTTTTAGTGATTGGTAATGCGTCTTCTATAATAACGTCATAACCAACACGATCACTAATTACAAACCGCCATATTATTTCTTGCAAGCATCCAACCAATTGCAAATTCTATTCAACAATCTCCCGACATCGTTTCTCTTGCTCAAGAATAAATTCTCTCCCTCAACGCAGCCTAATTTCGACTCCAAATCAAAACTTGTTTTTCCCGCCACTTTTCGTTCGTTAACATGTAAGTGATTTAGTTTTAGCTGCGTTTCTTTTGCCTTCATCGATTTTTTTTTGTCTGTTGATAAAAAGAAAAGCATCGAATCGAATGGTCAATCATATGAAGAGGAAAGGCAATGGTGGTAGAAGCTTCCTGGATATTTACGCTCTCCAGTTAAATGTGCTTATTTAAAATAGCCGTTCGATGAAGTAATCTAATACTTAGAAATATAATTCCTGAAAAAGATGTAATCTACACATGTAATAGCCAGCAGTGTTTGTCTTTTTAGTGATATATTTAGCTTGATATAAGTTGGTATATCCGGTGTTTACTTGTTATTTGTGCGTCTAGATCTTATTGTAGTTTTACTTAGTGAGAATCCAGGACACATTCTTTCTATTTTAAGAATATCACAGGCTGAAATATTCTACGCCAGGTAGGTTGTTAAAACTGGGGTCATACATGGTTATCGTAAGGTCTTTTGTAAATTTAAAATGCACCATAACCCTGTCGGTAGTGTGCTCAGAATAAACAATTTTTTTACTCAACTGAAAACGAAGAACCACCTAAAAAGGACATTCTTGGGCATGGCGCTAACATACATCAGATATTGAGGCTCAAGTTCAGGATATCTGAGGAGTCGGCAGTACCTAATCATAATTCTCTACATACTTATATCCACATCCAGGCACGCTTAGCATATCGGTTATCGTCATTGGAAGTTGAAATGGGAACTAGAGTTCAAAATCAACACGAAGCTGCTCGAGTTTCAGTTTCGCGGTAATGGCCATGGGGAAACATGAATTCAACCCCTCTACCATCAACTAGGGGGTAAATTATAGGGTAGACTTGTTTTTAAGCCTTGGTTGGGAGCTAGTCAAGTAAAAGGAATTCACTTAATTCAAACCAGCCGTACTCTGCTTAGAATTGATCTTGTGTAACATCCTGTCTGTGACGGATATTGCTTAAATACATACTTATTATAATCAGAGGAAGATTTTAACGTACAAAAATCCTTTTTGTGAGGCGCTCTCATCAAGGGAAGGCTTTTAATTTTAAATAATCATCAGTGGGAAACCTTAATTCGAAATAATAAATAAAAATGTTTGCGCAGTTCAAATGAAAGAAATTACCAAAATGGCATGTAAAATTTGACCTTGTAACATATTCTGACACTGGCGAAGGGTTCGGTAAATACATACTAAAACAATACTCAGCGATTTAAACATTATCTAAAATGTTAATAATAATAATATATAACATTATATAATAAGTTAATAATAATAACAAAGTGGTAGTGCTTATTATGGTCCTTTCAATGGGTTTAATAGACGTGTTGGAAAATTATTCGTATTTGATCGGATGCCACATAACTGTAAATAATTTGTATTAAGAATAGTTACTTGAAGTTATAATTGTTTAATAATTATTAAATAAATTGAAACCATACAACGATTAGTATTTTAAAGGAATACTTAGAACCATATAACCGTACAAATGTGTTGGAGCTCAGGCCAGTCGGCTGGGGCTGTCGAATACATCGACTGTGTCTCTGTAGTGGGGTAATACCCTCCACCACCAACGAGCGTCCAGCAAATGACACTAATGCTGGAGCTTTGAGAAATGCGAAGTCCTGGCATGGTCCTATCTATGGGTTAAATATAACTATTTAACATTTAAACTGAGTGCAAACAGATTACGCTAAATTAAATAGTTTTAAATTGATCAGTTTGATCATTAAACTGTATGTAAACAAATGATGTTTAATTGAATTGTTAGTGATACATAAAAATACTTGAAATCATTTAACTTTGTTGATCGATGCTAAATTGAATTGTTTGATATAACTGATCACTTAACTGTGCAAAGAAATTTTTAAATATTCAATTGAATTGTTAGTGATACATAGTTAAATAGTTCTTAGTATTGCTATATGCTAAAGAATAAGTTTATGCTTCTTCAAAAGCGTTATCATGAAATGTGTTTACAAATATAAATTTAATATATATGTATAAAGAGGAGTTGGCATTAAATCGACTACATTGCTTGATTTGCCAGAAAACCCAACCAAACCGTATTGGAGCTGCGTGATATCATGTAGCAGTAAAAAAAAACAAAAAAAAAATAACAACTAAATAAAAAATGTAAATATAAATGAACGATGAATGCATTTCTTTAACGTCTAGGCATAAAATAAACCTGGACGGGTGTATATGCCGTTAAAATCAATCGATATGAATTCCCACTTCATGGTAAGAAATAGTAATTGTTCCTGGTGAATATAAATTTACGTAAGAATTATTCGCTGTTCACGTTCATATTATGAGGTCTGTAGGGAAATTTTATTTTAATTTAAGCAGGTGTCTCTTAAGATTTTCACAATTCGTTTCATCAAGATTGATACTCATAACAATACAATAATGCTGGAATTATTTTACACCTTTAGAACTACTTATTAATATATTATATAATGTTTAATTCAATGTGAATTGTTTTAGTATGTATTTACCAAACCCTTCGCCAGTGTCAGAATATGCTACAAGGTCAAATTTTACATGCCATTTTGGTAATTTCTATCATTTGAACTACGCAAACATTTTTATTTATTATTTCGAATTAAGGTTTCCCACTGATGATTGTTTAAAATTAAAAGCCTTCCCTCGCTGTGAGCTCCTCACAAGAATAATTTTTGTACGTTAAAATCTCCATCTGAATATAATAAGTATGTATTTAAGCAATATCCGTCACAGACAGAACGTTACATAAGATCAATTCTAAGAAGAGTACGGCTGGTTTGAACTAAGTGAATTCCTTTTACTTGACTAGCTCCCAACCAAGGCTTAAAAACAAAGTCTACCCTATAATTTACCCCCTAGTTGATGGTAGAGGAGTTGAATTCATGTTTCCCCATGGCCATTACCGCGAAACTGAAACTCGAGCAGCTTCGTGTGGGTTTTGAACTCTAGTTCCCATTTCAACTTCCAATGACAATAACCGATACGCTAAGCGTGCCGGGATGTTGTTATAAGTATGCGTGCCAAATTTTCTAGCTCTACATTCAAAATATTGACTGTCTAGGGAAGAGACAAATAAAATCTACAAACTTATTATATATCATTTAAACGTATATTATAAAAAGTCCATGAAACTGATTGTAATAAGTTATCTCGAAACTTTATTTTGGAGCTCAGAAAATAGTTCAATGAATAAGATCTGCTACCGTATTTATTAAATCTCGGCGTCTTTCTTTCTACTTATTGCATTAACTGCTACATTTAACTGTGGATCTGAATAAACACATTTCAGCGGGCAAAGATCAGTACTAATGTTGAAGCTATCTTAACCTTGACAACGCCACCTAATCTTACAAAAAAATATAAACAGAAAACCTAAAGGCGTCTACATCAAAGACGCAATCAGAACCGAATTCGCGCCGCAATGCAAATGGCTACCCGATCCAGATTGCTCATGCACCAATTGATCACAGGTTGCATATGCACCGATCTGATATAACCTCGACTTAATTCTCGCTTATACCGTAACCATTACATTATATCATTAGACTTGTGAAGGATTTAATTACAGTTGCTCAGATTTTGTGCGAAGATGCAAAGCTCTTCATAATTAAAAGAGAAATAACAGAATTAGGAATTAGGCTTAGACGAGTAAGGGGCGCATGAGTAATTACTACAGCGCTTGGAAAACAGCAGCTTGGTTCTATTTAAAGCGATTGGTAAATTGGTATTACATCAGATAATTTAGAAGACATTGATCTAATCACTGGCTAAGAAAATTTATGTGATCAGGAAAACAAATATACATTCTTATCATAGTACCCGATTAGGATCAACATTTAACGTTCTGTCTAGGATCAAATTGCTGGTCTTGAGGCCGGAGATCTAGGGAAGTCCACTCTGACACAGAATGATAGTGCCTGTTGGTCTCATCTATGGGTCAAGTTGTTCTGTTTAAAAATTAATCGTTTTTGATAAGAATACTTGATGCTATGTAAGTATGTGATCTGTATTAAGAATAATTACTAAAAGTTATAATTGTTTACTAAATATTATAATTAGTTACTTGAAATTGTATAATTGTCAAATAAATAACAATAGATCATAAGTTCGAATTATTATTAATGG
Organism: Sepioteuthis lessoniana; assembly: GCA_963585895.1. Classification (NCBI taxonomy): domain Eukaryota; kingdom Metazoa; phylum Mollusca; class Cephalopoda; order Myopsida; family Loliginidae; genus Sepioteuthis; species Sepioteuthis lessoniana. Next base: position 97,265,679 of record OY757920.1, read on the forward strand.
AAACCATACTACTTTGAAAATTATTTATATTTGCTAGGAATAAAAAATAAAGATGGTGACCATCGTTGAGGGTGACCTGAAGGCTCCCTTTTCAATAGCAACTACTACAAGGTGTAGGGAAGGGTGCAACTCCTTTCCTTGGATTGCTCCACTTTACCCTTGATCTGTGGCTTATAATGCTGAGGGTTAAGCAAGGAGGAATCAAGTAACATTTTTTGAGTCTTTATGACACTACCTGGGATTGAACCCCGGCTTCCCAGTATACCTACTATAAAACTGTGAAAAATAACATTAAGAAATAACCTGACAAAAATATAAATGTTCAAAAGAACAATTTTCTAATGTCGAGACATAAAATAACTCAAAATGCATGAACATGCAGTTAAAAACAATTAAGAAATCTATAATTATGAAGTAACCTGTAGGGATCGAACTCGTTACTCAGAAGGCTCACCAACTTAGCAGTCATTACACTAAAGTTTCTGTAGAAGTGAATTTAACAATTTGCACCTACAAGGCTCGGATCAGTTATTCTAGCATAAACTTCGTTGTATGCTTGTTCTTTTTCATGTGTTTTGTTTACCTAGTGGTCACATATTATTTAATCATTGTTGTTCGCTAGCGAAAACAGATATAAATAAACAAGCATATCAAAAACTGTCTTGAATGTAGTCAATAACAGACATCTGTTGAATGACAAAGTTATTAATCACATATTCAAGGAATCACACAACCCATTTAATATCCCCAACAAACGACCGAGCAGATGGCATATTTTCTGCCTTCCTTACAAATTATTTCCCCACCTAGCTACCACTTACAGTATGTTAAGGTTAGTCAAGACTTCTAGGGTAGGGAGAGGATCTGTTATCGACGCAATAGTCAAGAGACAGGCAAAGCAGCTGCTTGTTCATGTTTTAATACACAAAAGCAGACTTCCCTATTATGTGGCTCTCAGTACTTCGGTAGAGGTGCATGGTTAGTTAATATTGTATTAATGAATTTGTCTAAAATCTGAGGAGAGTCTAGAATTCGTAGGATCTGTCTTTGACACGGAGTGCTTTGTTGTTTGTTTTGTTTTTTTTATCAGTTTAATAATAATCAGAACAAAGCTTTAGCGTTCAATTTTCATAATCCGGCAGATAAGCTGGGTTTTTTTAAGGATACAACTGTAGATATAACACGTAAAATACATACTACATTAAAATGTACTATAACTAGTCAGTGATAACGTTACTTAGCAGTTAAAATGATTGCATCATACGCAGATCCAATTTTTGTAACTATTACTTTGTGTTGTGAATAACTTTCCAAAGTAGAATATATTTCTCGTACTGATAATGTAGGATTGCTTACATCAGTCAAGTTAGGAAAATATACTTATATATGTATTTACCCAACCCTTCCACCAAAGATAGGATGTGCCACGAAGTGACTCTTTTTTAAGCGGAGTTTAAACGGTCTGAATTCAGTTTTCTTTCTCATAGATCGGTTGCCATAACAGGGTTACAGAACTCCTTTTATCCTATTTCCCAATAGCTAGATGGAGAATAGTTGGATGCAAACCTTTTCCAACGGTAATAGCGCTATGTGATATGTAAACAACCTGGTCCAGGATTTAAACATAGGTCGATATGTTCATTTTTCAAAAACCATGAGGCCTCCGTAAAAAAGATATGTAGTCCGAAAAGTCTTAATAGACATCGTGGTATTTTCTTGAGGAGCCAACATGAGAAAAAGTCAAGACTTCTAAAATAGTTATTAGATTTCATATTCACAATAAAACAAGTCAAAAGTTCCCTATAATTGTATTTCAAAATGTTTTCTATTTCATAATCTTTTCGACAATTAAAAATTTACATAGTTCAATTGATAATTATTGTGCGAAATTCAAATAAGTGATTTACCAACTCCAGTGTTCCTATTATTTTTAGAAGTTAGTTTTATGTGAGCGAATTTAGATTAAACAAAGTTATTTTATATAAAGAAGGAAACATTATTTATTTGCTTCCATTTGTTAGTTTTATGCCCTGTCAACCCTTGTTTGGTTATTTAATTATAAAAGCAGTCTTTTTTCTTCAAGCAATTTCGTGGTTTCTAATTTTTAGATTAATCTATAGTATATATCATAAACAATGTCCGGTCTGAGATAGATAGCATTTTGATTTGGAATCCTCTAATTAGAATAAAATACCAGATAAGTGGCAATGATTTTGTATTTGAAGTTTTGTATTTTGATTGAATATTGAACATTAGACATTCACCCAAGACAGAAAAACGATTTGTGAGTTTCCAGAGTTTATTTTGTGAATTGATATTCCAATGTTAAACTTAGGAATAAAGTAGATATTGATTATAATTTGTAGTCAACTATAAGATCAAGTAATTTTTTTCAGTATTATTCATTCATAAATGGTTTTAGTGTTCCTATCTCGTTCTAACAATTCGATCTCAATATTTTATAATTTCTTATAATAAAAATATTTTTTTGTGAAAAAATTATAGCTTTAAGTAATTATTTTTATACACATACACTGGACAGTTTCAAGTATTCTTACCTTATACTTAAAATTTTACAAAAGATGTTTCATCCATAGATAAGACCCTAACAAGTACTACCACATCTAATAAGAATAGACCCAAGAGAAATGACATTTCCACAACGAGAAATTTACTGCCATATATTAAGTTTTATATCAAGCCCATGATCCCCTCTATTCTAGGAAGGCAGGTCTTACCCCATACCCCACACGCACTTAACAGAGGATGCAATCAGCGTATTCTAAACCACACCGTTAGGACGAAATTTTTAGTCGTTACTATGCAACAAAGTCATGCAATTATTTTACATTTCCATGTTTAATTAGATGTGAATAATGATTTTAGTCAAAAATTTTTCTCCTTTTTTAAATTTTGAAAATTTAAATTCTGTGCAATTAGTTACATCTTCCAGCAACACTGTTTCCAGCTAATTATGATTAAAGAAGCCCTATCGATGAGAACCGTTCCTTCTTTTTGTGATGACAATTTTGCGGCAAAATATTGTCCTGTGTGTATTAGTTCTTGATAACATGTAGCTCAAATGAATGAAAAAGAAACTGTTCCTAATTATTCAGATTCCATTCATGAATACTACTCGCATAAATGTGTGAGTGGTTACCACCAAAATGTTATATATGGCAATAGTTGAAACAATTTTGCTACAGAAAGAATATCAAAGTAAGTATAAAATAGATATTTATTGATAATGAATTAGAGAGATATACGAGGATCATTAATTAAGTTTCCAGAACTTTTTCGTATGGCCACTTTTATTGATAGCACACACATGAAACTCGAGTCCCCTACGAAGTATTCTTTTCCGGCTGCAATGCACTTGTTGTACCGTTCTAACAACTAGAAGGCCCCATGGTAGTCCTCTTGTGTGAGCGTGTCAATGACCTTCGTCACAGTCTCTTTCATCTCCTTAATTGTCACATAACAACAGCCTCTGAGCTTAAGGCATAACCAAAAGTCAGAGGGAGCAAGGTCTGGACTATAGGGAAGGTGAGGAACTGTCTTGATACCCATCTTGGTCAAATAGTCTAAGACAAGGATGGAGTTGTGGACTGGTGCATTGTTCTGATGGAAATGTCGCTGACCCGATTTGAAGAGTGCGGGCCTCTTCCCTAAGAATCTCTTGTTGAACTCCCTTAAAACATCAACATAGTAACCCTATCCCTAACCCTAACCCTCTGGCCAATCAACACTGGTGTATTGACTTCCTTACTCCTCCCACACCTCTCATCATCCCTTACAGACTCCCTGACTTCCTTGAATCTCTTATGCTACTCAAAAACTGATGCTCGATTCATGCAAGATGCTCCAAAACCAGTCTGAAGGATTCCGTACGTTTCTGTGACATTTTTTCCAAGTTTAAAACAGAATTTTATTGCATATTGTTCTTCTAAAGTGTCCTCATGTCCAGATTCCATTTTTGAAAATCACCAGCTGTGACAATCAGGCTTTAGTAGAGTGTATTCCAATTGCTGCTGTAGCTGTTCATTTAAACCTGAAATCATCAAAATTGGTCAGTCATCTCATAAGATGTATAGCAATAAGATATTGAATTTTCAAGAGTCTACGACTATTTTAAGTGCCTGTACAAAAAATGTCTGGAAAATTATTGAATGCACCACGTATGTTCTTACTTTAGTTCAGGTTGCTTTTGTTCACTTATCACTTTAGTCTTTTATCGCCCAAGGGCGACTTGTTTAGTAAAATGGTTAGTGAAGCCGTCTACCAGTGTGTATGATTCTCAGCAAGTGTTCAATACTCCTAGATTTATGCTAAACTAAACTAAGCTTAGTAATTAACTATTTCATTGGCCATATTTTAATTTAATTTTTAAAGTGTTTACAAATCTATGGAAAATTGAATAAGGGAATTTAATGTATTTAAACAAGAAAATTTACACATACCACAAAAGATTTTTTAATGAAAGTTTAAATGTAACCTTACAATATTATTATGGTTGGTCGGTTTTTATGACATATCAACCTTTGGAGGTTATTTAACGCCAAATACATTTTTATTACAATATTATCAAAGATTTTGATGCAATCGTTGACTTAATCTTTTGTGTCAATAAATGGGGAGTATGTATTTACCAAACCCCTCTGCTACGAGCAGACTGCTACATAAGGTCTATTTTTAAGCAGATTTATAGATGGTTTGAATTCAGAGTTTTCCTTCCAAAATGATTGCTTTACCGAAGCTAAAAAAAACACAGTTTGCACTACTATTTACCAATTGCTGATTTGACAGATTGCCTCATACTTTTCCCCAGCCCCTTATCCTTGTCACAGACTATTTGACCAATATGGGCATCAAGACAGTTCCTCACCTTCCATATAGTCTAGATCTTGCTCCCTCTGACATTTGGTTATTCCCTAAGCTCAGAGGCTGTCATTATGAGACAACTGAGGAGATGAAAGAGGTTGTGACGAAAGTTATTGACATGCTCACACAAGAGGACTACCATGGGGCCTTCTAGTTGTTAGAACGGTACAACAAGTGCATTGCAGCCGGAGTAGATTACTCCGAAAGGGAGTTGAGTTTCATGTGTGTACTATCAATAAAAGTGCCCATACGAAAAAAGTCAGAAAACTTATTTAATGATCCTCGTAGTTTCCTACTTAACAAATCCAGAAATACCAAATGAAAAGCAATTGTACTCCAACTTCAATCTGCTTAGGAATGTCTTCTCAGTGATAGAAAAACGGGTAGAATTAATTTCGAAAAAATCATCACTTGATAATTAATGGAGGAAAAATAAATCTAAACTTGTTTTTCTAATCAACAACCTTAGTGAGATGAAAGCACCGGCTTCGATCAGATCATGAAAATTCAAGTGATATGTTTGTTTGAACTCATATACGGAGCCTACTTAGTAACATAATGTAAGCCACCTAATGCACCTGTGCTTGACTGAATAAACACTTAGTAAATAGCAAAATATTATTTATCTAATGTTTGACATAACATGGTATTAATGTTAATTAGCTGTCTGGGATAATCTTTACTTTTCATCTTTGTTATTCAAAGATGAATAAAAACTGATATAAAATATTTCAAGACATGTACAGAAGAATAAAGTATCAATCATTCGGAACTAAATAAATATTAAGGTTCAAAGACTGATTGATTGAATGATTTTAACAGCATGTCAACCTATACAGGGTTATTTTATGCCTACGTTAGGTAATCACATTCATTATACGTTCGTATTTACTTTTTTTGTATTGCTGTTTAAGAATTTTCCCGCCACATTGATCGATCAAATACTTATAATTTAAAACAGATTTATTTGACGCGTAGATGGGATCCTGAAAGGTACTACCACTCTGGGTCAGAATGGACCTGGGAGAAATGTCAGTGAGGGATTATTCCAAACTTTTCAGATCAAATGAAATTTAATGTCATGTGGTTAAGTTCGAAATCTTTATGAAGGATTACTAAAAAAAAGGCCTGACAATGGCTAAAGGATACTGCGGTGGAAACGTCATGAATAAGGCCAACAATAGGAAGGCAAATATTCTTGTCATTTACTAATGATATATGAGGTATCATGTAAGAAAACTCCAGACAGACGCATAAAGTTAAAACTCTTAACCTTTACTATACAAATATCAAGTTAAAAGCTGAAAAATTAAATTGAACTAATGCATGGGCATCTAAGAAGAACAGCTGATATTGAAATCAATATGGCTGTACAACGGTTGGTCTGCTTGGCAACAAATGCAGACACTATAGTTAGCATATTATTAAGTATAAGGTTGTAATGTCTGTAAAGTTTAAAACGAATATTAAAACTACAAATAACTGATCCTCTTAAACATGATTATAAGGTAGCAGTAATGTCATTGGGCTTTAAAGCAACGAAAAATGCCAATGTTATGCCCCTTTCACATGGACAAGCAAAGGCACGACGACCACCAATATACAACAGCTCTTTGTTGATACAGGATATAGCTTTGAAAACCTCAAGGGAGCAGTGGACCAGAGAGGATCAGGAAAATCTGTGCTTCCAGCGCGACATAATGATGATGCTAACATGGGTCATTTTAGAAATTAAATATATCTGATGTGTTCGTGGATAATAACTTGGTAGATAACCTAATTCTCTCTCATTTCCCCCTCTCTTTTCTTTCTCTTCTCTCTCTCTCTTTCCTCTGTCCTCCTCCTCTCTCTCACTTTCCATTTCTCTCTCTCCTTCCGTCCTTCTTCTTCTCTCCCTCTCCTTCTTCCGACCCTCTTCTCTCTCCCTCTTCTGTCATTCTCTATCTCTCTCTTTCCATTTCTGTCTCTCTTGTTGTTCTTCTCGCCCCACGCCCGTCCTTCTTCTCTTTTTCTCTCTCTCTCTTCTCTCCTTCTCTCTCTCTCTTTGGCCCTTCCCCCTCTCTCTCTCTCTCTCACTCACTTGTCCTTTCTTCTTCGGTCCTTCTTTCCCTCTCTCTCTTCTGTTCTCTCTCATTTTAAGCTTCAGAATTCAGTCTTATCTGTGTTGCTTTCTTGATTCTGTTTATTTGAAAAGACTTCAAATAACTGATCTCAGTTTCTCTCATCCTTATAGAATCAAACATATGATGGATTTAAAGCTAATTCTATTGTAGAGGCAAATCTGACAATGAAATCAATGTGTTATCACAATTTTGTTATGTTATAGGAACTTCTCATCGAATAATATTATGGATCAAAAAAAAAATGAAAATGTGTGGTTGTGGACGATGTTATCATAATTTTATTAAATTTCATCAACCCTAAACTCTGCATCAAATTTTGTCTTCAGTAATGAAGTAATATTGTGACATCAATTGGTTATAGAACTTTAGAGGAACTTCTTCAGAAGATGCCTTGTCTATCAAAAAATATTATGTTTAACAGAACTTCAAAGATTAATTCATGTAGGCATCTATTACTAAATTTATATATCCCTTGAATTAATTAGTATATTCTGTTGGGGATCCATAAGGTGTCATGATAGAATTCCATTCTTGACCTCTTTTCACGTCAGTTCTTCCTAGATTACAAATACAGTCTCTAAGTAAAGCCTCAGGGCATTTTTTATATACAATTAAAAATTAAGTCTTTTACTATATAGTACTAATTCACTCATATTGTGTATTTTTTTAACAATACGTATAGTTTTAGCAATTTGTGTATTCCTTATTTTAATAACATTGCTATTTTTTCAATATTTTGTATGGATTTTTCCATAAATTTTTTTTTCGAAGGATGAAGCTTTTAAAATGTAAGTTGGGACGGGCAATGAACACATTATCGAAACTTTTAAGAAAATCAAGAAATATTGAAATAAGGTCTATGTAAAGCATTTCGTAAAGTCCAAAAAGAATAACTCTAAAAAAAAGCTACAAATAAATTCGTAATCCATTAAACGTAAAATAAATTTGATGAATACTAATTATTAGACTTTGACAATGGTATTGATAAACTGGTTAAGTCTATAAGTTATCACCACTCTGTAAGACCCTCACTTCAAAAACAGGTCTCTTGGGTATTAAACTGCATCTAGTTGTGAGGCTTCAACTCTGGGGGAGGGTAGAATACACCTTCATTGCCATTAGTCCCACACAGACACGAAGTGGTAGTACCTGTTCAGATATTAAATAAGACTACTTGATACCATATATGTATTTATCCAACCACTCCGCTCAGGAAGGATGCGAGACGATGAGATTTTTCTTCGGAATTTAATGGTCTTAAATTCAGTTTTCCTTCTCGAACGTTTATCGTCCCAAGCTTTAAGAACCCAGTCTGCCCGACTATTTACTCAGAGCCAGAGGAAAAATAGTTTATGCTGACTGAAATGTCTCCATCAGGATTTGAACTTTGATTACCGTTTCCATTTCGTACAACGAATGTCATTCACCTCCAGGACCTCCACATCATATTGATACCGTATAATTGTATATTTTTTGTATTAAGAATAATTACTTTAAGCAATTATTGTTCACTAAGAATTTATTTTAGTTATTTGAAACCGTTTAACTGTGTACAAATAAATGAATATAATCAAATAAGATAATAACTAGAAACCATATGATTATGAGTATTACATAGGATTACTCGAAATCATATAGTTCTGCCGTAATTATGTGTATTTGATAGGAATATTTAACATCATATAACTGTGCAAAACGCTCTTGTCAACTACAGAAAAATGTAAATGTAGGCAATTGTCTAACATCAAGGAATAAAATAACCACAGGCAGGTAGACATGCCGTTAAAATGAAAAACGTATCAAACTTACTAGTTTTTGAATTTTGTTTTGTCTAACAGAAAATAGGAATTGTGAAGAGCAAATTTACGCGAAAAATGATGAGCGACCCATTTTTTATTCAGTGATCTAACAATTTAAACTAGTCAATCCGGCATTTTTGATATGTGTGAATTCATCTGAATCCGTATAGTTATTGTCCAATAAGCTAATTGTTATGTGCCATCGGGCCAGGAATAGTTTTACCTGCCAGCTGTGACAACCCGATATTATTGTTCAAGATAAACAGAAGTAGGAGGGAGTGACGAAGACACGCTTTGCGAGCAGGATGTATGAATCCAATTGCAAAATCTGTGTGACTAAATTTCCGGTGCATCCTACAGCCGTGATTGTTTCCTAGTGATTACTTCCTGTTGCTTTTTCCGGTCACTTTGTCTGCACGGGCAAAAATTTCCGGTGTCTTTTAACCAATCTTTGATACACTTGACTTTCATGTCTGAAACGCTGGTCTCACTTGGTTTCATCGTCGAAGAGTAAGTTTCATTTCGTAGCTAAGCATCTTGTATATTGCTGAAAAAAAAAAAAGAATTTATATAGTATTCCTAGGGGATTTTTCTAGAATGACACTTTCTTAGGAAAATATTTTCCTGTTACCAGAGCATTTATACGACTGTCTAGAAAACAAAGGAGGAAAGTTTGGTTTGTTGGTTTTACTTGTCAACTATTATAGAGATACTGAAAACCAAAGTTTTTGTTGCAATGAATACTCATTTAAAAATACGATAGCTTCAAGTAAGTATTCACACACTAATAATTTGCCGACAATTCTCTTATTTCAAGTTAGTGTTCCTATCAAATGATAGAAAAAATGAAAATCAGAGGATGAATACTGATCCTCCAGACTACTACATGTTTTAGATTAGCCAGAATACTGAGAAGAATCCTGGAGACCGGAGTAGACTTGCTGTCACTCGGACTTCAGTGAAATACATTCCACGAATACTGTTGTGACAAACTCGCAAAGAATATGATAATTCCTTTGCTCTCATTTATTGCTTCAAGTACCCCCATATAATTGTACTATCTATTTAACAAATTAGATGATAACAGTTAAAATCTTACCTATTTGGGTCAGAGCGGATCTGTAAATAAAAGCGGCGCAGAGGGTTTCTTTTTTTCTTTTTTGTACTTATTTGCAGCAAGATTAAAAACTCAGATATTTTGCTCGAGTCAGAAACATTCTTGTAATTGGCCAAATACCAAAAATGTACAAACCTTTTTAAAAATTTACAACAAGTATTTTTGTACTTAATCATTCGTAGATAAAAATAAATTTCCTGTTAGATGTCTTGTCAGTCATGTCTCTTTATCCATGTGGAACATTGTCTCTTATGTTCCACTAACAAAAGCTTGATTCAAAGCCAAACGTGTTTTCTTTGATGATCGTGCATAGTTTACACATTGGTAAAACTTTTTTGTCAAATATATGTGAAAAAAGTTACATTTTTCAAAATTTTATAAAGGCAAACAATTCACATAAAAAGTTTTTCTTTTAAATTTTTTTACGTATTTAGCGAAATTGATCTTGGCAGGGTTGGACCATAAATTATATTAAATGTTGAGGTTGTAGATCTGGTGATTTGGGTAGAGTAGGGTACTCTTTTATTGCCATTGTTAAGGGTCCCTCTTCTTTAAGTTGATTTCTGCTTAAAAATGATTGTATTCGATAGGACTGTGTGCAAAAGATCTTAAGCAACAACATCAAAATAAATATGGTCACGTTTCCTTACACACTAGGCAAAAAAACCGGGAAGGGTTGATATGCCATTAAAATCAATCAATAAAACTCTGTAAAACCAATTTAAGACTAACTGATACGTGTTACTCTTTTGAATAATATGACTCCATAAGTCCAGGAAATTCATACCCGGCGTAGACGTGTATTTCAACTAGTTTTTCAAAAGTCTTTTTTTTTTTTTTTTTGCATGCAGTTCTTACTTCAATGCAGACAAATGCGTTGCCGATGTGTATGCATAAACATATTCTTGTCTACCATAATTACGTCGGTATATGAATGTTTATCGTGTGTGTTTATGTGTTGTTGTTGTTGATAGTTTCATTTTTGATGCGGAAACCGCTCCGTTCGCTTCTGTTACTTTCTGTTTCCTTAATTCGCCTATTAATCCATCTCACTCATTTCCTTTTCTAAAAGCAAAACTTTCACTTCTGACGACTGAAATCTGCAAAATACGACACCATTGCAACATGACTAACAGTAGCAATCCGACAAGAACATCTGAGAACACCAACAAGAAGCAAGAATAACAAACAAACAAAAAAACATGCCATGAAAAAATAAGTCAACAAAAATGACATAAAAATAAACACAATCAGAATAAACCAACTGACAGTCAATCCAATAAATCACTGAATAGGTAGAAAAAAAAAACAAAGAAGAAATCACAATAGTTTCACTTGAATCTTTTAACACCGCAACGTATTATGTGGTTTCAGTATCCATATGAAAGCCAGGTAAAACAAAAAGTAGTGTTATCACTGAGAAATAGGAAGATCGTTGTTTCTACAGGAAAAAAAGATTTAAAACAAAAGCAAGATGTTGGGTATTTGTTGAAGCAGAGAAATCCTGGTTTTAACAAGAATCTTGAATTATATCCATTAGGCATCGAGTAAGAACTGACAACAAATGGAAGAAATGCTCATGCAGGTCGCTTTCGTTTGATTTTTCCATTTTTTCTTCTATCATAGTTGTTACTTTTATGCTTGTTTCTTTACTACAGCGGTGGTGATGGTGGTCATGAAAGGGGGTACGATAGCTGCATTTATTTTGCTAACGTCACCAAGTACGGAGCGACGAATTGAACATTAAAGTTCTGTCATTGTTTCAATCTGATTTCCTTCTTTCCCTCTTCAGTTTCCTTTAATCTATACATATTCTTACCATGATTTCTTTTACGAAACCTTTCGATGTCTTGTTGTGCATTTTTTTTTTTTTACAGTATACTCCCCCCCCACCTTTTATTTTGTAAACTTTTTTCTTTAGTACTCCGTTTTTCTTTTTCTCTATACTTTTTGCTTTATTTCCTTCTCCTGTGGGGTATTGCCTAACCATATTTACCAACCCCTCCGCTCGGGCAGGATATGACACAAGGTCAATTTTTAAGCGGAGTTTAACAGGTTTGAATTCAGTTTTCCTTCTCCTAGACTAGTTGCCTCACCAAGGCTGAAGAACCTAGTCTGCCCTACTATTTACCCATTGCTGGATGGAGAATGATTGGATTCATACCTTTCCCAAGGGTATTAGCGCTATGTGAAAAGCAATCAGTCTCGTCCAGGATTTGAACTCGTGTGACCGTGTCCATTTCCTACGATGATAACCATTACAGCACGGGCACCTTCACTTTTGGACTAATACCCATGGAAAAGGTATAAACCCCCTTACACCCCTAGCTATGGGTTATATCGTACCAATATTTCTACAAGGATTAGTTTGGCACTTTAATTACCCATAAAGGTTAATATGCCATTAAAGAGACCAAACAATTTATGTTCTATTTCTTACCATTTTCATGTATTATATTTCTTAACCTTTTTTAAAACTTTGTTCCACGTTTTCGTTCACTTTATTCTTTTTTCTTTAACTTTTTCCTTTCTGTTTTTTTTTTTTTCTTACGCACTGTTTTCCTTTTGCCTTTTTATCTATTTTTTTAAAACCTCGTGTTTTTCTTTCTATTCTTATAATTCACTTTCCTTCTCTTCTTCCTCGTTTCAATGTTCAACGTTCGATTTTCGGCATATCCTTTTTATAGAGGGAGTCCCGGTGAAATAGAAGTCAAAGTGCTGGCCTTCGACATTGTGGTGGGAGAGATCGAAATCCAGTCGTACTTTCGTATTCACTTTTGAACTAATTCCCTTGGAAAATATTTGAACACTCTTATCCCCATACTACTGGTTAATCAGTATCCCTACAAAGATGACTTGGTCATTCAATAACCCGTGAAAATTGAGATGCCATTGAGCAAAGAAACAAAACCAAGCCTACTTTTTTATGCTCGTCTTCTGCTTTCGGCTTTTACATTTTAACTCTTTTGATTTTTTTTTTTTAAATTTTAGGTCCTTTCGACTTTCACTTATAATTTTATTTGACGTTCATTCGATTATATTATACATGTCTTTAAATGATCTTGTTTTTTTATTCAGTTTTCTGGTTTTAATCTCCCCCTCTCTCTCTGCTTTAGTTTGTATAATGCCAGTTTGTATATCCCCCATATTGATTTTTTTTAATACGAAATAATGTCTTCATAAAGTTGACATTCTCTCTCATGTTTTATTCTGTTTATCTTTGATTTCCACGTATATATTTCTCTTTCTGTCTTGCTCTTTCGTTCATTCTCCCCCACATAAAAAAAAATTCCTTCTTCCTATACATGGTTATTTTACTTCTATTCCTTTCATAATTCTTTCTGTATCTCAATCGTCTTTCACTCATTCCTTTTTTCGTCCATCTATTTTTCTTTGACTTTTAATATTCTTTTTTCGTTTATGTTTTTTCATTAGTTTTTCTTGAACACCACCAATATTCCATGTTTCGGACTTCCTTCATTTTCTTTTATTTTCTTGATGATAACACTTTTCTGTCGAAAGCATAACATTTTATGATTGGGCATGATATAAACGGTTTCATTAAAATTGATAATGAATTAGAAAGCAAGAAAAACACATAAAATGTAAAGAATCCTTTTATAAAGTGATACTCTTATGAAACAAGTGTATTATTAAACCAGATTAGTCGTTGCACGCCTTTTTCAAGTGAAAATAATCCAAGATTTAAAAGACGTAGCAACGTTGGCAGAAGAACCAATACCTTTTCAGTTGTTTAGTTTTATTCTTCATCTTATATATATATTTTCCTCTTATGCATTTTTTGTCCTCTTTTCATATTTTTAATGTATGTCGTTTTTTCTTTCAATAAAACATTTAATTTGATGGTTCGCAGTTGTGAATTGTACTACAACTGGAAATATTTTAAAGTAATACCTGAAAAAAAAAATTCTGTGCGACTGGAATTAAGCAAACAAGACATACTTTTTCTTTATTACGATATCAGAATTTCCCTTTTTACAATATTTTAAGGTAGTCATACACAATTGTAGTCGTTCTTTAGGATTAACTCATAACGTCTAAGAAATAAAAAAAATCACTCTGTAACTTAGGCCAATATAAAAGAAACATATTCTTCAATGCACAAACTATTCAAACAGCTGCTAATGTATTTATTCAAAACCACCTCACAATATATATGAGGTGATAATCTAAAGTGCGATGTACTCTGGGTGTGAAATGGCTTCTTTAAAGAAAATATTTATTATACAGGTATTTCCTGAGACGTTTAACATGTCCGACCAAACATGAATAACTTTAACTGTTTAATCTATTTAAATTCTCCAAAGGTGTGGGTAACATAATATGCATGTAGATATTCAGTAAACAACCGAATAAAGTGTGAGAAGGTATGTATGCATGCGTGTGTGTATGCATATATATATGTATACGCACACACTTTTCTATGGACGTGTGTGTGTGTATTGTGTGTTTATAAATGAACGAGATTCGCAAAAGTTCATACTTCAGATAAACAACCTGTTTTTAACCACCTCATCAAACTCGATTCTTAAATGATTTTTCTTTTTCGATGAAAAACCAAATGCTGAAAGGCATCTACAATCAACGAGTCTGTTATCTTCGTGATATTGTACAAGGGCAAGAAGAATATATTCCGTAAAAACTTCAGTTATGAAAAAGTATATCTAACAATAAGCAATTGGCAGGAAACAATCTTCTTTCAAAACGTTTCTCCGCGTATATAATTTTGATTTTTTAATCTGCGAAAAAAAAACAAAAACATTACGTATTAGTTTTAGTCAGATAACCACTGTTGTATGGCCATGACCATGACTAACTATATAAACACATATACATCTGCATGCAGAATCATAACGACACAATAAAGGCGAGCGACACAGTTCTCTAGAAAAATATACCTCCCACTTTATTGAAAGGTTGTGTGAGAGAGGGAGTTGGAGACCTAACAGAACTGCAACATATTGACCCCCCACTCTATTGGCCATAAATGCGTTTCTTTCCCGTTCTCCTGGGCTGCTCAACCGGGGTCCTGGAGGCCCAGCCTCTCTGGGTGCTGGTTTTCTCTACCGCATCTTATCTCCAACTCGTCAGATCCCCAACTGCTCAATAGGTGACCTGAGGTCTCCCTCTGCTGGGTGCTGGCTTTCTCTACCGCATCTTGTCTCCAACTCGTCTGATCCCCAACTGATCTGATCTCCAACTGCTCAATCGGGGGCCTGAGGGCCCACTCAGCTGGGTGCTAGCTTTCTCTACCGCATCTTCTCTCCGACTGGTCTGGTCTCCAAACTTCACTGAGTTATATAACTGTTCAACGACCACCTTCTTCTTGTGGGCGTCACAAATTGCACTCATTCAACCCATCTACGATCAAGGTTAAACACTTCTATTCCTCGACCGGATGAACCAGTTATTTACACAGGTGCATTTCCTATTTTGAAAGCCCGGCCGGGTTGTAGGTCAATATACGACACATTTCATTAATCATTACTGATTTACCTTTACAAGTTGTATAGCTATTTAGTTTTCTATCTTGTAATGAGTCATTCATCATCAATATTAATAATTTGGTAACTCTTACTTGTCTATTTATCCTCCAACTGATTTATAAGTAGCTAACACATTTTGTATTCATGCTTATTATACCCAAGAGGAATTTTTAACGAAGAATGCTTCGTAAGAAAATAGTTTTGTTGTTTTTTACTAAGAAGTGGCGTCTAATGATAATCGGCGGAAGAGGATATTGCTGTAAGGTATAACTAATCATTGAAAATCGATATTCTTAAAGGGTCTCAATAATAAATGACCAAAAATGCTTAAATCGATAACTTAAAAAATGTTTCTCTAAAAATCTTCGTAAAATGTTTCACGGAACAGAATGAACTAGACACGTAATCTCGATTGTGCATTGGTCACACAAGACTTACACACTTTATATACATAAAGAAGAACAATCGCAGTGGATAGAATGTCAAGCACCCTACACTGAAAAGGATTTTCTTATAGAATACAGACTTTTTAGCTCTTATTAGACTGTTTTCTTAGAGCAAATATGAAGGAACTATTTGGAAATGTCATTTTCGATGACTTTTTGTTCTTTTTGAGATAGATAACAATACATCAAAAATTATGTTTGTAAGCATGATCCTCACCACACAAAATAATGATAGAAAATTCTAGAGGATTTTCATATATTGTTAAAAAAGGAAAGAAAGAAAAGTGTTCAGAAACAAATTAACAAAACAATGTAAATATAAATGCACAATGAAGGAAATTTCTTAAACCCTAAGTGTTAATGTACGCAATGTCAATATTCCTTGGGTTAAAATCAATCAAACAACAAAACAATATAAATTTCATACACTGAATAATCTCGCTTGGGTCCATACGGATATGAAATTTTAAAAAAAATTCAAACCACGAGTTGTGACTGTTCGTCACTTACTAATAAAGATATTAGCAATCTGTATACAGAATATATAAGAAACAAGCTTGATACTCTTCAGGAGGTATTTGAAAAACATACTCCGAATAACAAATATAAAAACTTTAACACCCATAAAGAAACTGCAGCTGAGTGCATACCCACTAAACTAAGAGCCTTAATTAATTAAAGAAATCCAATAATTTCAAATAAGCAGAAACTTCAACTCAAGAGTGAACAAACACATTCGAAAGAAAATCCATTAGAATACATTTAAGGCCAAAAGAATGAAATTAGAATTTCGGTACAAGAGAGACAATCATGATTAGCTTGGCGGACAGTAAAAGAAGTGATCAGAAAAAAGGGCACATTCAAAGCAAAACTAATAGCTATCAGCCAAGAAAGATTTCAGTGGAAAGAACATTTCAAGAATCTACTCAGACACCCACCTGAAATCATTGACAGACATCTCTAAAAATTATTAATGACCAAGTAGATATCAAATTAAGAGAGTTTACGGAGAAAGTACTTTACGTGGCATTAAAAAAGTTGCAAAGCTTCAGGCTTCGAAGGGATACCCCGTGAAATATGGAAGACAAGAACATTCGATGACATACTTTTTCGATCATGCAACGCTGTGTATCAACAAAACAATAGTGAAATAAGCAAAAGGCTGCATCCACCACTTTTTTTATAAAGGCACCCTGGGAACCACGAAGAATTACAGAGGCATAAGTCTAACTGCTAGAGCTGCTAAGTTTTATAATGCCCTGCTTCTCAATTGTATTCAACCTGAAATCAAGAAAATTCTTTAGAAAAAATCAGAACAACTTTCATATATTCTAACAATTCATCGAATCCTTGAAAGAATTGGATCCCGCGGCAACACTATTGTTGGTAAATTGCTCCAAGGCTTTCAATTCCGTACACAAAAGGTAGATGAAACAAATATTACTTGCATATGGTCTCCTAAAAAAACTGTTACCGCTATAATGGTGCTTTACAAAAGCACGAAAGTAATGGTTGGCGCACCTGGAAACACCTCTTTGACATGATCGCAAGAGTCTTGCAAGGAGATAGATTCGCACCATTTTGGCTCATACTCTGCCTCGACTACGTACCTCAAACGACAATAGAAAAGTAAAGATTTTCATATTAGATAAAAGGCCAGAAGCAGTCGATATCCCGGAGAAACTGACAGACGCAAACGATGCAAATGCTCCAGCGCTTCTAACAAGCTGTATCCACATTTAATAGCCTCCAGCAAGCAGCTGAACGTATTGACCTCTATGTGGATACAAATAAATACTGCATATGTTTTAAACAAAAAACATCGAACTCCACTTTAGGTTACAAGCCTCTACATCTAGTTGTCTTGTTCACATACCTCGACAGCAACATCTCATTAACTGAAAGTGATGTAAGCGTATTTCTCCAAAGGTTTAGAATAGTACTGACAGGTTATTGATAATATAGAAATCTAAATTATCCAATAAAATTGCATTTCTTGCAAGCTGTGGCTGTTTCCATATAGATGCACTAGATGGACGCCAACAAAACAAATGACGAAAAAGCTTGATGAGAACATCACAATAATAATAACTGCTGTCTTGAGCAAATCCAGGAAGCAACACCTTTTCAAAACATCAGCTGTACGGCCATCTGCCTCTTATCTGAGAAATCATCCAAGTTAGACAAACACGACACGCGAAGCACTGCTGAGGAAGTAAGGACGAACTCATTAGCGACGTTCTCTTATGGATACCTACACATGGACGTGCCACTTTTGGCCGACAAGCACAGACTTGCTTACATAAGCGCTGTACAGACACTGAATCTTGTCCTTAAAACCTATCAGGAGTAGTGGATGATAAGGATGGATGGCAAAAGAACCAGGAAAATGTATACTGTCAGCTTGACTTGACGATGATTATGATTTTATAAAAAAAAAACATGTTCATATCTTTTCTATTTAAATAATTATTCTAATGGCATTAATTATTTTTTTAACCACCCAGTTAATTTTTAACTGACTGTAAATATTAAACACTTGTGATCATATTTTTACACTTAACCAATGTGGGCAGGTACTTCAGCTAGTAAATTTATAATTACGATTTTTCTTACCTAATATACTGAAAAGAAGTGCTGACTTTTTTTCTTTTTCGAATTTTTATTTGAAACCCTTTCAAATTTTATTTTTAGGGCTATATATCGTTGGTTATTCATTTCTAGATGATATTCTTCAAAATCTCTAATCAAGAGAACACAGTAAAATTCGAACAAAAGAAAAAGGGGAAACGATAATTGATCCACAGTTAAGCACCCAATTAAATAATTCTACTCAGAACTGTACAAATCTATCGCAGCGCAGTGCAAGTAATGGTATCATTACAATAGTTAGGGTCTGTATTACATTCTTGGTAGCCATTGTTCCAAGAAGAGGGGCCAGGTTGCCGTTAGTATCTTCTTGTATTTCAACCTTCTTGTTTTATCACTCTCACTTGGTGGTAAATGCATTCAGGTTTTCTTGTTTGCACTTTCCTTTCTCTGGCGAATATCTGAGAATTGAACAAGTACGTCGAGACCGGACGTGCATATGAGCATTCTGAACATGTCTTCCGTTCAATGTCCTATTAATATGTGAAACACAGTGGGAAAAAGTTCTCAGTGTCAAACAATGTCAAAATAGAATAACAGCTGCGAGCAGCAAATGACTTGAAGCGTGTTATTACATTGCCGAGTAATTTCTTACACTGCGGAAAGCTCAACTAAAAACAAAAAAAAAAGGGTGAAGGATAGAATAACAAAAAGACAAAGACGAACTTAAAAATGTAGGCGGTGCGAAAAGAGGGTAAAGCGGACAAATAATACAAAAAAGAAATAAGCAGATTTAGTCTAAAAGAAAGAAAGATATTAAAGGCTTTAAGGGGAAAAATAGGTGGGGGATTCGTACTAAAAAATGGAAGAAAAATAAAATTAAGAGAGCAGAGAAAAGAAGAAAATAGAAGAAAGAAGAATTAAAAAAGAATTCAGAAAATGAAGAGCAAAGGCAAAAATAAATGAACGAAGATGAATATTTTGTTCGTCAAACCATCAATACTGTACTAAGATTGATTATTCCTACAATTTTTAACTCCTAAAAATATCTCCTAATTAACAGGAGTCAGCTATCTGGCAGTTGTCTGCATTATTATAAGTCATTCATTAGTTATGTAAATAATTTGGTTGTGTATGTTTGTCAATCCTCGAACCAGTTTATGGAAAGCTACCAAATTGAGTAAGCAAGAGAAGTTATTAACGTAAAACTGCTTCTTCTTACGATAAGAGTTTTTTTTATCAAGATGTTGTCTCTAACAATAAATAATCAGTGCAAAGCCATATTGCTGTAAGGCGTAACTAATCGTACAGAATCTATATTTCTAAAGAATTTCGACAAAAATTAATTTCCACAAAATTTTTAGGACTTTCAAACATAGTTGAAGCATAATCTTAATAGAAGAGGCAAATCTTAAGCCCTCGTTGCTTGAAATACGCTGACTATAAGGCCTCACTATTGAAAATTTACCCGGGATAAGACACTAACTGCATCTGATGATAAAGCTCCAATAAAGGAGCTCTCATTAGTATGGAGTATCCCTTCGTTGCCATTACTCCCAGGTCCACTCTGACTTGAAGAAGTAGTATCAGTTAGGGTATCTTCTATGGGTCAAGTAGGTATGTTTAAAAATTTGTATTCGACATGACTGTGAGCAAAAACATCATTGAAGAACTACAAAAAATGTAAATATGAATGTACAATGAATGCGATTCCCTAACCTCTCAATATAAAATTATCCGAAATGGAGTGACATGACATTAAAATCAGTTTATCTCATCCACTCACTTTTGAAGACATTGTTTTACTGTCATTGAAATCAGATACGAGCCGGGTTTTTTTTTATCGTTTACTAGAATTTTTTTTTTAAATGCGTAAATATAAAATTTAGCAGTTTCTTTGTTAGTTATCAACAGCGTTCGTATCGTATGCGACACTGAGGAGCATTTACGTGCACAGATATTCAGGTTGAAAAATCTTATGTCTCAACGACAAGAGTCATGAGATGGAGATACACTTTTATTGCTTTTCTTCAACGTTCAACCCGAGATTAGAATACAACTAAAATGTTTGAAAACCCCTTTTGTATCCCAACCCTTTAGGTTTTGAAAAGGAACTTCTGTATTTCTCCACTTTTGGGGTGCAAAGGTTCGAAGTGAAAATCTTTGTACAATGTCAAAAAAATGTCATTACTATAAGCTATTCATGGCTTCGGCAAGCTGTCGATAATTTCTCAAGAGGTTTATCAAAAAATAGTATTTTCAGTTATGTAATCAATGTTCTACTTACAGTTAACTTTGCAGTTCTATAAATAGAATGTGATTTGATACAGAGGTTAATAGCTGCCGTAGGTAATCTTTCAATGTGCAATAATTAGAAAATATATGTTTTTGCTTATTTATTGCCTGTGTCAGTCATCTTCAATAATAACATCAATTATCTGATTTTAATGTTATTTTTATAAAAAATTTGTCCTCGTAAAAGGAGCAACTGTTTAAAACTTGAATTTCTCCAAAGCAATTGGGCAACCCTAAAATAAATTCAATGCTTTATATTACCGGCGTAATTTAACAGATCTTGTCAACACAGCACCATCAATTTGCAAATCAAACTGTTCATAGTTTTCCCATTATAAGTCTGCATCCATTCTTTTGTTAACGCTAAAAGGCATACTGGAAATTTATGTTCATATTAACACGACTATTATCCATATTAAGAGAAATCTAAGCAAGCGTTTTATTGAACCGATATTTTTATAGAAGTGCTCAGGAGTTATTGGTCCATTTTTTAAAGATATCTAATGAAGACTTTAAAAATAGCTATTCATCTAAATTAACGAGACTCCTCTAAATTCGCTGTTTATTAATGCTGATTTGGGTTTTGGTTAGGGACTATAACAGGTTCGATCATGGTGACGTTATTAATGAATGTCTTTATTCATATTTACCAACTCCTCCACTCGGGCAGGATATGACACAAGGTCAAATTTTAAGCGGAGTTTGACAGGTTTCACTAAGGCTGAAGAACCTAGTCTGCCCTACTATTTACCCATAGCTGGAGGGAGAATATTTGGATTCATACCTTTCCCAAGGGTATTAGTGCTTTGTGAAATGCAAACAGTCTCGTCTAGGATTTGAACTCGTGTCGCCGTGTCCATTTCCTACGACGATAACGATTACACCACGGGCACCTCCATGTCTTAATTGTTTGATCATATAATATAGAATAATTTAAGGATTAAATCTTAATTTTGATTCCTCAAAGGGAAGCAACATGGTCGGAAGCCAGTTCGAATTTTAGTCACACTATAACGTTAATGTTGTATTAATAACCCTTGGGAAATGTATGAACAGACTTTCCTCTCTTGCTACCAATTAAATAGCACTACTACCTTCCTTCTACAAGAATGGCTTTGACATGAAATAACCCACAAAGATTGATATGCCATTAAGCAATGAAACTTAACTGAACTTACTTCCTTACAGCTTGAGTAACAAGGCTTAACACTATGGTAGAAAAGATTATTCTATGAAAACCAAAATAAAATATATTTGATTTCACCAACGTCTTCAAATCCCTTATTTACAGTAATAATTATATTTTAAACAATATATCCTGTATTATAATGATATTATATGATTATATTATAAGCAGTTAAAAGAATTTAATAATTTCTTTTAAAATTGAACGGTTTGACTTACCTTAATACTATACAATTTCGGTGTTAGGTATCAAATGTGAATGTGTTGATAAATAATCACATGAAATTTCAAGACATGTTGCTACTAGCATTCAGAATAAGAGATAAAACTAATTGTTTATCTTCTAAAAATCGCTGTCCTGATTTCTTATGCACATCTATAATAAAAGTATGACTAATTCATTATATTAAATCAGTTTTGAAAATTACTTATTTGCTTAGTTTGTCCTACATGGCAGAAATCTGGAACCCACAGTGGGGATCACATTCACATGCAATAGTTCATATAGACTAGCTCATTGTATCACACAATGCATCTGGTTTATTTTAGGTTGTTCGATTCAGATTTTAGTAGAGCCGGGCTTTCAAAAGTCGTTGCTGAATAACCTGGCACCATTACACAGGGTATCTAGAGGTGTAATTCTCTCGCCTGCAGCACTCGAAAAATATTTGTCTGTATTATTAGCTCCCATGACTTTTTCGTTATTGTCTCTCTATAAAAATTAACTCTTTGTCTCCTTATAATCCTTTTGTTCTGAGTTTTAATGCATTTCTGTAGCAAAGTAAAGTTGGCGAGGGCGACCAGAAGGCTCCCTTTTCAATAGCTTCTACACCGAGGTGTAGGGGAGGGTGACCGGCTCATCGTCCCAGTGGGTAGAGTGTTCGCCAATGGTCCGGGAGACCTGGGTTCAATCCCAGATCAATGTCATACCAAAGACTTTAAAATGGTACTTGATACCTCCTTGCTTAACACTCAGCAATATAAGGTACGTATCAAGGGTAAAGGAGCAATCTAGTGAAAGGAGTAGCGCCCTCCTCTACACCTCGGTGTAGTAGCTATTGAAAAGTGAGCCTTCTGGTTGCCCTCGACGACGGTCGCCAACTTTACTTTTTTTACTTACTATAGCAAAAGTATTCTAAATTATAATTCGAATTGGCTGGTTTTATAGAAACGCTTGACTTTTTCCGCATTTGTACACATCGGGTAGATTTTGTGTTGAAACGCACGAAAACAAAATTATATGTAAAAAATATTTGCAAAATTAGGAATTTAATCAACTTTTCCCTATCGCAATGAATATTTTTTCATTATGAATTTATTGTAACTTAGTTTGTTTTTCAAGCGGTTGATGATGATATTCGAAAATATACAAATGAAATATTTTATTTAACAGTTAACTCCACTTCAGAAAGTGATCGAATTGAAATCCAAACATGCTATTCAATACCTTTATTTATCATTTACATAAATGATAGGAAAGTAAAGATCTCTTCCAATTTATCATGTACCCTTTACACTTTTCTGCATCGTTCGAATTTAGCTAAAAATTATGCGGTGTGCGCAATGAGGATTTAATGCACGAAAAATTATACATTTATCTAACCCATTCATCACGAGGCGGATACGATATGATCAATCATGAAACGGAGTACAGCTGATTTGTATGTAGCTTTCCTTCTAAACAAGTTGCAAGTTTAAAGAGCCCAGTGTTCTCGGTGATTTACGCAGAGCTGAGGTGGAACAGATTGATGCACACCTTTATAAAGGACATTAGCGCCAAGTGAAAAATGATTATCCTCGTTAAGAACTTGAACACGAATCGCCGACTCTATTTTCTTCGACAGTAAGATATGCTAAGGATGGGGGCTCCCCACACGACAAAAGTAACAGTCTGCGAGTGTAACTTAGCAACCGTTTCGTCATGATGAGGCACTCGAGCAACAGTTTCTTTCTCGAAAGAAACATATCGACACATATACCCAGCACATACACACAAATATTTATATATGATATTACACAAGAAGCACTTAGCCTAACTGTTATCGTCGTGGGAAACAGAATTAGTAACCCGAGTTCAAATCCTACACCCGGCTGTTTCGGAAAGGCATGAATCAATCTATTATCTCACCAGTTTGAGGTATATAGAAGGGTATACTTGGTAATTTAGATTTGCTTAGGCAACCAATGTAGGAGAAAGAAAACTCTGAATTTAAACCAACTTTACTCCACTAGACATTTTACCTGGTGTCACATTTTGCCCGCAGCGGTGAAGTTGGGTAAATAGATTCATAGCATATCCCTATTCGTCTTGTCGTTGTTCGGAATAACTTAGTCTCACATATATAATATTTTAGAATTAGTTTGATCTTCATTAATTGTCAATGCAATTATAGCCTTCTGCAAGACGGAATTGAATTTAGTAAATGAGGATTTTCAAGCGGAGATGACTTAAGATTCTTTTGGTGTGAGAGATTAATTAGAAAATGTTAATGAAATTGTTGTATATTGACCTACGACTCGACCGGGCTGTCAAAATAGAAAATGTACCTTTGTAAATAATAGGTGCATCCGGTCGATCAGGATATTATAACCTTGACCGTGGATGGGTTGAATGAGTGCAATTTGTGACGCCCACAAGAAGATGAGCGTTGAACTATTATATAACTCGGTGAAGACAGGAAGTCAGTTAGTTTGGAGACCAGACGCTATAGAGAAACACAGCAGAAGGAGCCCTCAGGCCCCCGATTGAGCAGTTGGGTATCAGACGAGTTGGAGATAAGATGCGGCAAAGAAAACCAGCCCCCCAACAGAGTGGGCCCCCAGGCCCCAGTTGAGCAGCCGATGAGAACGGGAAAGAAACGCGGTTATGGCCAATAGTGTGGGGGTTAATATGTTGCAGTTGTGTTCGGTCTCTAACTCCCTCTCACACACAACCCTTTCAAATAAAGTGAGAGGTATTTTTTTAAAGACCCCTCTGTCGCTCGTCTTTATTGTGTCGTTATAATTCTGCATGTAGATGTATATGTATTGTGTGTTAGTATAGTCATGGTGGTGACAATACAACAAAATAGCAAATGCCGAAAAATTCGGGTAATAGTTGTATTTGTATCTAAATAAGTTTTCATAAGGTGTTGGAGCAAAACATAAAGTTATCTATTTCCTATTTTTCTAATACTAATTCATAAAATAACCAAAAGAGCTCGGTATACGAAGCAAACATAATAGGTCTTTGAGCTAAGGTTCAACGAGTCTTTTGGGGTGGAAGAGAAACTTGTGCTACATTCGAATAAAACTCAAAATGAAGGTAAGAGAAAGTGTCGATGTGACTAAATTCCTACTGACAAAATTAAATGAATATAGAGACATGAAACGTTAAAGGCAAACGAAGATTATATATGCATTTTATAGTTTTTTAAACAGCGAAAATATTTTACATTCTGTATCTTTGCATAGAAAAGCTGCATTTACGTTTACTAATAATCTGATATACCGTAGACTCCTATCTTATTTACTTTACAGATCTACTACTCCAAAATAATATAGCATGGTTAATGAATACCATGGCCCTAAAGTATGATGTTCTAAGCTTTGTTAGTATTTGAGAAGAAACATTATTTATATAAATGGTATTGCAGAGTGTGTTTTTCTCTATTAACAGCCAAAATATTTTATATGGCACAAGTAAATTTTCTGTGTAAGAATTTTTTTTCAAAATTGAATATTTTATCGTGAACAAATTGCTTCCCGTCGTATAGCATTATCACTGATGGCCTTTCATTTGATAGGGGAGCAAGACAGCTTCAAATGTAATTTTCTTTTTGTTCCACTTCAATTTCTGAAGTTATGGTAAAGTGTACCGGACATGATAAATGTGTTAGATTTTTCGTTCAAGTCAGAGCCTGTTCTTGTATCTTGCCGTGTCCATGGGGTCTAGAACACACTGACTGTATCCACTACAGAGTGGGTATGACCTCAAAAAAAGAGGTGTCCTGGTTATGAAAAAAAGCATTTGACGATAAGGCCCCAATTCTGGAGAAATAAGATGGGAAAACCCTTCATTGCCATGAATCTCAGGTTAACTCTGACCCGGAGTGTTATTATCTGTTAGGGTACACTCTAAAAGTCAAATAGATCAGCTTAATGATTACTCGTATTCGATTTACCGTGAGTAAATATGAACCCTATTCCCTAACTTCTAGATATAAAATAAAAATTCAGTCATCTGGATTGCGACTACATGCTCGAAAGAGAGAATCAGAAAACCCAGGTTCTTTTTTTATTAGGGTCCCCAGAACCCTCCTTTCCACGTAGCTTGGGTGACATTGACTGACCAGACCGACCAACCATTTTAAATTGCATATTGAATCTGTTGATTTTTGGCAACCTTTGATGTTATTTGTATGGGGTAAAGCATATTTTGTTAGACCTCGTGTACCAGACGACATATGGAATTTTGTCAAATCGTCTTTCTAACGACTACTGGCTTTCCTTAAAACCTATCAATGTGCTCCTCGAGGCAAATTCTTTACAATGTTTCAAAATGAAAAATAGTATCAATATTTAACGATAAATGATCGGCAAAGAAAGCATCTTGCTGCAATTTGTAATTGATCATGCAGAATTTAAGTTTCCAATCTCTGGCAACATCCCTACCATATGGAAGCAAGCCATAACCATCCCTATCCTCAAAAAAAAAAAAAGATCCCACAAACCTAATCAGTTATAGACCTATAGCTTTAACAAGCTGCACCCGAAAAGCCCTCGAAAGAATGATTAATCTCAGACGAACATAGTTCCTTGAATCCAAAAACCTCCCCTCAAACCTACAAATAGGCTTCAGAGCCAAAAAAGTACCATAGACCAAATAGTCTGTATAGAAACTTTAATCAGGGTAGCATTTCTCAAAAAAGAACATCTTGAAGCAGTCCTCTTTGACCGAGAAAAAGCCTACAATTCAAACTGGCCATATGGCATAATCAAAGACATTGGGCTACAAGGCAGACTCCCCATTTTCATAAAACAATCCCTTGACGACCAGACTTTCTAAACACGAAAAAATAATACACTTTCCGATCCCAAACAACAAGAAATGGGTGTAGTATCCTATCTGTGATGCTATTCATGATTAAAATAAATTTTTAAAAAATAACCAATAATCAATGAATCAACAAGATATTAAAATGGACCATGAAAAATGGTTTTAAAATCTCCAGCAATAAAACCAAATGGAGGTGCCCATGGTGTAATGGTTATCGTCGTAGGAAATGGACACGGTGACACGAGTTCAAATCCTGGACGAGACTGATTGCATTTCATATAGCACTAATACCCTTGGTAAAGGTATGAATCCAATAATTCTCCCTCTAGCTATGGGTAAAATAGTAGGTCAGACTAGGTTCTTCAGCCTTGGTGAGGCAACTAGTCTAGGAGAAGGAAAACTCTGAATTCAAAATCTGTTAAACTTCGTTTAAAAACTGACCTAGTGTCATGTCCTGCCCGAGCGAGGCGGTGCCCGTGGTGTAATGGTTATCGTCGCAGGAAATGGACACGGCGACACAAGTTCAAATCTTGGACGAGACTGATTGCATTTTACATTGCACTAATACCCTTGGTAAAGGTATGAAGCCAATTATTCTCCCTCCAGCTATGGGTAAATAGCAGGGTAGACTGGGTTCTTCAGCTTTGATGAGGCAACTTGTCTAGTAGAAGGAAAACTCTGAATTCAAACCTGTTAAACTCCGCTTAAAAAAATTGACCTAGTGTCATATCCTACCCGAGCGGTAAATATGATAAAACCAAATGTATGCATTTCTGCCAAATCCAAAAAATGCATAAACAACCCATCCTAAATTTAAATGGCTATGAAATACCCATAACGCAGCAATATAAATTCTTAGGCATTACTCCTGATCCAAAACTATCCTTCAATTCATACATTAAACAACTGAGGATCAATTGCAACAAAGCTATTTAAATCCTAAGATCCATAGCCCATACAGACTGGGGTGCTGATAAAAACCTAAACCAAACTATACAGATGTCTAATACGATCAAAACTTGATTACGGCTGCTTCATTTATGGAGCAGCCAGAAAATCCTATTCCAGAAAAATCGAAACTATCAATTACCTGGGACTCCGTATTGCCCAAAGGAGTCTTCATTACTTCTCCAATTTAAAGTTTATTCATAGAAGCCAATGAACCCCCACTTTCCTTGAGAAGATATAAACTTGCGCACCAATACTATATTAAACTCATTTCATGCTCCCGAAGCCCTGCATATAATCACAACATGTAAATAAGATGCAAAAAGCTTTTCGAAAATAAAAAGCCATAAAATTTTTTAATATAAGAATTCAAACCCTCCTAAATGAAATAAATCAATTCCATAATAATACATTATACAATCCTCCCCAAAACAGCATTTCTAAAACCAAAACACACCCGATCACATTCCAAGAGAACTCCCCAGACCACCACCACATCTACACAGATGGATCCAAACAGGGAATAAAAGTTGGTTGTGCTGCTGTCTTCCAAAACCAAGAACTGTTAAAACGTCTCCCAAATGAATCATCAATCTATAATGCAGAAACCATTGCTACTGACCAAGTCATGAACATTATAGCATATCACAAATCCTCAAAATCCATCATCTATTCAGACTCCAGATCAGTTCTCTAAACTCTACAGAAGAAAGATTCATCAACTGCTCTCATCACAAGACTTCTAGATAAAATTAACACTCTTTGTGAAAATAATAGCATCATTGTTACTTGGATACCTAGCCACATTGGCATACAGGGAAATGAAAGGGCAGACAAAACTGAAAAAAAACACTCCAGACACATATATCCAATACAAAAATTCCATACACCAACACACTGACCTAAAACCATTTATTAACTGATTTATACTCAAATGGCAAAAATCTTGGGATGATCAAATACAGAACAAGCTCCATCATATTAAAGTTGCCATCGGTGAATGGCCAGCAGTTTATAGAAGAAATAGAAAAGAAGTGATAATCTCCAGACTTCGTATTGGTCACACCCTCATTACCCATTCACACCTCTTAAGAGGGGAAACCCCCCAGTATATTTAACATGCAAGTACCTCTTACAGTCAAACTGTGAGAGATTGAGAAAAATTCGCCCAAAACATTACCAAACAAACAATTTAAAGGACCTCGTCTAAAACTCCCAACCAGAGGAAACATTAAGCTTTCTAAAAGAAACCAAACTCATCAAAATCTAGTCAAATATAAAACATAACCAAAATTTATACCTTAAAACCTAAAACATACACAAAAAAACAAAACTAATTTAGCCCTTAAGGCATTAAATGACCCACAGAGGTTGATATACCGTTAAATAAGACTCAAACTCAGACTTAAGTTTCCAAACTTGAAATGTAAGGGAATTGCCTGGCAAAGATACTCTCATTTCTTTAGATATTGCTGGGAGGTTTATATATAGATACTTAAACAGAATGTGGGTGTCCTCGTGGTGTAATGATTAAAACGATGGACTGCGGAATCGTAGAAAGCGAGTTCGAACTCCAGTCATGCTATTACGTTCACTTTCGGGCTAATTCCCTTGGGAAAGGTATGAACCCTCTTATCCTCCTAGCTATGGGTTAAATAGTGCCACTACTGTTCTTCTATGACAATGACTTTGGTATTAAATAACCTACAAAGGTTGATATGCCATTAAACAAAGAAATCAAACAGAATATTTTTTTAAGAAATAAAAATTTGGAATAGACAAAGGTTCAAATCGATAAATATTTGAAATATCATTCACTTGAGAAAGTTTTCATTGAACTATGTTATCTTCATAAGATAATATGAAAATATAACTTTTTTTTGCTATGTGGAGATATATATCTCTTTTGCTAGTAAAACTGGCTAGTTTTAAATCAGAAAAAAACAATGACTGAAAAAAGATGATTAATTGTAACGGTATATCAACCTGTCTAGGCATACTTTATACCGGGAATTTTTTCTCCTTACGTTCATAATTACATTTTTTTCTTTTTCTTTTACTTTTTTTTTTTTTTAGTTATTTTTGAAGAGTTGTTATATCTTTGCACACAGTCCTGTCAAATACGAATATTTTTAACAGGTCGGTTTGTGTGATTCATAGATAGGACATTAACATGTCCTACCACTTTGGGTCAAAGAGAGCCTCATTATCAGACGCAGTTTGTGTCAAATTAAGTTTTTGTGGGAGATATAGTCAGTATTCTAAGCCCTGCTAACAAGCTGCGCTGAAAGAAATTGCTTAAAAATTGCATTTATCTGTTACCTGCGTAGACGTGTACTACAACTAGCTAAACATGAATGCCCATATCTGGATTCTGGAAATTCAGTATTTAAGTGGTTAACATGCACAACTATTTGTGTTTTTGTTTTCTTTGTAGGAAATAACTCAAGGTTACTAGAATTGTTTTTTTTTTCTTTATATAATTCTATTTGTTTCCACGCAGAATAATTCCCTTTGAAAAGAAATAGATCGGAATTTTTCCTTTGCATTTCTACATTATAACAATCCCTTTTCTTCTTGATTCTTTTTCTTTCACATTTTCATTTTTACATTTCTTCTTTGCCTCCTTCAAATCTCCTACTTTCCTATCAATCAATGTTTGTTTCAAAAGCAAATCGCCGCCATTTGCTTCTCCATTTCGCTTTTCATTGTTTTTCTCATATCACTTCAGATATGTTCTTTTCCAAACCTCATCGAATGTTTTCTCTTTTCTTCATATCTGTCTTCCTCCCAATGAAAATTTTAGCTGATTTTTTCCCTTTTCTAAGCTACTGTTTTTTTTTGGGGGGGGGGGGTTCCGCTCATTCTTATCGATACTCAGCTTAGCACAACGTGTTAGATACCTAATGAAAATTGAACTCATTTTATGGTTTGTGAGAATTGCTTGCTAACAGCTGATTCTAATCAAAATGTCTATAAACGTTGTCTATTTAATGAGTTAGAATACAGTCAAGGTTTCGATGTATTCTTCCAATAATCTATGAAAAAGGTGAAATACTTAACAATTCTGGACATTGCTTGTTAATTTTTAAGTAATAGCCAACAAAAATTGAGTCATAGGCGATAAAGTTTCCTACGTCAACTAATATAGCATGTAATTATTAAAATGAATAATTCATCTGGTGATGGAGCAAAGCAAGAAAAATTACACTTTTTTTCTAGGATGAAAAGTACAATTTGTCAGTGTTGGATTTGAAGTTTAACACACTGATTCATTTTGCAAACTTGAAATTTGTAACTTTTATTTTTGATTGATTTTG
Organism: Sepioteuthis lessoniana; assembly: GCA_963585895.1. NCBI lineage: Eukaryota > Metazoa > Mollusca > Cephalopoda > Myopsida > Loliginidae > Sepioteuthis > Sepioteuthis lessoniana. Next base: position 97,296,927 of record OY757920.1, read on the forward strand.
GCTTTTATCTTTTGCGTCATTTTTGATGCTAACATTATACGGCTCATTAGTGTAGTGGGTAGAGTGTTCGCCAATGGTCCGGGGGACCTGGGTTCAATCCCAGGTCGCATGATACCAAAGACTTTAAAAATGATACTTGATACCTCCTTGCTGAACACTTAGCAATATAAGGTACGTATCAAGGGCAAAGTGGAGCAATCCAAGGAAAGGAGTAGCGCCCCCCCTACAGCTCGGTGTAGTAGCTTTTGAAAAGGGAGCCTTCTGGTGACCCTCGACAACGGGCGTCAACTTTACTACTTAGATGCTGGCACATATTTTGCAAAATCAAAAGTGTTCCTTTTATTTTCTTTTTATGATTTTTTTTCTCGTTAACTGGAAGATTCTCTTTGGTAAATTTTTATTGTTTGGTCTTAAAACACTGTAACATATAAATGATTTTATCAAAATATATTCTCATTGTTGAAATGAAATTAACAGCCCCATATTTATTTTTGTTAAACTTAAAATTTATCATTAGTGAATTCCAATTTATTTATATATCTATTTTGAAAAATTGCATTTTGAACTAAAATAGAAAAAAGCTTAAATATATTAAACGATTGATTTTAACGGTATGTCAAATGTCATTTTATACCGACTAAGTGAATAACGTTCATTGTATCTTCATATTTACATTACTTTGTAGTTGTTTAAGACGTTAATTTTGCTCACAGTTTTATCCAGATCTATTTGACCAATAGATAGAATCATAACAGATTCAACATCTCCGTCTCAAATTAAAAACTAGGAGTAATGGCAAAGAAGCAGTACTCCATACTCTTCAGATCAAGGCCAGGAGCATCAGAAATAGATTGAGTTTAGTGCTGTACTCCGGACACTCCTTTTTGGGAGAACTCTTACTTATCTGCAGGGGATGCAGTCAGCATATTCTAATGATGACTTGGCTGATATAATTCAAATGAAAACAAGTCAGAAAATAATAAATTGATGAATCTGACCTTTCGCCTAAAAAAAAACACCAACAAGGCAAAAAAAAAAAACTATGGGATGATACGCATACATTGTTTAGAGGATGGTGATGACAAAAAATTTGAGAAAGTAACTAAAACTATGTAAGCTACTTTTGAGTCAGCTAATACTAGTCAACATGACAATATCAAAAAATATTACCGATGATTCAAAATTTGCTTTTGGTCATTTTCACCAAAATTAATTTTGTCGAATATTTTTAGAACTGAAAAGCTAACACACAGACTTTCTAATTTTCACTCTAATTGTTGGAGGAAGAGAAGGAGGAGGAGGCCATCCCCTAAGGCAATACCTGCTTTGAAGGGCTGAGTTCATTGCAACGTGCCTAAAGCACCTCAGTATAGGGATGCCGATGAGAGCAAGCATTTATGTAATGACTGCGCAAGAATTTTGCTTCATGCACAGCTCCCCACATTGAAATGTCTTTGTATTGAGTCCTATCTGGTGGTAGGTTTCACAAATAGCCAGTCCTATCGGTTGGGCTTTGAAAAAGCTAACTTTTTTCCATGCAAAGGGGTAAAATACCCGACATCAGAAGCTGTTTAATTATGCTATATTGATATAACTTCATCGATAAACTCGAGCTGGTGTTGGAGACTCCAGTTATGCGTATCTACGAAGTGTGAAGTATCCCTTCATTGTAATTACTCCCAGCTTCACAGTGACCTGGAGTGGTAGTATATGCGAGAGTGTTGTTTATGGCTCAAGTAGTTCTGCTTAACAATTCCTGGAAATCGACAGAGGCGTGTGCAAAAAATCTTAGAAACAACTGCATAAAATATGTAAATACATACGTACAATAAGCGAAATTCCCTGACCTCAAGGTATAAAATGATATTTGATATGTTAACGTTGTTAAAATGAATCTCTCGTCTCACAGGTTGAAGAAAATGATAAATATTGTAAAATATTTTTGACTGAATAATATAAGTAAAAATTACTAACAATTATTCTGAAACACAATGCATACCATCCGGTGCTTCTCAGGGATCAGTACTGGAAGCTTTATTATATTCATAAATGATTTACCAAATGATATAAAATCAGATATACTAATTGCCTATGACGTTCATCAACTGGTTAGACCGTGAACAAAATAAATTATACAGATCTGGGTAAATTGTCATATTGGAAAGATATTTAGAAATTAAAATCTAATAAAGAAAATATAAATACAACGGATTTGATCCAAACCCATTTAAGTTTTAGTATCCGTCAAACAACAGGAAAATGAAAAAAAGTTGATGAGTAATATGATCACGGGGTTGGCTCTGATGATATAGTTAAAGCAGAAAATCATATTTTTTACTGTATCGAGGGCAAATCTAATGATTGGTTGAACGGTTTGAAATATTAAGATAGGCAAATGTCGTTTAAAAATATTCAAAAAAAAAAATAAGAAAGGTATCTGACAGAATATTATACTCAGTGCTCAGTGTAATATTAAAATTGGAGGGCATACAAATTGACAAATAATAAAAGGAGTGAAAGATTCGTTACAGGGAGAGATTATTAAAATTAGGATTTGCTACTTTACTAGAAAGAAAAATAAGAAGTGATCTCATTGAAACTTTGAAAATAACATTTCTAATTATGGTAGATATTTTTTCAATTTTTCTCCTCAAACTTGAAATTCATTTTCATGTCCGATTTCAAAAACTAGTTGTATCGAAAATTTTAAGATTAAATTGGATGACTTCAGAAATATTTTTTTGAAAAGCTATCGAGTGAATTAACAGATTTCGATCTATTGATAGATATTAAGTTGACTGTGTATGTTATGCGCAAAGACCTTTTTTTTTAAGGTTGTCGTGAGAAGATAATAAAAATAGATGTCCAAGGAGGCATAAAATAATAATCAGGATTTTTGGCGTTTTTTTTTTCACGTCGTTTTGCCTGTATTTCTTCCATCCCCACTCTTTTCGTTCTGCTACTCATTATTTATTATATTATATCTGCCATTTTTTGGGGTGGGGGTGTCTTTTTGGGTTTTTTATTCTGTCATTGTCTCCTTTTTTTCTTTTGGTCAATTTTTCTTCTTTTTTTTTTTTCTGACCTTCGTCTTTTACTATTGATTCGGCTTGTCTGTAGATCTCAGAATCAATTTCTAAGGAAACCTTAGGTCAGTCATGACAAGAATACTCCCTAAGTTTTTTTTTTTTTTTTACTCTAACGAAATCTACATTTGAAAAAAGAAATAAAGATCAATAAACGAAGAGATAAGCAAGTAAATAAACAGTCCAGCCATTTCTGACTGTTTTATCTTGCTTTAATTAAAGATAAAACTTACCAAGAGAATAAATGTAATATTAGATTATGCATTATCAGATGTGTCAGCCGATCTGAGGTTCTGATGCGAACACAACACATTTAGATGAAATTTCCTGATTGTTAAAGTAAATAAAAAATGATTCACACATTCCTCATTTTTTCTTTTGCTAAAGAGCATTGATTAGGTTTCTTATCAATCATTCCTGGCTTCCTTGATATGTATATGTAACCTATATTATCACCTACTAATCGGTAAGGTCAACAGGTATTTTCCTGGAATCTGGACCGTTTTAGCAAGAAAATAAACAGTAAGTTCTTTTGGGGGCAAATAAGTATATGTTCGTGTGTGTGTGTGTATATGTATGTATGTATATATATATATATATATATATATATATATATATATATATATATATATATATATATATATATATATATACTCACACAGGAGCGAATAAAAAGTTTCACATTTTGATTAGTACTAGTTTTCAGCACGTATATCATGTGACCTAAGCAGTTCAAACCGTGGTATATAACCACTGTGGTTAATAGTATCATGATAGTTGGTGCGCTGTCTCGTTGTGCAATGATTTATTCCATAAGCGATTTGAAAGCGGCACAGATGAACGTAGTGCAAAGTAAAATCTATATCAGGAAATTATGCTTTACGCGTTCGAAGAGGTCTATAACGACGGCAAAGCAACAAAATTATTTGCGTGAAAAGTGAAGGCACCTTTTAATTACAATTGAATAATCAGTTGATTGCAGGAATTTCGCTCAGACTGCTTGAAACTTGACGATCAGGCAAGGTTTGGTAGGGCTAAAACTTGATTCTGAGGCAGTGCTTCAAGCTATCAAGCTGTTAAAGTAGTCAGTGAGCTTGGCATCTCACAGTCCAGTGCGGTTCGTCACCTTCTCGGCCTCAGCCAATCCGATGAGTAGCACTCGGAGAGTATCAGGCGCGCTCGGCATCTCACAGTCTAATGTACTTTGTCGCTTTCACAGCCTCGGCAAAAGCATTCAGAACTGTCGAATTATATACCACACATAACCAAAATAGTGCAAAACTTTTGGCTCACCAGAGTATTTTTTTTTTTAAATTTGGCTGATTTAGAAGAGCTCATTGATAATAGTAGTTATGTCACTAATAATGGCATCTCTGAAAACTGTATTAAACGAGACTACATTCAGACTAAAGTGGACAAAAATAGTAAGTGCCGCCTGTGCGAAGACCAGAAACTGGCAATCATATAATTTGTTGAATGATTTTCTATGGTGTAAAAATACATAGAAGCGAAAGAACGACTGCGATTGACAGCAAATTGTGTAAATAACAATGATTTCACCAAGAGATTCACACGCGTATAAGCCCTGAACAATAGCTGTCCTAATGAATAGAAAAAGTAAAATTCTATAGATCCTTGAATTTCTACGGGATCACCCAGTTCAGGCGCGACCAGTTCTGTTGGTCATAAACAAAGAAAGGAATATATGTCAGACGGTGCAAAACAAAGAGTTCAATCAGTAGAGTAAAAGTATGGAAAATATATGAACCATACAAGTGAAGTGAAAATCGTTGGCAGTATTAAACTGCAAAAATATTGGAAGAAATAAAACAATCGAGACGGGAAAATTTGCTAGATCTAATTGAATACTCAGTATATTAACGTTTGCCCTCATTTTAACCCTAAATAGAACCATAGGATGCTATTTGTTTGCCTTTTAGAAGTAACGACATACGTTGCTGGAGATTGTCACGATAGAGAGATGATGTCGACTTCACATCGGGAAAATGTCAGACATTTGGTTAAAGGAAAATACCTCTAACTCTATTACGGTTCTAACCTTCTTCTAGACTGTTTTTAAATCAGGAGGATATAAATTGGTATTTTTGATTCAATGAATGGCTAAATCTTACCAAGTTCTCAACTGGGCTTCGCTAGTTTTGAAAGTTGTCTCTCGTAATCCCTTTTGATTGACCCTCTGCAAAAATCCTTGCAAGTTCCCGTTTCTCGCACTTACTGCGATAGTTCTAGTAATAGTGAAAATTATTAGAAAATGTTTAAATATTCTCATTTAGGAAATAAAGTAATTTTGCTGGGCCACTTCAATATAACTTTTGATATAACGAATTTTTTATATTATCTAGGCATGTATTTAACCATACCCTCCATCCCGAACAGGATACGGAACAAGTTCAATTTTTAAGCAGAGCACAGTGATTTGAATTCAGTTTTTCTTTTTCGTAATTGGTTACCTAATACTAAAAAATCTAGTCTAACATACTAATTACTCATAACTGGAAGAACAAAGGGATTTGCGCAAAGAAAATCCCAAGCCGTGATATAAAGTATGTAACAATGAAATACTGAATAAAACCCTTCTGTCTTCTCTACATGATGTAATAAATATCCACATATACATGTGTTACAACGGAACCTAAAAGTTAATGTTACCTTGTATGAGTTTACAATTAATATAAAATTCCAACATAATAGGTCAGGTTATAAGTGACTCCTGATTTTAATTACTTTGGTTGAATAATTATTTCATGTTCATAAATCAATTATCGCTCATACATCCGATTATTGAACAAATCCAACGTCATATAGACCTGCCAAGAGACTATGGAATCTAGTTCATTATATGTTCTTACATTTGTCTAGTTGTTCCGTAAGGTTACTTTGCGTACAGTTATATGATATCAAGTAACTATTTCCATTAATAATCATTTGTTTGCACGTAGTTCCATGTTTCGAAGTAAATAATAATCCTTCGTAAATATTTATAGCTTCAAGTACTCTTCGCACAAATAATTTACTGTTGTATAGTTTCCAATGTTCCTATCGAATAGTAATGTTTTTTTTTTTAAATCTATTTGACGCATAGATAGGGCCCAAAGTGGCATTAACCATTATGGTCAGAGTTAACCTGGGATAAATTGCAATGAATGGGTGACTTCACACTACCCCAGTGGTCCAGAATTGGATCTTCATCTTCTGATGCAGTTTAGTGTCAAACATAGGACACTCTTTTCTTTGGCGGTGGAGGCCTTACCCCTCTGCAAGGGAAACAGCCAGCGTATCTTTAACTTCATTGAGAGTATACTTATACCCGTTATATATATGAAACTTTAAGAATTGACAAATTTAAGATGAACTGAAATTCTTATCTTGTTTGCAATTTCTTAAAAGGAAATTAAGACAAACGACGAAGTGAAAATGAAACTAGAAACAGAGAAACATAAATAAAAACTGGGGAAAAAAATCAAATTAACAAGAATCTTTGGATGCTTATTCTTATAATGATTTAACAATGATAACAAAGTGTATATATTAGACGTTGGAAGAATTTGTTGCTAAATCACACAACCTTTTTCTCTTCAAATCCGAAATTTTACTATTTTTTTTAATGGAAGACAATCTAATTCGTTGCATTGCTCACAAAGATTTATTTTTGACGATATCTCAGAATGTCAACCGCTCAACACATCCCTAGCCAGTAACTTTACCAAATTTATTCATATACCATTTGGAACAGTGTTATTACCCGATAAAAATTCCTTTTTCTTTGGATTTATTATCGTGGCATTTTTCATAATTATGATGTATGGTCTATTTCTGAAGTGCTTTACTTGGCAATACCTATTTTTTCAATTCAAGTTTGCACAGTATATTTCTGGCAAGGGCGATTGTATCAATTTTATTACAGGATTAGAAGGTCAGTGAGGTGGTGAGTGGGTAATGCTACGAATATGTTGCGGCATAAAAGCATATGTAAATCATGCGAATATGTCGTTACTGCTCTCGGCATATTAGTAAATATCAACACACTCGCAAACATGAACAAATTAATCTATATTTATGTTTGTACAGGAAAAATAAACCAAATTGAGAGAGGGATAAAGAGGAATATAATTAGTATTCTCATGCAATAATAGATACGGCTATGTAAGTGGGCACACACGCACACAATACTTGCATATAGAAAACTGCTCGTGATATCCCTCAGTCCGTTAACATTCACCTGAGTCAGTCTGTCCGAATCTTCCTACATCGGCCTCTTTGATTCTGTTAAGTTTAGTCCCTATGTATGTTCGACATTTGTTTGGTGACCTGAGCGAATCTGTTCACAATGGACTCTCCTAGTTAGGTGATATCAGCCGGTATGAGTCTGGTGAAATTGGTTAGTCCAAGTATGTTTCCTTCTGTACACATTGGTCTGTTTTGATTTTTTTTCTGCATCTAAGTCTGTTCAGATTAGTCTTCCCAAGTCTACAACAATCTCTCTTCATGGGCCTCTCTGATTCGATTCACATTGCTAAGCCCATATTTCTTCCAGCCTCCCCACGTCTCATCTTGATTTGTCGCTCACACGTTACATTGGTCTACATCAGTCTGTCTAAATCTAGTCAGATTCTCTTAGTTTTTTTTACGTCTATACTCATTGGTCTGTCTGAGTTTCTTCTGCATTTAAGTTGTTCAGATGGGTCTATTTAATTCTGTTCACATTAATTTCTCTAATTCAGCCTGTGGAAGACTAGGAAAAGTCAGTCATTATATGTCACTCTGGCTGCGTTTCTGAGTCTTTGTGTGTATTTAGCTGCATGTAAGACAACGTTTACATCTGCCAATCTGAGAGCGAACGTTGGTTTGTTCAAATATTTTCACATTGATCTGCATTGGTTTGTCTGATTCTGTTCACATTGGTTTGCCTGAGTCTCTCTGAATATGTCTTTGCATGTCAATTTGTGTATACAGTTGTGTATCTGCCGACCAGTACGGGTCTGTCTACATCACTTTGTCAGAGTCTGTTCACATTTGTCTACATCAATATTTCTGTCTGTGTCTGTCTAAATTGGTCTGTCTGCCTATTTGAATCAGACTCAATTTGTCTATTGAGTCTGTTCACATTTGTCTACATCAATATTTCTGCCTGTGTCTATCTAAATTGGTCTGTCTGCCTATTTGAATCAGACTCAATTTGTCTACGTCAATATTTCTGCCTGTGTCTGTCTAAATTGGTCTGTCTGCCTATTTGAATCAGACTCAATTTGTCTATTGAGTCTGTTCACATTTGTCTACATCAATATTTCTGCCTGTGTCTGTCTAAATTGGTCTCTCTGCCTATTTGAATCACTCAATTTGTCTATTGAGTCTGTTCACATTTGTCTACATCAATATTTCTGCCTGTGTCTGTGTCTGTCTAAATTGGTCTCTCTGCCTATTTGAATCACTCAATTTGTCTATTGAGTCTGTTCACATTTGTCTACATCAATATTTCTGCCTGTGTCTGTGTCTGTCTAAATTGGTCTCTCTGCCTATTTGAATCACTCAATTTGTCTATTGAGTCTGTTCACATTTGTCTACATCAATATTTCTGTCTGTGTCTGTCTAAATTGGTCTCTCTGCCTATTTGAATCACTCAATTTGTCTATTGAGTCTGTTCACATTTGTCTACATCAATATTTCTGTCTGTGTCTGTCTAAATTGGTCTCTCTACCTATTTGAATCAGACTCAATTTGTCTATTGAGTCTGTTCACATTTGTCTACATCAATATTTCTGCCTGTGTCTGTGTCTGTCTAAATTGGTCTCTCTGCCTATTTGAATCAGACTCAATTTGTCTATTGAGTCTGTTCACATTTGTCTACATCAATATTTCTGCCTGTGTCTGTGTCTGTCTAAATTGGTCTCTCTGCCTATTTGAATCAGACTCAATTTGTCTACATCAATATTTCTGTCTGTGTCTGTCTAAATTGGTCTCTCTACCTATTTGAATCAGACTCAATTTGTCTATTGAGTCTGTTCACATTTGTCTACATCAATATTTCTGCCTGTGTCTGTGTCTGTCTAAATTGGTCTCTCTGCCTATTTGAATCACTCAATTTGTCTATTGAGTCTGTTCACATTTGTCTACATCAATATTTCTGCCTGTGTCTGTCTAAATTGGTCTGTCTGCCTATTTGAATCAGACTCAATTTGTCTACGTCAATATTTCTGCCTGTGTCTGTCTAAATTGGTCTGTCTGCCTATTTGAATCAGACTCAATTTGTCTATTGAGTCTGTTCACATTTGTCTACATCAATATTTCTGCCTGTGTCTGTCTAAATTGGTCTGTCTGCCTATTTGAATCAGACTCAATTTGTCTATTGAGTCTGTTCACATTTGTCTACATCAATATTTCTGCCTGTGTCTGTGTCTGTGTAAATTGGTCTCTCTGCCTATTTGAATCACTCAATTTGTCTATTGAGTCTGTTCACATTTGTCTACATCAATAT